>BTPG01000003.1:216599356-216636856 GCA_036245525.1 Semisulcospira habei
TTTGACTGTACTTGTGCTGAGATGTGATTTTTGTCCTGACGGCTTAGAACCGTCTTTGTGTGCTGGTCTGTGATTTTGAACCTTACGGCTTGATAGCCATAAGGTCCAAAATCACATATCAGCACACGCATGTTGCTATAATGTCGTATTCAGCATGGCGTGAAATTGCTCGTTTAGGTCGTTCCATTCTAATCGTTTAGCTCACACAGTTCGCGTCAATTCATACAGCACGCTAGAAAGTCTTTAGAAGTCTGTGACATGGTCTCATAGCAGGGTGTGGGGTGAGGGGAGGAGGGGGGGGGGAGGAGGAGAAGGATAGAGCTTGGGTGTGACACTGCCACGTTTTTGATGATGTTTTAATTGGTGCTGTCAATGATAATACACTATTGCTTTCTCTCCTTTTTTCTGTGACAAACAATGATCGTGAATCAAGAGTGATGATGATGAAAATAACAATAGTAATAATAATAATAATAATAAGAAGAAGAAGAAGAATAGTAGTAGTAGTAGTAGTATTGACAGCACCTTAAGCGCCAAATCCCTGAAGCACTTCACACTATGTTTTGCACACAATATAATATTCATCGAATGAAAGGCACTCAGAACTGGCACTATAACGGATCAAGGCAGGGTTTGGCCAGGCGTCAAGAAACAGCCAAAACGCGAAAATCAAAATGCATACACGTGTCACAAGTTTAACCATGTCCACGCCTGTGAACGGGTAGAATGATCAGGATCAGAAAAGCACCAACAACCAAAGCGAGACTGAAAGAGGGACGAAAGAGAGAGAATTGTATGGTGGGTATTAGCCTGCATAAATTAACTCAAATAAAACGTGTTAACGCGTGCGTGATTCATAGACGTAAATTAGACCGAGTTATGTTTGAATTAACAGTGCTTTTGGGTGAATTTCTTTCTGTGATCGCTAAATAGCGAGGGACTTGATTCCATTTTTTCACTCAAAAAAAAAAAAAAAAAAAAAAAAAAAAAAAAAAATCATTTCTTTTCTGAAAGAGCCACGGATTGAACCCGAATGAGCTCCTAGATCCGAGGCGCAGAGATTTCAAAGAAATTAGAGCTTGATCGGTTTAAGCAAGAGGCATAGATTCTCATGGGCCCCTGCGACAGCAGGCTCATGAGAATATATGCCTCTTGCAGATGGAAGCGAACTGTTTAATGAAGCGGACGAAATGCATTACTGAGCTCACCTGCGATGCTGCTTGGCACCCGGGCGGATCAGGGGACAGCAGGTACCCGTATGTAGGTCATGCGCGCGCAAGCCTCAGATTGGCTGGGACTGGTAATGTATGTGATGGCGGACACACGGACACGCTAATCCTGCGTGTTCTTCTTCTCATTCTCCTTAACACGTTCTCATCCCCCACACCTGGACATGTAGGTATGTGAATTGAACAAGTGCGTTGTTTTTTTTTTAAGTGTGTTAATTTTCTGTATATTTTGTTTTGCTGCAGTGTTCCTTTTTTTTTGGAAAATTTTAATCTCGTTTCGTTCCTAGTCTGAGTTTAGGACATGCGTTTCGCTTCATTGGGGCGACATTTTGCGATCAGCCTCTTGCATCATCGAACTTGTTTTTATTACATAATCATTTTCTTTGTGCTGAGATTTATATTATTCTTGTTTGTACTGTAATTCATTGTATCTTTGGCTGCAGTTTCAGATTGTAAGGAATTTAATATAGTTTCATTTTATTGTCTGTCCTTGCACTGATTCGATCTCCTCTGTGGGCCATCAATCGAGATGAACAGGTTAGTAGATTCGGCCTGTGTCTTCGATGTGAATTAATAAAGCTGAACTCATAAGACGAAGTCGGGATCTGTTTTCTCTAGAAAATGAAACGGTATTGGATTTCCATAATTATTCGACGTTGCAAACAAGCCTCCGCGTTTATCGTGGCAAAAATGTAACCCCTCTAGCGTTCTACGTTTAATGAAGCACGTCGACATAAGGTGACCGGTGTGTATTAACCCATTTAGCCCCAAGACCTCATTTCCTACATTTTGGAGGTGTCACTTAACGATTATGTGCCACTTGCAGGAGATGGATGGACCATGATAATTCAAGGCGGTAGCGCCAGATTAGCTTGGCGCCTTCAGGCGCCAAGCTAATCTGGCACTACCCTTGAATTATCGTGGTCCATCATTCCCCTGCTGTAGGGCGTCGGGGCTAAAAGGGTTAACTTGACATATCTGAATACAACACTAAAGCGAGAATGAAATTCTCACAGTCCATCTTGTTCGCTTTATTTTGCTCATGATCAAACGAGCTATGTTCATGTACGAATCGTGCCCCGCCAATAGTTGCATTTTTCGGTCGGTTGTACTCCGTACAGTTCAAAACACCAACCCGACTTGCAAAAGCGCGATGCCCTCATCAAATTCATCGTGCACTCATCGTTTTTCAAATCACCTTCCTTATGAAAGAAAACGTTAATTTACAAAAAAAAAAAGAAAATCCCAAGAAAGAAAGATACGCGCTTATAAAGGGCCATTACAACATAGTTGCTTATAAATTGTCCTCTCTAAGAGTGGTTTTTTTTTAAATATTTTATTTGTTGTGCCTGCTCTGGATTCTGTAAATTTTACAATACAAATGACAGCACTGAAAACTAGCACGTGTCTCCTGGTCCATTTTATTTTTGCTCACACAGTTCGTAAACCTACCTAACGTTTGGCTACATAAACATAATTTCATGTGACCCGACCACATATAGTAGCGCACCTTCATGTTTGTGTATGTATGTTTCTCCTGCCTACTTCCTAAGTTCCGGAGAAAGACATGGGTTATGTACGAGACCTGATTCATCCTTTTTGAGGATGTAGATGATCGTATTGTTCTATACCTGCGTATTTCTCTGTGGGCTGGCGATTGGGTGCCTGATCGGCGGGGGCAGAGGATCTAACTGTTTGTCTGTCCAGCGCTGAGTGATTCCCCTTGGTATGTGTATAATTTCTTGGGCAGGGCTGGTGGATGAGAAGGGGGGGGGGAGGAGGGGGAGGGGGGAGGTGGAGGGGGGAGGGATTCAAGGAAATTAACATTTTTTTATTTGTAAGATAAATAAAATGTGGCTAAAATGTGTTTGTTTTTTTTTTTTATTGATAATTTTCTCCACAAATTTCCAATTCCGTGGCGCAGTGGTTAAGACGCCTGCCACCAATGCTAAAGGTGCGAGGTTCGAGTCCGGGTTCCGGCGTCGGACTTTTCTCCTCTAGTAAGTGTCACCGTTAATTCGGGCGGACCGTCGGGGGTTCTTTCTCCGGGTACTCCGGCTCTTCCTCCCCCTCCACTTTGGTATCAGTTTCAGCCCACTTAATCAAATTTCAAATACAAACGATTTTGAATTTCCAAAAACTACAGTAGCTCGCTTGAGCTTGCCCTTAGCACACCACGTGAATGTTCTGTGTTTATGTACAGTGTGTGAGTGAATGCGCGTGATTCACGTGAGCGTGCTTGTTGGGTTCAGTTCGCGGCGGCGCTTTGAGCCGATTTTCAATTGGGATAAAGCGCCTATTTAATGCGCTTATTATTATTATTATTATTATTATTATTATTATTATTATTATTATTATTATTATTATTATTATTATTATTATTATTATTATTATTATTATTATATATATTAGCCACATTTTATTCATCTAACAAATAGAAAAATGTTAATATCCTGCCGAATTTGTGACTCGTTGTGTTGTTTGTTTTGATCCGCCCAACTTAATATCATGAGATGACAACTCGCCCTTTGTACAACATATTACGTATGTGCTGATCTAAGATTCTGGACAGTGTGGTACTAGGCCACAAGGTCCAAAAATCGCAGACCAGTACGTATTTTAGTAAATAAACATCAACAGACAATACACTGTTTCTTTTCCTCACTCTCACTGATGTGAAATGTTCTCAGATCAGTTTTATGCATCGTGAATACTACTACTAATAACAATACCGTTATTATATAGGCGCTTTTTCTCAATTTTTGGGCGAATCGACTCAAACCGCCGCGAACTGAAACCCAACACGCACACTCACGTAACAGACACGGATTTACGCCATTTAAGACAAACACAGTACAAGACCGACGAAGGGCCAGTTCAGCTACTGAAGTTACAGAGATTTTTGATCGCTTGTATTTGAAATTTGTAAAGTGGCCTGAGACCGGTACCATAGTGTGGAGGGTGGGGGGGGGGGGGTGGGGTGGGGTGGAAGAACCGGAGTACCCGGAGAAAGAACCCCCGACACTTACCGGAGGAGAAATGTCCGACGCCGGAACCCGTTTTCGAACCTCGCACCTTTGGCATTGGTGGCAGGCGCCTTAACCACTGCGCCACGGACCGCCCATACTGGTTGACTCTTATGCCCGAGGTATGAAATAGCCACATTTTGGAGTTATCCCCTAACGACTGCATTACAATTCAGGAGACACATCAGTCGACCATGATAGTTCAAGGGTGGTGGCAGAATAGCTTGGCGCCTGTAGGCGCCAAGCTATTCTGCCACCACCCTTGAACTATCATGGTCGAGCCATATCTTGCTGCGGTGCGTCGCGGGCAGAGTGAGCGAAACATAATTATGTCAGATAGGCGTTTCAAAATCATATATTGAAAAAGAGGTTGCTTAGTTATGGCACGCTCAACTCGATCATTTGATGAACACACACATCCGGGGGAGGGAGGGGGAAGGGTTGTTTTACGCCACACAGTTGTATATTACAAGATAGTTCAAGAGTAACTATACGAGGTTAACGCATTTAGCCCCGAGTCCACACAACAGGAGATTGATTGACCATGATAATTCAAGGGTGGTGCCAGATTAGCTTGGTATTATTATTATTATTATTATTATTATTATTATTATTATTATTATTATTATTTATCATGGTCAATCCATCTCCTGCTACTGGTACATAATCATTACGCAAAACTTCCAAAATTTGAGAAATGGGACCTTGGGGCTAAAAGGGTTACTCTAGCTCTGCGTTTAATAATAATAATAATAATAATAATAATAATAATAATAATAATAATAATAATAATAATAATAATAATAATAATAAATAATAATAATAAATAATAATAATACTAATAATAATAATAATAACAATAATAATAATATTAATAATAATAATAATAAGTAGTAGTAGTAGTAGTGTAACATATCAACAACAACATAATAATAATAATAATAATAATAATAATAATAATAATAATAATAATGCCTACTTATGTAGCGCCTATCCTAAAATAAGCTATAAGCGCTTTACAAATAAAGAGTGGGAGTGGAGGGGGTCAAAAAGTCAGAGAAACAAAGGATTCTGCAATACACACGCACACACACAGACAAACACAGAGGTAGATAATCACGAAGAACTGAGCTACATTTGGGGTATCGAACAGATGGGTCTTAAGGGCAGATTTAAAGGCAGTGAATGAGGGAGAATGTCTAATGTCTATGGGTAGGGAGTTCCAGACAACAGGTCTAACGTGCGCAAAACAACGGTCACCTCTGGTCTTGTGTTTGCAGAGCGGGACTCTGAGAAGGCGCGTGTCACTACTGGAACGGAGGGAGCGGGAGGGAGTGTATAGTTGAAGAAGATCAGCGGGATAGGCAGAGGTAGAGTAGCTAATAGCTTTGTAGCACAGACAGGCGATTTTGTACGAGACTCGTTGTTTGACTGGTAGCCAATGAAGTCTCAGGATATGACCTATAGTCTGACCTATCGTGGCTCGTCCACTCCTCCCCCCCCCCCCCCACCCCCCTCCCCCCAATGTTTCAACGAACATTTTATTAGGCGTGCTTAAGGAAAGGTTTGTTTGCTTGCGTTCTACAGTTTCGGACAATTCCGCCCTCTAAACACCAAGACATATTCTATTTTTGTTAAAAGGGAAATCTCACTTTACTACCGTCCATTTTGGTGAGACTAGAGATTTTCATTTGATCGGACGCTCTGGTTTTAGCATGCTCGATCAGTGGGTAGTGTTCGCGATCTCCATCGCAGAATATGAAGTAAAATTACGTGGGAGTGAACTGCTTTGAGTTGACGCGTTTATAGCGTGTGGCGGGAGATATGCTGCGCAGTAATTAGGAGAGCGGTTTCAAGATTAAGCTTGTCTGGAGGTACATTTATGTTGTGAATACCTAAATAAAGCTCCTTAAACTCTTTCACTGCCGGATATAATTATGCGAGCACTACCCAACTGCAAGAGGCAAAGAACCTGATGAGCCCGCGCATTGCGCGGGCTCATCAGGTTCTTCGCCTCTTGCTAATTCTATTCATATCCGAGTTCCTTGGATCGATGGGATTATTTGGTGTTGAATATGTCGGTCTGCTGCAGAAGACATAATCTTGCGCCCACTGGCTGTAAAGATGTTAAAAGCTGTTATCTGTGCTTTTATCAGTGACACCTTTCCCATCACATTTATCATCTATGTCATTATCTAACGGAATCTGCCAGCTTGCCCACTTACGCAATTTACGAAAGTGACTTCCCTTTCTTTTGGGTCATTAGTCATGTCGCGGTTATTATTATCACGCGCAGTGTCGGTTTCATTGAATCAAAGAAGCTTGACTTCTTCTTAATGAAATAATTAATCATTATCGAAACTGTCCCCACGTAATATATGTTTATTGTCGTCTTATCAGGGGTAACGGCCCGTTGGTTTTTTTTTTTTTTTTTTTTTTTTTTTTTTTTTTTTTTTTTTTTTTTTTTTTTGTGTGTGTGTGTGTGTATACGTGTAGACTTTCATCAGGCGTACGCTTAGCTCCTAAAATGTCAACGAGATAACGTGATGTTCATTTTCCTGGTCTCTCCTTTATTCGTTGCCACGATAAGACTGTGCATATTGAAGAGGGAAATGGCTGTCGTCTGAATATTCATTTTTTGATTGATTGATGGATTGATTTATTGATTTATTCGCCGTGCAGTTCTCCCAGCCTGTTTTCAAAAGACCTAGCTGTCCCACGAGACACTGCGGCACCCTTCGCTGGCAAAGCTTGACCTTATTTGCATTTGACAGAAGCATGCGTGTAATAGTCTGTGATTTTGGACCTTACGGCTGAAATCCGTATGGTCCAACTTCACAGACCAGCACACGACTTGGTTTCCTCTCCATAGTCACTTTTCTTTCTTCTGTTCGCTTCCCGCGGCCGGCGCTGGCATGTTAAAAGGTTCTGGCCAGGCTAATTGTGATTGGTTGCTAAGGACGCCGCGCATGGGTGGTTGCTAGGGAGAGGGAATCCGGTGCTAGCAGAGGCTGCGAGCGCCAGGCGGGACCCAAACGCCATTTTCTATCGCTGGCCGGGTGGTTGCTAGGGAGAGGGAATCCGGTGCTAGCAGAGGCTGCGAGCGTCAGGCGGGACCCAAACGCCATTTTCTATCGCTGGCCGTCCATTCTCAATTCACGTGTTCTTCTAAGTCACCGAGTCTTCGTTCAACACATAGAATGGTCAAGGTTTGTTCATAAAGAAGCTCCTAGTTGCAGCAGACTTTTAAAGCATCAGCTTCAAGCTCTGCGGCGCATTGAGCATATTTTACAAATATGGATATGCGTGCCTTGAAGACCCCTCCTATACCGTACCTAACCAAATCAAATCACTTGAATGGTTTCCATTAAAAGCAGGAGGGAATTGTCTTAGGTTCCTCAGGCTAAAAAATAATAAAGTAAATGTAAACCATCCATCCACCTTTCCCACACATTAAAAAGAGTCATACTATATACATCAAATTCACCGATAAGAAATATTTACTACGTATATTAATAGCACGCAGTCGTGGAATACGAAGGGAGACTAATGCTACTGTCTCGAGGACACCAGAGGAGGTAAGCAGCACCCAGGCTTTGTGTTTCAAGTTGTTCACAGACTGACTTGGCATCACGTCTGCCTGAACACACTGTCAGGGATAAGAACTGTGCCGCGTTAACTCATTCAGTTCAGCCCCGGACAAACCACAAGCAAGACATGGATCGAGCATGATAGTTCAAGGGTGGTGCCGGAATAGCTTGGCGCCCATAGGCGCCAAGCTATTCTGGCACCACCCTTGAACTATCATGCTCGATCTGTCTCTAGAATTATAATACAGTCCGGCTTTAGAGGACAACTCCAAAATGGGGAGATTTCGGTCCTTGTGCAGAACGTGTCAAATTAATTACCAATGATCATAGATCAAGTTGACCTAAGTGTACTTTGGCAGTCCTGCTAAATTATTAGGGCTGGCAGTCTCCCCTTTTATTTTCGTTTAATACCGAGTGGACTTAGAAAGTTTCAGACAGGAGACTTTTCCGTTTGCTCTTGATTTGTTTTCCGGGTGGCAGTCAGATATCCTTACAACTCATAATGCTGCGTTGATCTTTCACTCCTGAAGCCAAACATCTCAGTCTATTAGACCACTTACTAGTCGCGGGAGGTGGATCGACTGTGACAACTCAAGGGTCCCGCCGCCGGATCAGTTTGGCAGGCCGCCTAAGGCGCCAAGCTGATCTAGCACTATCCTTGAGTTGTCACAGTCCAGATTGATCAAGCAATGCGCTCGTGCTGTCACTTTTGATTAGCAGTCTAGTCACGCACTCAGGCGCTTGGAGTGAAACAGAGCTATGCCAGTCAGTGTGAGTGGTGTGTGAATGCATTGACTCAAATTGTGCTTTTTGAAAACGTTCGCTGTCACGTGTTTCTGCTCACAGTTCAAATGACACTGTTGAATTCTCGCGGCATATTGCGCACATTCTGTCGTCTGCTGTTCGGCGGATGCACACTAAATCTGGTTTCCCAGCGGCAAGGACTTCGTACTGTAGAACTTAGAGATACTTGCTACAGATTCTACGATATTCCGTTCCGGGATAGCAAGCCGCCAATTTCTTCTCATCCGAAGGGAGGTAATGATCGTGACATTATAGAAAATGTTCCCACCATTTTGACTGCATCTCGGGGTGGTATTTTGGCGTTCATTTGAGTCAAGCTGGGCTAACTGACGAATCTGCTGATATTGTTAATCATATGCAGAGATGGTGTTAACGTTTAAAATAAAATACGGGCACGCCTGTTTGTAGTTAATACTGTTGAACTGCTCAACCCAGTGATGTTTCCTGGTCTAGTGTTTGTTCATGTTAGTCACTCATGCAGGAACGTCTTAATTTTCTTTAACCCAGCGCCTCAGTGACGCACTACAGCAGGAGATGGGTCGACCATGATAATTCAAGGGTAGTGCCAGATTAGCTTGGCGCGCCTGTCGGCGCCAAGCTAATCTGGCACTACCCTTGAATTATCATGGTCGATCCCATCGCCTGCAACAGGTTCATAGTCGTTAGATGACGCCTCCAAAATTTGGGAGTGAACACTACGTGCGTCGGGGTGAATGAGGTAGCCCCACCACTGCGAGGCCACAGCCGGTGAACACTCCGAACACTCCACACAGCCGGTGAACACTCCACACAGCGGCAAGAGGCCTAGACCCTTTGGTACCGGCTTCAGGCCACAAATGTCAAACACAAGCGATCCAAATTTCCGAAACCTCAGTAGCTGAGCGGCTGACCCTTCGGACCACGTGAATGTCCCGTGTTTGTCTTGTACTGTGTTTGTCTTCAGTGTGTATGCCGCGTGTGTGTCACGTGAGCGTGCGTGTTGGGTTCAGTTCGCCGCGCTTTGAGCCGATTCGCAGAATTGGGGAAAAGCGCCTATATAATAACCGGTATTATTATTATTATTCATGGGCCCTCGCAGTTGCGGGGACTCATGAGGGTCTGTACCTCGTGCTAGCCTCTCTCACTGATATCTGCGTCAGCGCCTGTCTCGCGACTGCAGGGTTTGTGATATCTAAATACAAAATTGGGGCCCAATGGCAGTGAAAGGGCGGACGGTGACATTTGCCAGAGGCTGGCAAAGATCAGCCATCATTTTTATTCGTGTTTCTTTTTACTAAGATCCGTACCTGTCCTCTCTCCTGCAGCTGTACACTCCCTCAAGACAACTCAGATCCTGTCCTCTCTCTTGCAGCTGTACACTCCCTCAAGACTCCAACGCAGATCCTCTGCTGACAGCCGCATTTTGCGTGTACCTTTTGTCCGTACCAAGTCTTTTGGCCAGCGGTGGTGGTCCTGAATTTTAAACTTGATTTTAACAACACATAGCATTGATATAATAAATAAATAAACCTCATATTAGAAATAAGGACCGTTGTTGACTGAGACCATGGACATTTGAAAATTAATCAAACGCGCGGTATGGCAGCTTCTCTAACTAAATTACATTATAAACATTTTATTCTCCTTTTTTTAATTTTTTTTTAAGAAATTAAGCCCAAAAACTAGTCCTCGATCAATTTGGTGCCAGCGGGACAATAAACTTCAATTAGTATAGTGCGGTTTATAATCACATTTACACGCAAGGCACCTTGCTGTCGGCCATGATAGTCGCGATGATTCCTGTCGGACTATAAGGACCCTTCCTGTCGGACTATAAACCTTCCTGTCGGACTATAACCCACCCTTCCTGTCGGACTATAACCCTTCCTGACGGACTATAACCCTTCCTGTCGGAATCATCGCGACAAACAGCGCTACCGACAGCCAAAGGTTAGGCTACTGACAGCCAAAGGGTTAGGCTACCGACAGCCAATGGGTTAGGCTACTGACAGCCAAAGGGTTAGGCTACCGACAGCCAAAGGGTTAGGCTACTGACAGCCAAAGGGTTAGGCTACTGACAGCCAAAGGGTTAGGCTACTGACAGCCAAAGAGTTAGGCTACTGACAGCCAAAGGGTTAGGCTACTGACAGCCAAAGGGTTAGGCTACTGACAGCCAAAGGGGTTAATATGCAAGATGGCGTATCCATGTTCAGAGCGTGCAACTTCGTAAAGTACAAATTTTGTGATTTTGTGAGAAAAACGAAAAAATCAAAACTGTTGACATATTGATCAAAATTATTCAGAATATGTCATCCGGGGCTTTCGACACAATACGGTTATGTGCCTTTCCTGCTGAGCTACACGTTCCAGATTTCGTCAGAAAATCAGTTGGACAATTTGGGAAGGGAAGCAACCGCGCTAAAACATGATTTCGCGCCGGCATGTCACTTACGAGGTTGCCCTCGAACACAGTCGATATTTTGAAGTGACTGCACACTGGCGTTTTGACGCCGGATACAAACAGCTTGCTTTGACGGATCGGCCTGTGAACACATCGGATGATCTCAGCCGTCGTTGAATTAAATCTAGATGAATGACTCAGTATAAATAGGTGCTGACTTTTTCAGCAAGAGGCATAGATTCTCATGAGCCCCTGCCTCTTGCACGTGGCAGGCGGGACTTGGTGATGAAACGGGCCATGGAGGCGCTGATATCCGAAGTCGTGTGCTCCTGACAGGCTCACACGCGCGAACAGGACAGATTGTGTGTGTATGACCTATGTAGTAGTAGTAGTAGTAGTAGTATTGTGAGGACAAAATAGGCCGTGAGGCCTTTATAAATGTCCTTTCTTTCTTTAGTTCCTTTATGGGTCTGCTATGCATGCAATTTTCCTATAAAATCATTCATCATAGGAATAAAAAATCTCTTTAAATTTTGGTAATTCGTCCAGCTAGTTTTTAAAAGAATTTATATTAGATGCTTTTTTTAATGAAACTGGTAAGTCATTCCAAACAATGGCAACTCTGTTAGTAAAACAAAACTTCCGCAGGTTAGTGTTACAGTGCTAGGCTGTACAAAGATTTTCCCTTCAGAATTTCGGGTTCTGTCACAGAATGGTGTTGCAAAAAAGTCGTTCCACTTTAGGTCGTCGATGCCATTATAATTTTTAAAAACCTGGATTAAGTCTCCCCGTATTCTACGTCCGCGTAAGGAGTGTAATCCAAAGTATCTGAGTCTGTTTGAATAAGTCATATTTCTACATTCTTTGACCAGCTTTGTTGCTCGTCTCTGTACCCTTTCGAGTGCAGCTGATTGTCTCTTTAAACCTGGGTACCATACAGTGTTGGCATACTCTAAATGTGGTCTGACTAGTGATTTATACAGTTTACTAAAAATGTCCTTGTCCAAATAAGTAAAAGCTCTCTTAATTACTCCAACCATTTTGTTGGCCTTAAGTGAGGATTTCTGACCGTGCGTTCAGGGGGACACGATTCAGCTTTCTAGCCCTGTGATGAAATGACTAAGCCATAGAAGCCAAATGGTAACATTCGGCTCATTAATTGGTTGGGGACGAACAAACGGCAGAAAGAACTTTTCAGAGGTGGCCCATTTCCAGCCAAAATGCATGCTAAAGTATGTGTGCGTACTCAGTTGCACATTAAAGGAAAAAAAATACTGTTTGAAACAAAATTCCATCATGACGGGTGGACCAGCTTGGCTGGTTGGTTATTGATTGGTTGGTTGGTTGGTTGGTTGGTTGGTTGGTTGGTTGGTTGGTTGGTTGGTTGGTTGGTTGGTTGGTTGGTTGGTTGGTTGGTTGGTTGGTTTGTCGATAGTAGATTACTTTAGCTGTTAAAATGGGAGGATGCCATGTCACGGAGTGTAGTGTACTGGATTATATTATATTTGTCACATTTGGCGCCGTTCACATCAGCACGTTCGAGACGTGTCGCATTCGCATACGCTGCTTTAAGCCGCGCATCCGGACGTGGCACGTCTCGACTGAGTCAAATGCAAGAGATCGGCTTACACTATTTGCCAACATGAAAAAGTGTGAAATCAGATATGTCCCGAAGCAAACACACTTCTAAGAAACGTCAATGAATTGTCGATTTCGACCGAAAGTTGTCAAAACATTGAGCGGGAAGACAATATTTTAGCATCGTCCGACGTCGGCCCGATGGCTTTCTGCGCATTGGGTAGATGCTAAATAAGCGCACCACAGGAAGCGCTTCAAATTTCTTCCCCTTATTTAATTCTTCTGATCGTTGTATTGAAATGGTCGGTGATTTGGAGCTCGTAATATTCAGTATTACAGACCAGCACACATATTTGGATTGAGGGTGGGACAGGAGGGGGGAGGGGAGGGGGGAGTACTCGTTTATTAAGACGGCAGCAGCAGCTGTAAAACTTGACAGAAAATCTATAAGGAATCGCATGCGTGCATCGTTATAGAACCTGAGACTTATAATGTATGTGTGTGCACAGTTTCGAAGATAGCCTGCTTTATCTATAAGAGGGATAGATCCTCATGAGCCCACCTAAAGCCAATCCCTTTCATGCGCAAGATGTATAGACTCTCCGGAGTCCTTCTACCACTGAATTTGCATAAGCTCATGGCTTGGCTTTTGTTGGTAGTCACAAACCAGATAGGTGAGGCTAGCGCTGGCAGAATTGTCAGTACTCAAACCAAGGGGAATCACAGCGCTGGACGGACAACAGTTAGATCCCCTGCCCCCGCCTATCAGGCACCCAATCGCCAGCCCACAGAGAAATACGCAGGTATAGAATAGGTAGGCCACGTTGTAAACCTCAGTTGAAGGAATTGTCAAAGGTAGTTATGCTTTCGAACTGATCCTTCCGGAAGAGAGATAGATCATCATGAGCCCCTGCAACTTGCAGGGGCTCATGAGGATATATGCCTCTTCCTGTAAGAGCAATGAGGCTCTATAACCTTCCCTTATGATCCTCAGTTCGCGGGAAGTATCTCGTGTAAGATGCAAGGTGTGCGTGTGTGTACACAATATGTTCGCTGTTCAGATCGCTTTCACTGAAGTCTGCCGCCGAAAGCTGTGGAAATACGCCAGGTGTTTGTGAGAGCTTTATTAAGAGTTTAAATGTGTGTGAGTGAGAGGCCAACTTGTTGCACGGCATTTTTCTGCATAGATCGTCATAAACCGGACCACTGCTCTGCAGAACTGTGATATCACTTACCACCATATCGGCCTTCTGTGGCCGGTGTATGCAAAAGATCCGATTCAAGATTCAAATGATATTTATTGTCCGTAAATAGATGTTTGTTTTCGTCTGCGGAGCGTAACAAGTAAACAAGATTATCTGAAGATCGTACGTGTTAACGAGTAATCATAGAATCCTATTCAACCCTTTCAAACCCCGAGACTGACGAAATTGTCAAATTTTAGAGTTGATGCCACATGATCTGAGGTTTACGTCAGTCACAGTATACGAGACAGATCGACCCTGATATTTCGAGGGTGGTGTCTAGGCGCCAAGGTATTCCGACACCACCCTTGAAATATCAGGGTCGACCTACATCTACTTCAGGGCTTTAAGGGTGAACAATTTATTGAGTACCCTCCTGAGGACGATGTAAAGGAACATAACTGTTGATGCTCTTGTTCAGCGATGAGTGCGCCCCCTTTGGGTCAACAGGGCAATTAGGTTACGCTCCCTTTTCACTGACACACCCTTCTCTATAGCCTAAATCTATGAACGAGGAAACTGTCTGCCCACGCTGACAAAAAATCCACGCGGAGCATATCACAGGAGAAACATTTCCAGCAATTCTTTTTTTTTTTTTTTAATTGCCTCATTAGCGTTTTCCGCAACGCTCTAATGCACTAAGTACCCTATGATAAAACTGTCGTCTGCAAGCCTGCATCACGGTACAACTATGCACATGCCTCATATAAGGCTCCCATGAACACACTAGGTCGACCACAATTACCCAGATTTTGCTCTTTTTCACACCACCTGCCATGCTTTTTGCTGCTCAAAACGCCCAAAAAGGAAAACAAAATTGAAGTTTTACACACTAAAACAATTGCAAATAGGGAGGAAATTTTTGGAACTATTTCTTTCTTGCTACATGTACGGAAAGCAATTGCCCTGTGTGGCCTTTGGACTAAAAACCGCATACTTATCGGGGATCTATCAACGCTTTTCATGAGATGTTTCCCCAGTAAGCACACTAAGGTCCGCGATCCGACATTGGCCGCAGCCTGCGTAGGCCCGAAGGTCTTTGTGGGCTGGATCTATCGTTTACATGTAGTCATGGAAGATCTGTGACTCAGCCCGGCTGACCCTGCTCGAAAGATGATGAGGCCACTGAGTAAACACTTGCTTGGACAGCAACTGCGGCGGAGTGCGCGCTGACGTCTCAGTTCGATGTAAATTGACGTTTTTATGACCACTTGGGTATGAAGAACTAACACCGCTGTACTCAATAGACACAATTTTGCAAGATTCATAGATCCTCATAAGCCCCCGCATTATGCGGGGTCTTATGAGAATCTATGCCTCTCGTCAGTTATCTTATTTACGTCTGTGTTGATCAGACGTGGGAAGTCGTGTTTGTTTGTTTGTTTGTTTGTTTGTTTGTTTGTTTGTTTGTTTGTTTGTTTGTTTGTTTGTTTGTTTGTTTGTTTGGTTATACGGGGTTTAACGTCCACGGCACCGAAGTGATAATGGACGGCCCTGACGGGCGGGTTATGGGGGACAGGGAAATCTATTGCCTATGGAGTACGACCTGAACACTGATCAACTCAGGCGCACTCCAACTGTGCCACTTTGATTTACCAGGACCTTTCAACGGACATGTTATTGAACAAGCCCGTCTTTTCCCCCTGGATTGCGAGTCCAGCTACCGGGGCCGGGACGGGATTCGAACCCACGACCCGGCGGTTCCCTTCGCTCTCCTGCTCCGACGCTTAACCGCCTGAGCTATTTCAAACTCCGTTTGTTTGTTTGTTTGTTTGTTTGTTTGTTTGTTTGTTTGTTTGTTTAAACTTCACATTCCTTTGTGTTTTTATTTTTGACTCTTTTTCTCTTGAGTTCCAAGAAACTTTGTTATCAGATACAGTCGCGCCAACAGAACGCTGCAATGAAATGTTGGACAAAGAAACTTTGTTGACGCTTCAACCGATCAAAAGCAATGGAGAATTGAAAAACGCGTGCTGGTCTGTGATTTTGGACCTTACGGTCGTATGCCGTAGGTCCAAAATCACAGACCATCACACACGGTTGCAATGTCAAAATTCATGAACCCGTACACGTGTTTTTGAAAGTCAAACTTAATGTTTGGAACTGCACAGTAGCCTGGACTTGGCTTACAACACAGTAGCCTGGATTTGGCTTACAACACAATTGCCTGGATTTGGCTTACGACACAGTAGCCTGGACTTGGCTTACAACACAGTAGCCTGGACTTCGCTTAAAGTTATTTTCCACAGGATCAAACATCTCAACACAGTCATAAAACTGTCTGCAACAGATACTGCTGACAGTATGTGTATGGGTCCTTTGTGTACTATCTTAGAGCTTTATGGTGTAAGTACAATGCCAAATGTCGAAATTTATCGTTTGGAGGGTGTATTGGTTTTGTACCCGAGTCGCGGATTTATCGTCTACATTGGCCTTGTTTTGAATTAATATGCATATTTATGAGCCTACGTGACAAGGCAGAACCCGGCCAGTGAATCGCAATGCTGCAGGTCACTAGGTCATTCGTGTGGTATACACACGTGTCAGTGTACACGTGTACTGATGTTGTCCGGCATCCCTTTGACGTAATTTTTCACGAGAAACGTAGAATAAACCTTCCATATTCGCTATACTGTCAAAATCACAATGCAGGTTCCGCTTAACCAGCTAGTATTTACTTGTAAGGCTAACGATCGTGACGAGGGCGTGGTTTATTTCAGTGACTTGCAACTGAAACCGGTGAGCCTGCGTCCACGGTGCCGGGCCGTTGACCTCTGATCCTTTACCCCTCGGAAACACGCAACGCGTTCCATCATTGAAACAGAACATTGGTATTTATACCCACTTTCTGCACATAACTATATGATAAACAGGTTTAAAATCTTGCGAAATCAGTAAGAGATAAATTCTACTGAAGATCATGAATTCTGAAAATCACTAGCGCTCGCGGAACTATAGGGAGACCGACAAAGACCGTAGATTACTCACTAATTCAGCAGGAAAGGGACAAAGTCTAGATGGACGGTAAAGCCATGCTCTTGCTTTACGCGTTGCCACATGTCCATATTCCCTTGTCCGATGTCAATTCTACTTAGGGGTATCTTGTCTTTCTTCCTCTTTCTTCTCAATTCCGAGTCTGTCATTGTCAGCGCGAGTCAATGATACTTTCTTGTTTTCTTCGCTGGTTCATCCGCCATCTTGTCTCTAATTGAAAGCATTTGGTGGGACAATAGGGTGGTCACTGTCTAAGTGGGTATGTATACTGAATCCCAGTAAAAGCTTTTTGCGAACTGAAGCATTAAAAAAGGTCGTTCAAGGGTGGTGCCACATTCCTTCTGCCAATGAAGATAAGTAGCGGCTAATCTCTCTGTTTGTTTGTTTATTTTGACAAAGGGTATTTACCCGAAATATTAATAAATTGTGTTGTACCCGTCTTTTCTAAGCGTGTTTCTTTCTCCGTTGGGTACTTCTTTTCTGGTGCCAGAATAGCTTGGCGCCTCAGGTGCCAAGCTATTCTGGCACCACCCTTGAACAGTCGTGCCCCTTTAGAACAAAGTCGGATATAAGGCGTGCCCCTTTAGAACAAGGTCGGATATAAGTCGTGCCCCTTTAGAACAAAGTCGGATATAAGGCGTGCCCCTTTAGAACAAAGTCGGATATATAAGTCGTGCCCCTTTAGAACAAGGTCGGATATAAGTCGTGCCCCTTTAGAACAAAGTCGGATATAAGTCGTGCCCCTTTAGAATAAAGTCGGATATAAGGCGTGCCCCTTTAGAACAAGGTCGGATATAAGTCGTGCCCCTTTAGAACAAAGTCGGATATAAGTCGTGCCCCTTTAGAACAAAGTCGGATATAAGGCGTGCCCCTTTAGAACAAGGTCGGATATAAGTCGTGCCCCTTTAGAACAAAGTCGGATATAAGTCGTGCCCCTTTAGAACAAAGTCGGATATAAGTCGTGCCCCTTTAGAACAAAGTCGGATATAAGGCGTGCCCCTTTAGAACAAGGTCGGATATAAGTCGTGCCCCTTTAGAACAAAGTCGGATATAAGGCGTGCCCCTTTAGAACAAAGTCGGATATAAGGCGTGCCCCTTTAGAACAAAGTCGGATATAAGAAAGCCGGATATAACGCACATTTTACAGACGTCCTGGCGGCAATTTGTTTTATAATTGAACGACTTCGCTGATAACAAACATTGGACATAACAAAAGAAGATCGGGTCCCTGCGATTTGTTACACCCGGAGTGTATCTAATTTATATAAATACATAAACACATAAGTTCTATGTTTATAAGCATCATATACATTGTGGTTGTTGATGTTGTTTATTGTTATATGTATGTATACGTACAGTAGAATTTTCTGCTTCGTAAACCAGCACGCACGTACAGTATTAAGGCAACTTCTTTTCCAGTCTGGTTCGTAATCCATCGCGCACTCACCGAGTTGAGGCAACTTCTTTTCCAATAGAATTTCTGGTTCGTAAACCAGCACGCACGTACCGAGTTGAGGCAACTTCTTTTCCAGTAGAATTTCTGGTTCGTAAACCAGCACGCACGTACAGTGTTGAGGCAACTTCTTTCAAGATAGATTTTTATAGATTTTGTTTAAAATATTTTATTTTACTTACTTAGACGTGTGTGTAATAACTGCTATACATATGTGTGGTTTGGTATTTTTGAGTCTGCTTGATTGTGATGTATGTATGTTTTATGTGTTGATGTCAATATGGACGCTCGTCAGTTACGCCGCAACAAAATTCCTAATGTTTATGCATATGGCAATAAAGTTTATCTTATCTTATCTTATCTTATCTTATCTTATCTTAAGAAGACTAACGTCACTATTTCACTTTAAAAAAAAAAAATTAATATTATACACTTGCTCTTTCTTGCTTTCTATTAATTGCCTCTATTAAACAGCTCAGTATATGTGTGCTGTTCTGTGAGTCTGGACCTAAGGTCGTAAGGCCCGCAGTCACAGACCAGCACGCTTTAGCATAATAAAATCTTCTTTCTTTTGGGGAAAAAAAACAACTTTGAAATATGTAAAAAAAAAAAAAAAAAAAAAAAAAAAGGCGTTTAGAAGTCCAGTTAAAATAATTTATACCATTTTCTTCTTTGTTAACTTTTTTTAAATCTCACTGCCTGCATTGCCCTCAGCAGGTTGTATTCTTACGTCGACATAATTATAGCTTTTTTTTTTTTTTTTTTTAAATTGTTCATATACCTCGAGAGTACAACGAAATGTTTCACTTCACTCATTATAGAGCACTGAAACGACATTCCGCTGAACAAAGGGCTCATGACGAGGTTAACCCATTCAGCCCTGACGCACTACAGCAGGAGATGGGTCGACCATGATAATTCAAGGGTAGTGCCAGATTAGCTTGGCGCCTGTCGGCGCCAAGCTAATCTGGCACTGCCCTTGAATTATCATAGTCGATCCATCTCCTGCAACTGGTGCATAGTCTTTAGATGACGCCGCCGAAATTTGGGGAATACGGTCGTCGGGCTGAATGGGTTAATTATGAAAATGATATTCCACCTGGTGCAGTGGGTTTAAGCCTCGGGCGAAAATTTCCTGTCAGTGTCCTATGACTCGTAAATCACAGTTCTGCAGACAGATCGACCGTGATAGTTCAAGGGTGGCGTCAGAGTAACATAGTGGAGACAGATCGACCGTGATAGTTCAAGGGTGGTGCAAGAATAGCTCGGCGCCTGGAGGCGTCAAGCTATTCTGGCACCACCCTTGAACTATCATGGTCGATTAATAATTATCTTGTCGTTTAGTATGTCAGGTTTTAACAGGTTCGGGCAGATAATCCAAGCTGATGTGCTCAGCATTTCTTATATTTTTAAAATAAATAAATGGATATAGAATTTTTTTAAAAAATCAAATAGACACAGACAGATAGAGAGAAATGAAATGAAATGAAATGAAACTTTATTTCTCAAGGATAAATGATTAGGTACACAGACCTTTTTTCAATCATGTCCTTGCACACGCACTCACACAGCAATTCTCACGCGCGTGACTAAAACTAATAAAATTGGAAAGCAAAACGTGATCATTAAATGTATGTATATATATATATATATATATATATATATATATATATATATATATATATATATATATATATATATATATATATATATATATATATATATATATATATATATATATATATATATATATATATATATATATATATATATAATATATATATATATATATATATATATAATATATATATATATATATACTTTTTAAAAAATAATAATAAAATAAACTATTTAGCAGTCACTCTCTCTCTCTCACACACACACACACACACACACACACACACACACACACTAAGAACCTGATTAAACATGAACGTTAGAAACTTAGTTTGAACAGCAACAGCAAACTCGACAATAGCAGATATTAATAGGTAGGTGGGTGGGTGGGTGGGTAGGTGGATGGATGGATGGATGGAAGGATGGATGGATGGATGGATGGATTGAAAGATAAAATAATGTGATTACTTGCAATGCGTTACAACTCTGTTCATACACAATACAATGTGTACTCGTTTCACAGATGTCAATATGATAAATATATTAATGTGGACTCATGCAACATTACCCGCAGACGTTGCCTACAATTCGTCGTCAAGAGGGATCGTTCTTTAATCCAATTACAACTACCATTCAGAACCCAGAGCCAAAAGGTGATTGGTCAAGCATGCAACATGTAAAGAAATTTGAATGAATGGAAAAAAACACGCTTAGAAAGGACGAATACAACACAGCCTATTAGATTTTCGGGTTTCAACACATTGTACCCCGGGACCGAAATCCCCAAATTTGAAATTGCCCTCTGTAGGACTGTATTAAAATTGTAGAGACAGATCGAGCGTGATAGTTCAAAGGGTGGTGGCAGAATAGCTTGGCGCCAACGGGCGCCAAGCTATTCTGGCACCACTCTTGAACTATCATGCTGGCTCCATGGCTTGCTGTGGTGTGTCGGGGCGGAGCGAGTGAAGAATCTGCAGACTGACAAAACTGGACAAAATGTAGTCATTGTTGTGATGCTCGAGTTACCTCTGATATGCTGCAGATAGCTGGCCACGTCATTTTGAAGGGTAGTGGCAGATTAGATAGGCGCCTCTAGGCGCCAGGATAAGCTGGCGCTGCCCTTGAACTATCATAGTATATATATATATATATATATATATATATATATATATATATATATATATATATATATATATATATATACTATGATAGTTCAAGGGCAGCGCCAGCTTATCCTGGCGCCTAGAGGCGCCTATCTAATCTGATATATATATATATATATTATATATATATATATATATATATTATATATATATATATATATATATATATATATATATATATATATATATATATATACACTATGATAGTTCAAGGGCAGCGCCAGCTTATCCTGGCGCCTAGAGGCGCCTATCTAATCTGACATATCATATCATATATATGGTATATTATATATATATATATATATATATATATATATATATATATATATATATATATATATATATATATATATATATATATATATATACACTATGATAGTTCAAGGGCAGCGCCAGCTTATCCTGGCGCCTAGAGGCGCCTATCTAATCTGCCACTACCCTTCAAAATGGGTATATATATATATATCTTCTAAACTGAATTATGGTATATAGTCTTCTGAGGGGCCAAGCTAATAAGGCACCACCCTTAGACTATCATTTTCGATCCTTCTCGGCCTGGACTGGTATGAAGTCTTCAGAGGCATCAAGCTAATCTGGCACAACCCTTAAACTATCATGGTTGAAATACATCTCCTGAACTACACTGTAGTATGACGTGTCAGTCCAGAGTCGCTAAGCTGATCTGGCACTACCCTTAAACTATCTCCGCTATATTTTCCGGTCCACTGCCGCTTTTGACGCGTATCCCGATGATGAACGTCTCGAATGAATCATATGGTCCATCTGTCTCCTGAGCTGGTGTGTAGTGTCTAGAGGACTACTCCCAGATTTGATGATTTTGACCTATCGGCTCAATCTGTGACGAGAAAATCGTTAATTTATGTACTTCTATAAATACAGCCGCTGGCGTTAACGGTTGCTATTGACGTGAGCCCGGCCTGTGCATATATAGATCGCTAGTCATAGTGTGAACCGACCCCAGGACGGCCATTAGACTGATGAACGCAGATATAAATGTCTAGAGGGAGAGGAATAATAATTTGAACTTTCAACCTAACTAATAATCCTGATTCGAAAGTTTGCAATTTATCAAGAGTCAATTTATTGCAAAGATCGTTGAGTCTCCTCGATAATTGTGACAGTTGTCACAAAGCTGAACGTGTGGAAACTCCGAAAGGCGCTTCCGCAGGTTTTGTGACAATTCTTACATTGTTACAAAGCTCGTTATAGTCGATGCAAAAATTATTTTGAACTGTAAAGTCTGTCCGCAGAATGCATCATTATAAGACCCATAATCTTGAGAATGTAACAGCCTGTTTTGAGAGGGACCGATTTCTGCAAGAGGCATACATCCTCGGGGGCTCATGAGGATGTATGTCACTTGCAGGTATGTGTGATTTCGCTGCGGCGTGCTGAGGTGCAGGTTGAGAGCAGTAACTTAGACACGTGGACATGACTCAGTCTCTAGATTTCTCGCACACTGCCAATATAACTCCTTCCTCTCTCTCTACACACACACACGCGCGCGCACACACACACACACACAACACACACACGCACACACACACGCACACGCACACACACACACATACACACACACACACACACACACACGCACAACACACACACACACACACACACACACACACACACACACACACACACTCGCACACACACACACACTGATATATGCACGCACATGCCCTCTCTCGCGGCGGGCACAAAAAAATTCTTTGGCTCTGTACCCAACATCTAAGACGATGTTTTTTTCATATCGCTATTCTGATTCCAATTGTCATATTACTGTTGTCTTCTCTCCGTGTCGCATTCTTTTTTCTTTTTCTTTTTTTTTTTCTCTCCCCAATTTTTGTGTGTGCTGTCAGTGATGTTCATATCGCTATCAAGTTGTGCTTCGATTTTTAGATTAGCTATTGTGTTGGGTTGTTTTTGTTTGTTTTGTTTTTTCACGCTAAGAAATGGCCGAACAATACATTTCTAGATGGGTAGGTCCCAGCCGATGCGAGCTCCGTGAACGAGGATGTTGTTGCCATTGTGCAAATTTCATATTGCCATCGTGACTCTGATTTTGAGATTACTGTTGCGTTCCTTTCAAGCCAAGAAGGCGGCGAACAATACGTGTACAGCTGTGTAGCATCCAGCCGACGCAGGACCATAAAAATGAACTGAAAACATATTGAACAGCCATGCATGGGTGCGGCGCTGTGGTGTATTCTCAAACATTGGAAGGGAGTGGGGTACATGGAAAATCTTCAGTAGGCCTATATATGAATGATCTTTGCAAGAGTCATATATTCGCATGAGCCCCTGCTGTCGCAGGGGCTCATGCGAATATATGTCTCTTGCAGATGCAGGGTGGGTTGGTGAGGGGTGCGCCTGGCGGCTTTGCGCGTGCAACAGATGGTTGCGTATACCACAGATGCTATAGGGGACGAGGACACGATCCGTTTCTGCTGAATAGCTATCGCCACGTCGGACGTGTCGATAGAACGAACGCTGCATTGCATTGATTGGAAAAGCCTGGGGCAACAGCTTTATTCGCGAGGGTTCAATCTTGCCCCCCCCCCCCCCTCCCCCTCCACTCCCCCGCTCCTCCTACCTCCCCTTTCCCCTCCACCCACCTACTCACCCACCCACCCCGACTCTGATTTTGATCACGTATGTGGATTTGCGGCCACCCCCCTTCCCCCCTCCTCCCCTCCCCCCCCCCCCCCTCTCCCCATACCCCCTCCACCCCCCCCCCCCCCCCCCCCCGTTCTGTGTGCTACAGATGTAACTCGAGTACACGCGCACGCAGATACATACTTCAGATATGCATGCGACAACACGTACGCATGAAAACCCACGCACAGTGGCAAGAATGATGCACGCTTAAACACACACGCACACACCGATGCAGGCTGACAAACACGCGATCACTCGCGTGCGCACAGACGGAGACACGAACACAGTGACATGCATGCGCGCACACGCGCGCGCACACACACACACACACACACACACACACCACACACGCACACACACACACACACACGCACGCACACACACGCACACACACATACACACACACACACACACATCAGTCCAAATATCCCCCCTCCCCGCCCCTCATACGCACAAACACACGACTATAGTACCCTACACCTCCCACCCAACCACACACCCCCCTCCCCCATCTTCTCATCACACGCACATGCCTACATAATACTCATCTCTCTACCGCCCGCCACCCATCTCTCTCTCCCCTTCCCTCCAGCTTCCTTCCTCCTCCCTCCAAAGGCCGTCATCCTACCGCTTCCCCACCCCATCTTTCACCCCCCCCCCCACCCCGACCCTTTCAAGCATCCATCGCTACGCTCACCCAACACCTAACCCCACTCATAGTTTCTCAAGCGTCCGAAGTGGTCTCATGCGCACGCTACACCTTGTGCGATCACAGGTAAATAGCATGTTCTCACCTCCTTGTGGCATTGTCCTCGGGTGACTGCATCGCAGCGCAGGAAACTGACCGCCCATGGCCGTTCAAGCGACTCTGGCACCACCCTTGGACTATCATGGTCGATGCATATCTTGTGTGAACGTGTCAGGAATACATCAGTATTAAGACGTCCACTATTCGTATCAACTGAGTTTGAACATTTTCAAAAGTTGGGCTAAACTTTAAACTAGATTTGTTTTGTGTATGCCTCTTGATTGTGACATTTCATTCGGTTTTTTTTAATGGATCCACTGTTGTGATTTTAGGTAATTTGTTTTTCTTCTGATGATGAACTTTACACATGACTGGATGTGGATTCGCCATGATAGTTCATAGTCTGATCAAGCTCTTGAAATGTTATGTTTATTATTTTAGTATTGAGTCAATGTGCATTTGGACCTATGAATGATGGTGTTTTTTTGTATGTTGTAGATTATGTAGATGTGCAGTGTAGGGGTGTAGGGGGCTCTGGATAGAGGTAGCACCTTTGCTCTGGGCTCTGGATAGAGGTAGCACCTTTGCTGTTCGGCAGCTGCGTCCTACATAGGACGGACGGGCATCACTGGTCCTCATCCATCTCCTTAATCTCTCACGTGCTGGCTCCAAGCGCCACACCCTGGCAAACCACCTCAGCTGGTGGGCTAAACCACGTGAGGGGGTGGTGTTCACATTGCACCACTAGGCGGATGAGCTGTTTCTGACAGCCAACGGCTAGAGGACGGAGGAGATCAGGTTGGATCCAACGGCCAAATGTGGGGGAGTAAACCTTTCAAATCAGGAGTGGAGCCCCGAAGGCAGACAGCTGCCTGTATTCACGCACTGTTCTGGCAGCTCCTGCAGCCAAACTGGTGCCAAACGTACTGCTTTGCATTCCTTTGGATACATCAGCGAGGCCGAGAGGGGGATCTTGACGACTGGGCACCCCAGGATCTCCATAAACTTCGCCCAGGCTTGCGCCCTGGAGAGGTCACTCCAGTGACTGACCCAGCAAGCGCATATACCCATTGTCTTCCGAGACAGGATGCAAAAAAAAAAAAAAAAAAGATGTGCAGCGCTCTGAGCCATCTTTGTGGGGATATTGAGGCGCTATAGAAGAGTTATATTTATTATTATTATTATTATTATTATTATTATTATTATTATTATTATTATTATTATTATTATTATTATTATATGTAGTGGTTTTACATACTACCTCGCTGCCTTCTTCCAACAAAACCGTGAACTTTATTTGCATGACAGTTTAAAGGTAGCGTTTATGCGGAATACCTTTGCGCTTTTGCAGATGGACATGAATTGCCATGGAATTTTCAACAGTGGTTTTGCAGATAGCCTTTTGTGGTTTAGTTGCAAGGGTAGTGTCTGATTAGCTAAAAGGTTCTGCCCGATGAAAACTCTGATTGCTTGATAACCACCATGTATTTTGTTTCAGTTGGTGGCTTCCGCCAGCTGTTGGCTACAAGGTGATATCGGAGACTGCTGCTAGCCACGTCTTCACAATTTGGGCAGGAGAGGTAAGGTTTGACATACTTATACCTGTACTTCTCACCTGTGTCTTTCACTCGCGCGTTTACGTGTGCAGTCAGTGTGTCCACCGTGATAGCTCAGTCACAGTAGTTCTACTTTGTGATTGCCATTTGAAAAGGCACCCAGTCCTTTTTCTTTGTGAAAAGCGAGATTTTCGATGAAATACAGTCACAACAATCTAGCTTTTCACAACAATGGAGTTACTGTCTATTGCCTTCTGAGGGCAGATTTCTAGGCGCCACATTATGTCTTGTGATGACGACGTATTGGGTGATGGGATCACTGTGATAGCTTAACCCTGTTAGCCCCAAGTTCCACTTTCTCAGATTTTGGAGGTGTTGCTAATGACTATATACCAGTTGCAAGAGACGGATTGACCATGATAATTCAAGGGTAGTGCCAGATTAGCTTGGCGCCTTCAGGCGCCAAGCTAATCTGGCACAACCCTTGAATTATCATGGTCGATCCATCTCCTGCTGTAGGGATCCGGGGCTAAAAGGGTTAATCATAGTAGCCTGTGAGTAACTTAACCTATTTAATCCCACGGCCGCATTCGCCAAATCAAGTTTTGTATCACCCAACGACAGGAGATGTTTCGACCATGATAACTCAAGGGCAGTGACAGATTAGCTTGGCGCCACTACCCTTGAATTATCACGGTCGATCCCTCTCCTGCTGTGGTGCGTCGGGGCTAAATGGGTTAAGGATGGCGCCTCTCCCAACGCTGCCCAAAACGTGTTAAGGATGGCGCCTCTCCCAAAGCTGCCCAAAATGTGTTTCCATTCCCCATCGACCCAAGAGCTTTGTCCAAAGATAGCAAAAGGTTGAAATCTTTCTTCCTTGTAAGCAAAATGTCTTCGGACTCAGAAAGCCTCAGGGACAGCCCGCTAAAAACTAAAAACAGTTGTTGTTAATATGTGATTTTTTTGTTTTTCATTTTGTGTATACACACACCTTACTAACAGCCCGAATTTTGAATCACGTTCAATGTTACGTCCAACAGTCTGCTGCCAAAGGGACATAATTTTGACACGTGTCCAAAGTCTGGCTAATTAACCCTATTGCAATATTGCTTCTAGAGCTATTTATGAGTTGTAGCGGTAACTGTGCTCATTTTCTACGCGTTATTGAGTGAATAAAATGGTAGCCGTATGGAGCACGAGGTAGCTACCTCAGTATATGGACTCATTTTGCTATGTGCTCTCAACTCATTCAGGGCGACCCACATCAACAGCTGCGAAAGGTATACATATTTTCTCTCTTGGCTTGACTTCGCGAACGAAGATTTTATAGGAGTTGCCCACGACGTCTGCAGGCTTGTTCGTGGCTGCGGAGGCCAATCCGAGACAGGCAGGTTCGACCGCAGTGGCTGCAGGGGAAGGTATGGCCAGGGTTCTGAGCTGAGGCATCTCTGTTTTTTCTCCTGAGCCGCTTGTCCTTAAGGCTAGCTCTGTGAGAGTCCTCAAAGGAGACAGCTGCCTTGTAAATGGTGGAGCGCCAGGTGTCACGGTCCGCAGCAAGCGAAGACCACTGGTGGTGGTCGATTTGGCAGACAGTAAGTGACTTCTTGAGACAGTCTTTGTATCTCTTCTTTGGTGCCCCTCTGTCACGGTGTCCAGTAGCAAGCTCGCCGAACAGGGTGATCTTTGGTAGGCGATGATCCTCCATCCTGGAGACATGCCCCGCCCAGCGGAGCTGTGTCCGCAGCAGCAAAGCCTCGATGCTCAAAGTTTCAGCCTGTTCAAGGACCTCGACGTTGGTGACATAGTCACTCCAGTGAATGCCCAGGATGGTACGCAGGCAGCGCTGGTGGAAGCGTTCGAGGAGTCGTAGTTGGCTGCGGTAGAGGGCCCAGGACTCGGAACCATACAGCAGGGTGGTGAGGACCACAGCTCTGTACACGCTGATCTTGGTGCCTGTTTTAAGCTGTTGATTGTGCCACACCCGCTTGAAAAGTCGCCCGAAAGCGCTGTTCGCTTTTGCCAGCCTGCTGTCAAGCTCCTTGTCCAGCTTGGCGTCCGACGTGATAATGCAGCCAAGGTAAGTAAACTGGTGCACTGACTTTAGTTCAGACTCGCCAATGGTGATGTGAGGAGGGCGATACACTGTCTTGGGTGCCGGCTGATGGAGGACCTCTGTCTTTTTCAGACTGACCTCGAGTCCAAAGAGCTGGGCAGCATCTGCGAAGCAAGACGTGATGCGCTGCAGGGCTCTCTCTGTGTGTGCAACGAGGGCAGCATCATCAGCAAAAAGCAGCTCACGAATCAGTTGGTCTAGGGTTTTCGTGTGGGCCTGCAGTCGTCTGAGGTTGAACAGGCTGCCATCGAGACGATACCTGATGTACACTGCATCGTCATCATCGAGGTCCACTGGGGCCTGCTTCAACATCATGCTAAAAAAGATGGTGAAGAGGGTCGGTGCCAGCACGCAGCCCTGCTTTACGCCGTTGAGAATGGGGAATGGTTCTGAGAGGTCATTGTTGAGTCTGACCTGGCCTTGCTGGTCCTCGTGTAGCTGGACAATCATGTTGAGGAACTTTGGGGGACAGCCAAGTCGCTCCAGGATCTGCCACATGCCTTGCCTGCTCACAGTGTCGAACGCTTTTGTTAGGTCGACAAATGTTACGTACAGCCCTTTGTTCTGCTCGCGGCACTTCTCCTGTAGCTGTCTCAGCACAAAGACCATATCGGTGGTGCTCCTGTTTGCTCTGAAGCCACACTGGCCCTCTGGGAGTTGGTCTTCAGCGATGGCAGGTACCAGCCGATTCAGGAGCAGCCTTGCAAGGATTTTCCCAGCAATGGACAGCAGGGTAAGTTGGAACAGTCAGACTTCTCGCCTTTGTTCTTGTACAGGGTGATAACGACTGCATCACGGAGATCTTTTGGTAGTGTTCCTTCCTCCCAGCAGCAGAGAAAGAGGTCATGGAGCTTGTTGTGCAGTGCTGTGCCTCCATGTTTCCAGATCTCTGGCGGTATTCCATCAATGCCTGCTGCTTTGCCACTCTTGAGCTGGTGGATGGCTGTGAGGGTCTCTTCAGCGGTGGGCGGTTCGTCCAATTCAACCTTTACTGGAAGGTGTGGGATTTGTAGGACGACTGCTTCTTGAACAGTGCGCTCAGCGCTGAAGAGGCTCTGAAAGTATTCCGACCAGCGGTTCAAGATGGAGGTATTATCTGTGAGGAGTGCCTGGCCATTCGCGCTTCGCAGGGGACTTTGTACCAGGTGCCTGGGGCCATACACTGCTTTCAGTGCTTCGTAGAAGCCCCTGTAGTCACCATTGTCAGCGCAAAGCTGGGTCCTCTGTGCAAGTCTGGTCCACCACTCATTCTGGAGATCTCTGAGCTTGCGCTGGAGACTGCTGCAGACGAGGCGGAAGGCAGACTTCTTCACAGGGCAGGAAGGCTGGGCTAGGTGGGCCTGATGGGCGGCTCTTTTTTTTGCTAGGTGTTCCTGGATCTCTACATCGTTTTCGTCAAACCAGTCTTTGTTCTTCTTTCTGGCGAAACCCAAGACTTCTGCAGAGGATTTTGCAATAGCAGTTTTCAGTTGTTCCCAAAGTGTTTCAGGGGAGGAGTCTACTGGGTCCGCTGTGTCTTTGAGCCTGCGCTGTAAATCTGTCTGAAAGGCAGCTTTCACATCGTCACGCTGAAGGCTGGCAACATCAAGCTTTTTCTTGGGCGGCCCCCATTTCTTGGGTTTTGGCTTGAAGTGGAGCCTGAGTTTGCAGCGGACAAGGCGGTGGTCAGTGTGGCACTCTGCGCTGGGCATCACTCTGGTGAGGAGGACGTCACTTCGGTCCCTCTGACGCACTAGGACATAGTCGATAAGGTGCCAGTGTTTGGAGCGAGGATGCATCCAGGTGGTCTTTCGACTGTCCTTTTGCTGAAAAGTAGTGTTGGTGATGACCAGTTGCTGCTCCGCACAGAACTCCAACAGCAGACGGCCATTGTCATTGCAGTTCCCCACGCCATGCTTGCCGAGGACTCCTTTCCAGGCTTCAGAGTCCTGGCCCACTCTGGCGTTGAAGTCGCCAAGGATGATGACCCTGTCGTCTGCAGGGATACTCTGTAGGAGGCTGCGCAGGTCAGTGTAAAACTTGTCCTTTTCAGCAGGCTCTGCCAGGAGGGTTGGGGAGTACACACTGAGAAGGGTGACGTGTTGCTGGTGTCTCAGTGGGAGGCGCATGGACATGATGCGGTCTGAGTGGCCCGTTGGTAGGTTTTCCAGCTTAGTCGCAATGGATGTCTTGACCATGAAACCCACGCCTGAGAGCCGTCTTTCTGATGCAGGCCTGCCTGACCAGTAGAGGGTGTACCCAGCACCAAGTTCTTGGAGGCTGCCTTCGTCCGGAAGGCGTACTTCGCTGAGCGCGGAGATGTCGATGTTTAACCTCCGCAATTCATGGGCAATGAGGGCGGAGCGACGTTCAGGGCGTCCGCTGTCTGCTTTGTCGAGCATGGTTCGGACGTTCCAGCATGCTACGTTGAGTCCGGTCGTGGTCGTCATGAGAGTGGATCCGTTATTCTTTCTTGTTTTTTGACCGCAGGAGAAGATGCCCGTTGACCGCGGCTAGCCAACTGGGGTTGCGAGGGGACGAGCTTTGGTTAGGCCACCTTTTCTAGGCCCCTCTCCGTGTGGAGCAAGCAGTGCTGTCCCTAGAGAAGGCTGCTTGGTCGTTCAGGGTGTGCCGAGTGATGTTGTCATCCCCAAGTCAACATCAGGCGACCAATATCCTGAACCGCCTGCATGCAGGTTTGAGACTGCGGCTTCCAGTGACATCTTTCACCTGCCGTTTCGCCCCTCGCCCGTCGCTACAGGACTTGGAATGGTCAGTGTCATGGTCCGTGGACGTTTCCTAAAGCCTGCGCGGTGGAGCTTTTTGGTGGAGTGCAGTGTGCGCAGTACTGGCCCCACCCTTTAAACCCTTGGTTCATCTGCCATGGCCTAGCAAGCTGGGACGATGGCATCGAGGTCCTCGGGTCGTAGGTTTTATATCAGACTGTCCTTGTCCTAGTCTCTGGCTCAAAAGCCTTCCCCGGAGACACGGGGGCTTTGATGTCAGGGGTTTCCTCCCTTAGCCTTTCCGCAGCCAAGCGGCCAGGCCTGCAAGGCAGCAGGCGACTCGTGGAGGGCGGGGTCGTCTATGTCCCGTGCAGATGTGAACATCTGCCCACTGCCCACATACATATTTAATACGTACTCAAAGGTTCACTAATTTTGGGCCGCCCCATAGAGCACTCCTCATCAATAGCTGCGGAAGGTATACATATTTAATACGTACTCAAAGATTCACTAATTCAAAGCCGCCCCATAGAGCACTCCGCATCAACAGCTGCGGAAGGTATATATATTTAATACGTACTCAAAGATTCACTAATTCAAAGCCGCCCCATAGAGCACTCCGCATCAACAGCTGCGGAAGGTATATATATTTAATACGTACTCAAAATTCACTAATTCAAAGCCGCCCCATAGAGCACTCCGCATCAACAGCTGCGAAGGTATATATATTTAAAACGTACTCAATATTCACTAATTCAAAGACGCCCATAGAGCACTCCGCATCAACAGCTGCGGAAGGTATACATATTTTAATACGTACTCAAAGGTTCACTAATTCAAGGCCGCCTCATAGAGCACTCCGCTTCAATAGCGTCGGAAATGTCGTATAGCGTTGCCGCCGGCAACGCTATCCGACATTTCTGCAGCTATTGGTGCCGGGCGCCTTCAATGAGGGTAACCTTTGGGTACTTATTCGAGATACAGAACTGTGTGCGCCTGTCGGTGGTTTTGGACCTAGTCTTAAGGGCCGAAAATTATATCCCATCATGCATGGTTGTACATCATGGAAACCCGGCGGCATCATTGTATTAACCCATATCATACTGAGGCTAAAAGCTTCACATTTGTACACTGCAATCTCCAAGCTCCATTATAGTACTTACATATAAGGATATAGGCCAATGGCTTTAGTTCAAGGGTGGTGCCAGAATAGCTTGGCGCCTAGAGGCGCCAAGCTATTCTGGCACTACCCTTGAACTATTTTAGTCCAACGTATTTCACACAGTGGTGTATTTCGAATGATAAGGGATAAACACAGTCTCCTCCAGGACCGAAATCCGCAAATTTTGAAGTTGCCCCCCCCCCCCCCCCCCCCCCTGAAGACTGTATTACGCTTCTGGAAACAGATCGAGCGTGGCCGGATAGTTCAAGGATTGTGCCAGAAGTAGCTTTCAGTCTGGGCGCCAAGCTAATTCTGGCACAACCCTTGAACTATCACGCGCGATCTATGTCTTGCCGTGGCGTGTCGGTGTTGAATGTGTGTGTATATATAAGAGCCAGGAGACGACTTTAATGAAATCTCCGCCGCCCCGGGGCAGTGACGTCATTATTCTTTTCTCATTTAGCTTCTACTGTGAAAACTATCAGATAATATATATATATATTATCTGATAGTTTTCACAGTAGAAGCTAAATGAGAAAAGAATAATGACGTCACTGCCCCGGGGCGGCGGAGATTTCATTAAAGTCGTCTCCTGGCTCTTTTGTGATCTTGTATTACGCATCCAAAACACCCTGAAAGCATGGCCTAACATAATTTATATGCTCCTTTCAAACGCACCCAAACCCCTGATTCGCGACTTCTGAAATCATTTGTTTGCGTGTTCTGAACTCGGCTCGTATATTCTGTAAGGTAATGTATGTCTTCGATCGAATATAAATGGCCGCCAGCAGGGGACTTAACTCCCTTCAGTGGACGCAGATTCAAGTGTGGTTTTAAAATCATTGTAAATGATTCAACGTCAAGATCCTCACGGCACACAGATGCAAAACGGTCTCGGCAAGAGGTATAGATCCTCATGAGCCCCCGCAACTGCGGGGGCTCATGAGGATATATGCCTCTTGTAGTCGGTTTAGTTTTTTTTCTCGTCATTGATGGGGCGTATCACGAACGAGAAAGTGGGGAGCAGAATCAGGCAAGCCGTCGGGCCTTATGAAGACCTATTAGCCACTGTGAAGAAACGCAAACTGAAGTGGTATGGCCATGTCACGCGTTCAGCAGGGCTTGCCAAAACAATCCTGCAAGGCACCGTGCAAGGAGGACGAAGGAGAGGAAGACAGAGGAAAAGATGGGAGGACAATATCTCAGAGTGGACAGGAGTAAAGCTGGGCGATACGCTAAGAATGGCAGAGAACAGAGAGGAATGGAGGGAGCTGGTTGCCAAGTCATCAGTGGTGCTCCAACGGTCGGCAAGACTACGGGATAGATAGATAGACAGACTCTCGCCTTGCCCTGTGTCTAAAGTGCAAGAGATGTGTAGATTGACAACACACACAAAAAGTCGAAATGTTGGTCGATGAATCAACAGCTGCGCGGCTGTGTACACTGTAGTTTCGATTCCAAGTGACATAAAGTGCGCTCCGAAACATTAAATCCCGTCAAGTTTTCGATTTGTCCATTACCGTCCAAAGGTTCATGCACAGTTTGCATTATTGTGCGATGAATAGTTTCGGCTTCGTTTTAATGGCACGGTAAACGTGTCACTAGGTGCTACTACTTGTTGTGTGCGAAAAGAACATTTGTGTAGAAGCACACCCTAACACATTCCGCTCCAGGACCGAAATCCGCAAATCATGTTGAAGACTGTATTACACTTCTGGAAACAGCTCGATCGTGATAGTTCAAGGGTTGTGCCAGAATAGCTTGGCGCCTATGGGCTCCAAGCTATTCCGGCACAACCCTTGAACTATCACGCTCGATCGATGTCTTGCCGTGGCGCGTCTGCGTTGAACGAGTTGCCACCGGTTTTTTTTTTTTTTTTGTTGTTGTTGTTTTTAATATCACTGACCATTAAAACGTTCAGTGCCGAGACAATGTGAACGCCATCCAACTGCAAGAGGCATAGATCCTCATGAGCCCCCCGCAGTGGCGCTGAGCAGGGTTAAATATATGTATCTGAGTGGCTACGGAGACCTGAACGATGGTCATTGATGACAGATGACTCGGCTTGCCCTTCACGGCCTCTCTTGGGAGGGTACCTGCCTTCAAGGACCACTATTGTCTTGCGAGAAAAGGGGACGGGTTCTGAGGTAGTTTTCTGTGTATGTGAGTGTGTGACTGTCTGTGGGTATGCGTATGTGTGTTTGTATAGCGTATGTTGGTCAGTGACTCTCTCTCTCTCTCTCTCTCTCTCTCTCTCTCTCTCTCTCTCTCTCTCTCTCTCTCATCTCTCTCTCTCTCTCTCTCTCTCTCTCTCTCTCTCTCTCTCTCTCTCTCTCTCTCCTCTCTCTCTCTTTCTCTCTCTCTCTCTCTCTCTCTCTCTCTCTCTCTCTCTCTCTCTCTCTCTCTCTCTCTCTCTCTCTCTCTCTCTCTCTCTCTCTCTCTCTCTCTCTCTCTCTCTCTCTCTCAGTTTAGGGAACTCGTTGGACTATTTGTACTGTGGTTGACCTGTGTACAGTACAGTTCCGCGTTTGACTTGTGTCTGGCCGGCATACACACCATTTTTGTAAGCCGGACTAAATGTAAAGATTAGTGCTTATAGTACATAGCCAAACGTGTTGTGCTGCGGAATGCGAGTAGACAGTTCTACAAACTATCATGCAAGTTATTTTTGACAGTCGTGGTGATTATAAGTGGATTTGGTTTATTCCATATTTTCGCACAAGATCACTCCTTTCAGCGACTGGACTGTTCCACTAAGTTTCGGATATTGAAAACTTTATATTTACATTTTTGTCATCAAAATGTGTACACCATCGAACAATTACATGCATGCCCACGGGCTGAAGGTCGGGCACCTTAATGTATTTCACCTTTACAATAAGGTTCCTGACATTTAAATATTTTTAAACCAGCCTTCACACTTCCATCTCTTTGGGCTAACGGAATCACGTCTGGACTCAAGAATTAGCGACGAAAATCTGTGCATCCCAAACTTTTCCTTAATTCGTCGTGACCCAAACACCCTCAAACACACAGGGATTGCTGTTTATGTTCATAACTCGATTGCACATATGGTACGCAGACGTGATGATCTGGAGTCAACTGAGATTGAGTGTGTATGGCTAGAAGTAAAAATTAATAACTCATCGCCAATTATAATGGGTTATGTATATAGAAATCCATCCTCCAGTGTCGAATGGTATGATGACTTTGTGCAGATGATGGATAAAGTGAATGATACTGACAAAGATGTACTGCTGTTAGCTGATTTTAACATTGACTTACTGAAAACAAATCCCACGTGGGAATCGACAACAACTCTTTTTGGGTTGAAGCAACTAATCCAAGCTCCTACTAGAATAACCCAATCATCCGCTACACTCATTGATCACATCTATACCAACAACTGTAAGTCAGTACTAGAGACTAGCGTCCCCCCACTAGCTGTCAGTGATCATTTTCCCATCACCTGTACATGGTCGTGCAAGATGCCCAAACAAAAGAGGGATCAGCATGTGTACATTACCTATAGATCTTTTAAAAAACTAAACAAAGATGCTTTTTTTACACAATCTTAGCCTTACACCGTTTCATGGTGTGTACAATTGTACCAACCCAGATAAGGCTGTTTCTCTCTTACTTGATCTGTTCCTAGGGGTGCTAAACAAACATGCGCCAGTAAGAAGAAAGCGAGTCCGATCCCGCCAGCCTCCCTCATGGATAACCGACGAAAGCAAACAAGCAATGGATGATAGAAATAAGGCTAAGAAAGAAAAGAACTTTCATGAATTTAAAAGATTGCGAAATAAAGTTAAGTACTTAATTAGAGAGGCGCAGAGATCGTTTGTAACCAAAACAGTCGAAGAAGACAGAAACCCTTCCTCTATCTGGACAGCACTTAATACGCTTACGAACAACAAGCGTAAACAGTGCAATACCATTCCAGAAAACCTCTCTGCTGAGGAGTGTAATAACCACTTTCTATCAGCCCCCAAAGACTTACTCAGTTCTCACAATCGCAATCAGTCGATATATTCCGCACCAGAAAAGCTAACTAAGTTCTGTAAGCAAAGATTGTCCTCGGATGATATTTTCGTCATCCCTGATATTGCTGTACACGAGGTAGGCAAATACATTTCTATCCTAAAAAAGAAAACGTCTTCTGGCAGTGATGGTATCAATGGATATATCCTTGACCTGTCGCAACTATACATAGTGGAACCTCTTACATGCATTTATAACCTATGTATACAAAAAAATGTCTTCCCAGCAGCTTTCAAACAATCAAAAATAGTGCCTGTTCCTAAAGCAAACGATTCTTCGGAAATTAATAACTTTCGCCCCATTTCCCTTCTATCAGTTCTCTCGAAGCCTCTGGAAAAGTATGTTCACAAACATCTTCTGGAATTTCTTGAAAAAAGGTCCCTATTATATCATCACCAGTCAGGTTTTCGTCCCAAGCATTCATGCCACACTGCACTCGCACGAATAGTGAATTCGTGGGTCAACAGCATAAATGATAATAAAATGGCTGGTGCTGTCTTCTTGGATCTAAGAAAAGCGTTTGATCTTATCGATCATACCATCTTACTGAAAAAGCTTGCCACCTACTTAAACAAAAAGAGCCCCTCAGCTCTTTCGTTTCTGAACTCCTATCTTACAAAAAAAACACAAACAGTCTATGTCAATGGAAAATGTTCTTCTGAACACTTTGTGGAGTATGGAGTGCCCCAGGGGTCTATTTTAGGTCCACTACTGTTTTGTATCTTCGTTAACGATCTACCGTTACATGTAACGTGTAGTGAGACTGAGTGTGACATGTTTGCCGACGACTCAACATTACATTCCGCTGGTAAAACTGTGCCTGAAATTGCAAATAATCTTCAAGAGAGTCTTCATGAAGTCTCTCGGTGGTGTAATGAAAATCGCATGCTTGTAAATCCCACAAAAACAAAAAGCATGCTTATCACAACCCGCCAGAAACATCAGCTCAAACCTCCATCACTCAACCTTTCTTTGGACTCCGTCTCAGTTGAGCAGGTCAGTCAACACCGCCTGCTTGGAGTAATAATAGATGATGATCTAAGCTGGCATAACCACCTATATTATATGAGAAAACATTTGTCCAAAAAGTTGTTTCTACTTTCCAAACTTAAAACGATCATTGACCTTAAGACACGCAAACTAATTTTTAATGCCTACATTAAACCACACATTGATTATGCCTCAACAATATGGGATGGCTGCAGTGAAAATCACTTCAAGAAGATAAACTCATTATACAAGCGCGCTGCTAAGCTTATCCTCCCTGATCCGTCTTTATCTACTGATGCCAAGCTGCAGGCCAGCGGACTTCTCCCTTTGGTAAAGCACCTCGCACTAAACAAATGTGTACTGATGCACAAAATTCTTAACGGGAAAGCTCCACCTTACTTATCTAGGCTTTCTTCGCAAAC
>BTPG01000003.1:216639356-216664356 GCA_036245525.1 Semisulcospira habei
GCGCTGCCTGTAGCTCTTGATGTTGGATGTGTGTTGCTAAATGGTCTTAGGTTTGTTTAGCGTATTATATAGACCGGCTGGCGACATACATTCAATATTCTGTTTAGTTTTCTTTCTTTTTATCACAAGCAGTGCAGGCACGTCCTGAGAAAGTCTTGTTGCTGTCGGGACGTTAAGCAATGTACCTGTGGCCACTGGCAACAATGGGGTTAACCAGTGTCTAGGTTTGCGACGCGCCAAGCTAGTAGATGAACAACGGCAAACTCAGGACTTGCGTAAAGAAAGTGCCTGGTTTGAGAAGCGACTATGTTAGCTCAGGGGTAGTGCTTGGTGAGCTTGGCGCCTGTCCAGGGGCCAAGCTCACCAGGCACTCCCCATGCGATGTCAACTGCCGATGCACCTTCAGAAACATAATATCGAACAGTGATATATAAAGCAAATCTACCCGATCTCCCTCTGTGCGCAATCTAAAAAATAAAAAAAAATTGTTATGTAGATTCTAATGTATGCTATACTGCACTCGCCGGGGACTACCCCTGAACTATTATTGCTGATCGTCGCCGGCCTTTCGCGCCTGAAGTGACAATAGTGTTTAGCATGTGTGTGCTGATTCAGTTGCGATGATGGGCCCGTAAGGTCCAAAATCACAGACCAGGACACGTGTTGTTTGTCAACTGTCTTTTTTCTGTTTCGCTGGTTCAGTTGCCTACGGCAAGTAAAATTGTCCACCTGCAGCTGAACCGTTGACTGATGTGAATACACAACAGTCAACGTGACCTGATTAAATTAGAGGGAGGGGGGAGGGGGGAGGGGGCTGGGTGGGGGGGCGGGGGGGGGACGGATGGAAGGACGGAGAGAGAGAGAGAGAGAGCTAACCCTTTTAGATCCACCTTGATAATTCAAGGGTAGTGCCAGGTTAGCGTGGCGCCGGTAGGCGCCAAGCTAATCTGGCACTACCCTTGAATTAGCACGGTCGATAGTTGACCTCCGAAATTCGGGAAAGGCAGCCTTGGGGTTCAATGGGTTGATGCATGGACGATTCAACTGAAACCGCACGCTGCCGCGAGGACGCATTCTGCCGCGACCAGCCACGCTCGGACTGCCCTCACTGTGAAGTGGAACTACCTACTGTCAGGTGACGCCATTGACATCCCCAGATTGAGGAACTCATCGGGGGTTAACCCACCCAGCCCCGAGGCCGCCTTTTCCCAAATGTTGCAGGTCAGTGCCATCTTACGACTGTGCGCACGTTTCAGGAGATGGATCGACCACGATAATTTAAGGGTAGTGCCAGATTAGCTTGGCTAATCTGGCGCTACCCTTGAATTATCATGGTCGATGCGTCTCTTGCTGTAGGGACTCATAATAATAATAATAATAACGGTATTTATAATGCGTTTATCTTATAATAATTATAACTCTCAAGCGCGCACTCACAACTCGCGCACACATGCGCACGCTTTTGACAATGACTCACGTGCCATAAATACATTACGACAGTCAGCTTGGGGTGGGGAGTGTGGTGATGTTATAGCGCTAGAACTGCTGAAAGAGGTGAGTTTTGAGTCGGGGCGTACTGGATTAAGCGGTACGACTTTTACGAGAAGGATCGCTGCGGTGATCAAGGACGATGTTCCCTGATTTCAAAGGCGCCGCACTATCTACCATCTGCCTCGCTTACTTTGTGACCTGCTGGAACTGGGCGGAAGACTTGTTGGCTCATTTTTTGATTGTTGCTCAGAAAGCCGGAGACCTGACACGGCGCTCGGGTGACAATCAAAGCGTGTCGCTGACGTAATAACGGCAAATCAAGCAAGACAGGGTTTACGATGGCTACGGGGATGCTCTTCATCTTGTGTGTGTCAGTATATTTGTGTGTGTGAGTGTGTTTTTGTATGAGCGTGTGTGTGTGTGTGTGTGTGTGTGTGTGTGTGTGTGTGTGTGTGTGTACGTGTGTGTGTATTTGTGTGTGTGTGTACGTGTGTGTGTGTGTGTGTGTGTGTGTGTACGTGTGTGTGTGTGAGCGTATGCGCGTGTGTGTGTGTTTTGTTGTTGTTATTATGCGTTCGTTCGTGCATGCGTATGTGTGCGTGTGTGAGTGTGTGTGTGTGTGTGTGTGTGTGTGTGTGTGTGCGCGCGTGCGTGTGCGTGTGCGTATGTGTGTGTTTGTTCACGTATGTGTGTTTGTCTGTTCACGCGCGCGTGTTTATGTGTGTCTTTTTCTTGTTTTGTTCTTGTTGTTTTTGCTTTTTTTCCCTCATTCTTCTTTTCTATCGTACCAGTTTGAATAGGAGATCTCACGGGGGAGGGGGGGAGGGTACTGAACTGATGACTAGATTGATCGGATACATCCCACCCGCCCACCCGCCCTTCTGAGCCAGCTGCTGAAGGCCCCATTATTCGTGCAGTTTGGATGCAGTCATGGTTAACCCATTCAGCCCTGACGACCTACAGCAGGAGATGGGTCGACCATGATAATTGAAGGGTAGTGCCAGATTAGCTTGGTGCCGACAGGCCGATCCATCTCCTGCAACAGGTGGTTGGTTAGTTCGGGGTTTAAGGTCCACGGCACGGGCGGGTTATGGGGACAGGGGACAGGAAAATCTATTGCCTATGGAGTACGACCTGAAAATTGATCAATTTAGGCTCACTGCAACTGTGCCACTTTGATTTACCAGGACCTTTCAACGGACATGCTATGGAACATGCCCGTCTTTTTTTCCCTGGATTGCGTGTCCAGCTACCGGGGCCGGGACTGGGACTCGAACCCACGACCCGGCGATTCCCTTCGCTCTCTTGCTCCGACGCTTTAACCGCCTGAGCTATTGCGGACTCTAAACTGCAACAGGTGCATAGTCGTTAGATGACGCCTCCAAACTTTGGGAACTACGGCCGTCGGGCTGAATGGGTTAACTCCTTCTACCCCAGACACAGCAAGATAAGGATCGACCATGCTAGTGCAAGGGTGATGCCAGAATAGCTTGGCGCCTATTGGCGCCAAGCTATTCTGGCATCACCCTTGAACTAGCATGGTCGATCTGTGTCCTGCACTGCAATGCAGTCTTCAGAGGACAACGGCAACATTTGGGGATTTCGGTGTTGGGGTAGAATGAGTTAACACAATCAGAACAGAACCAAACACACTTTTATCTTCTATCATGTTCAGGTAGATCAAAAGCTGTTCAAGCAAGCTAGGTTAGTGTAACCGTAAACGTGTCGAGTTGTTTGTTTGCTTGTTTGCTTGCTTGTTTATTTGTTTGTTTGTTTGTTTGTCGTTATTGTTTGTGTTTGTTGTTGATGGCGTCGTTGTTTAGTTTCAGCGTACACTGAGGTCTTGTTTGGTCTGCATTTCGTTTACACGTCCATGTTATGAATTTGCAGTACTTTCCAGGTCTAGGACATTTCATGTTATATTTATTTTTGTCGTTATGAATTTATTTTCGAATGGTAGTCACTAACCTATTATTGACCTATCGTGGTCGATCCACCTCTCGCGCCGGCTCAAGAAGTAGTTTCAGATCTTTGAATAACATAAACCTTCGCACTGAATCTGGTTAGTTCGGGTTTAACGTCCACAGCATCGAGGTGATCATGGACGGCCCTGACGGGCGGGTTATGGGGGACAGGGAAATCTATTGCCTATGGAGTACGACCTGAACACTGATCAACTCAGGCGCACTCCAACTGTGCCACATTGATTTACCATGACCTTTCAACGGACATGCTATTGAACAAATCCGTTTTTCCCCCTCGATTGTGAGTCCAGCTACCAGGGCCGGGACGGGATTCGAATCTGAAAAAGCCCGCAAAGAAATATACACATCAATCAACATCGTACACCTAGTGAGCAAAATATGCTCTGGTCGACGTTGGTCGCAGTGGTCCGCGCGGCCAACGGCGGCCAAAGAACCTTTTGCTTGCCAGGCTGACGGCTGCTGGGAAAAAAAATATTACAGGCGGCGGGCATTTCCATATGAATCTCAGCGATCTTGCAATCCAGTCCAGCCTCAAACAAAAGAAGCGGTTCTTAAAAGAAGCTGTTCTAAAACTTCTCCTCGCGCCTATTATTCTAACAGTTTACGGTGGGCGAGCCGCCTACTGACTGTAGGCTCCTATGTGCGCGAAGAGCGGCTCAATATTTCTCGCGCATGACTGATCACGATCCAATAACGGTCACGCCTATTGTGTCGCTGCGAGTCTCTCAGCCGTGTACGTTGCACCTGCAGTAAGCAATAGATCCTCATGAGCCGCCGCGTGCGCACGTGAGCACGCCTCTTTCAAAAATTGGTCGTGTTTGCATGCTCTGTTTCAGGAAGTGTGCGAAGTTTGAGATTTATCGATCGGACTAGGCTAAGCCATCAATGTGGCCTGATTGAGTGGGGATGGTGGTGGAGGGGGGAGGGTTAATGGGAGATGAAGGAGGGGGAGGTGGCGGGGCGGGTGGAGGGGGTTGGGGGGGGGGGGGAGGGCTGACGAGACCAGCTGTTGGTGTGAGTTTAGTGTGATCACCATGAAAAAAATAAATCTTGTGTGGTGTCATATTTCCGCTGTGGGCGTTGCCGAAGCTTTAAACGCATTATCCGTTTTGTGTGTGCCTACCTTCGTTCGTTTGTTAAGTATAGTTCGTTCGTTTGTTAAGTATAGTTCGTTCGTTTGTTAAGTATAGTTCGTTCGTTTGTTAAGTATAGTTCGTTCGTTTGTTAAGTATAGTTCGTTCGTTTAACGCATTCTGCCCCAGGACCGAAATCCCCCAAATTTTGAAGCTACTATCTGAAGGGCTGTATTACAATTCTGAAAACACATCGAACACGATAGTTCAAAGGTGGTGCCTGAATAGCTTGGCGCCTTTGGGTGCCAGGCTATTCTGGAACCATCCATGTCTTTCTGTGGTCTGTCTCCTCGATCTATGTCGTTCTGTAGTCTGTCTCCTCGATCCATGTCTTTCTGTGGTCTGTCTCCTCGATCCATGTCTTTCTGTGGTCTGTCTCCTCGATCCATGTCTTTCTGTGGTCTGTCTCCTCGATCCATCTGTCTGTGGTCTGTCTCCTCGATCCATGTCTTTATCTGGTCTGTCTCCTCGATCCATGTCTTTCTGTGGTCTGTCTCCTCGATCCATGTCTTTCGGTTGTCTGTCTCCTCGATCCATGTCTTTCTGTGTCTGTCTCCTCGATCCATGTATTTATGTGGTCTGTCTCCTCGATCCATGTATTTCTGTGTCTGTCTCCTCGATCCATGTCTTTCTGTGGTCTGTCTCCTCGATCCATGTATTTCTGTGGTCTGTCCTTCGATCCATGTCTTTCTGTGGTCTGTCTCCTCGATCCATGTCTTTCTGTGGTCTGTCTCCTCGATCCATGTCTTTCTGTGGTCTGTCTCCTCGATCCATGTCTTTCTGTGTCTGTCTCCTCGATCCATGTCTTTATGTGGTCTGTCTCCTCGATCCATGTATTTCTGTGGTCTGTCCTTCGATCCATGTCTTTTTGTGTCTGTCTCCTCGATCCATGTCTTTCTGTGGTCTGTCTCCTCGATCCATGTCTTTCTGTGGTCTGTCGGGGCTGAATGAGTAAAGTAATCCTTGGTTCGTTTGCCTGCACACGCTAGTTCGATTGCCTGCATACGCTAGTTCGTTTGCCTGCACACGCTAGTTCGCTTATTCAATTGTTCGTTCATTCGTTCAGATCGGTTGTGCATTATTTTTTTCAGTTGATCATTCGTTTGTTCAGTAATTTGTCCGTCCGTCCGTCTGTCGGTCGTGCGGTTGAGTGGGCTGGCTGGTTGGTTGGTTGTTTCGTTACTTCGTGTGTTCGTCCCTTTGCTGTTCGATATTTTGCTCATGTCTGTAAGAAAGTATTCATTTTCTTATTCGCTCGTCTGCCCTTTCGTTTGGTCGTTTGTTTGTTTGCAGTACATTTTTTTATATTAACCAGAAAGTTTCATTATAATTATTGTAGAAAACTATAAGAGCTAATAAACAAGCAAACAATCAAAACAACACACACAAATACATACACACACACACACACACACACACACACACACACACACGCACGCACGCACGCACGCACGCACGCACACGCACACACACAACAACAACAACAACAACAACAACAAATGAGTGCGCATGCAAAGAAACGACAACAACAGAAGAAAAATCGATGAACACAACACCAGGCAACCAGTGTACACGCATTTAAGCATAAGCAAGAACAAAATATTTGTATTCAACATGTTGATTTTATTGAGCATCAGTCCACATTTTATAATTACTCAGCTTGAAAAAGATTTGATCAAAAAGCACGAACATTGAGCTGTCATGGCCAATATACTATCTTCTGACTTCTTTAACTCCTCCTACTGCAAGACCGAAATCCCCAAATGTTGCCGTTGTCCTCTGAAGACTGCATTGCAGTGCAGGACACAGATCGGCCATGATAGTTCAAGGGTGATGCCAGAATAGCTTAGCGCCCATAGACGCTCAGTCAGTCAGTCAGCCCATAGGCGCCAAGCTATTCAGACATCACCCTTGAACTATCATGGTCGATCCTTATCTTGCTGTGGTGTGTCTGGGACAGAATGAGTTAACTCATTCTGCTCTAGGACCAAAATCCGCAAATGTTGAAGTTGCCCCCCACCCCACCCCCCCTACCCCCCCCCCCACCCCCTCCCACCCCCCACCCCCCCCCCCCCCCCCCACCCCCCGCACCCACTCCCTAAAGACCGTATTACACTTTTGGAAGCAGATCGAGCGTGAATAGTTCAAGGGTTGTGCCAGAATAGCTTGGCGCCTATGGGCGCCAAGCTATTCTGGCATATCCCTTGAACTATCACGCTCGATCCACGTCTTGCTGAGGCGTGTCGGCGTTGAACTTAATGAACCGAGTAAGGGCTGTTCTTAATTGGACGAACGTTTGATCGGCAAACCTAGATCGGAGAAGATCGGCGATCTTTTGGTTTGTTTCTTGTTTGTTGAACGAACCTAGGCGAACTTCAGCAAACCAGATTTGCATAGTTCTCTTTCTTAACTGAAGTGCTTGATTCGGCGTACTTACTGTCTGCGAAGGTGTTCAAAATGGCTGCCGCTATGCCGCTTCGCGATTTGAACGATGTTTGTTTTTTGTACTCATTGCAGTAGCGACCCCACAAACAGCGTTGCGCCTCCCACAAATTAAAAAAAAAAATAGGTCTTGTTTTTCGCACGAGTGAATATCGCCGTCCGCCATATTTGTTTGTATCGGTGACTGTCTTCTTATCTCCAACGCAGCAGAGGGTAAAAGTTTTGACCAATCAGAGAAAAGGTTCGCCTTGGTTTTGCTCAATACGTTGAGCGAACCTTTTCCGACAGCGAACTATGGTTTGCCGAGGTTCGTGAACTACTTCGAACTAGGTTCGCCGTATCTTTAGATCGTCCAATTAAGAACCAACCTGGTTCGTCAGAGTTCGCGAACTAAAGTTTGTTTAATTAAGAACATGCTCAACCAGCTAACAAAAGCGACCCCTCACCCACCCCACCCTGTTCACCATCATCCCCCCCCCCCTACACACACGCACACACACACACACACACACACACACACACACACACACACACACACACACACACACACATACGCCGAAACGACAAAAACAACAAACCATATCAATGTTAAATTCAAATTCTGCTGGTCTATAAATTTGGACCATCACCCATTGAACCGCGTGGCCGCATTTCCCAAATGTTAGACGTGTCACCTAACAATTAGGTACCAGTTGCAGGAGCTGGATGCCGCACCATGATAATTCAAGGGTAGTGCCAGATTAGCTTGGTGCCTTCAGGACCAAGCTAATCTGGCACTACCCTTGAATGCTCATGGTCGATCCATCTCCTGCTGCATTGCGTCAGGGCTGAATGGGTTAAGACCTGAAGCCGCAAGGTTCAAAATCACGGACCAGGACACAAATAATACTGTCCACACATGCACATGTTTTTGTTGTGTTGTGCATGCCGTTCGTGCTGTATATGTATTATAGTAAACCACATCTTTTTTTTAAATTCCAACACTAATTATCAGATATTATTAAGGAAGGCGTGCAAATCTGTGATTGTGGGCCTTAGTGCTCCAAACCTTCAAAGTCCAAAATCAGAGACCCGCAAACAGTTTCTACGCGTAAGGTCTAGATCGCACAGACCAGCATTCAAAGTGCAGACTGAAACACCCAACAACCTCATCGAGAGAGAAATGTGATAAATGCGCATGAGCAAGAGGCGTAGATCCTCATGAGCCCCCGCACTGCGAGGGTTCATGACGCTCTATGCCTCTTGCAGGTATGTGAAGTTCGCACAAGGAACGCATTTTGGCAAACCATTATTAGTGTTGGTAGTAATTCAAGCTGCCACATCCACGCCTGAGATATTGATGATGACGAAGGGGACAAATAAATTATTGTCTGTCAGCACGTGGTATAATGACACCGGATGATGAAGACGGAAATAATGTATGCACCCATTGTCTATACCCAGTGCGCAAAGGCTATCAGGTCGACCTCGGCCCGACGGCCTTTTGCACATTGGGTAGATATGACAACAGATGCCTGCTGCAAGCCGCTGTACCGCGCGTGTCGTGTCCACAGAAATAGCACACGGCCACACACACGCGGCAATTCCCGGTGTATAAAAATAACCCGATCCAGGGGCGGATCAGTTACCTCGAGGTGGGGGGGGGGGACCTTCAACTTCATGCAATGACCTCCCCGGCGCTAGACCTTGCTTCCAGAGGCCAAAAAAGTCGAAAAGCGAGGGAGGGGGGGGGGGGTCTCGCACCCTTCGCCAAAATATCAAACAACAACGGGGATGGGTGGGGGGGGGGGGGGTCCAAATACCTCGAAAAAAGGGACTTTATTATTGGATTTTACAGATTTTTTAGTCGGGTCGGGGGGGGGGGGGGGCGGAACCCCTGAAACCCCTCTCCCCGCCCCCTCCCCTAGATTCGCCCCTGCGATCGGTAACTTTGTCGCGCTTATGTCACAGGAGATATGTTGAATATTAATTCAGAATCAGTCGGCGGCTAAAAATAGGCTTATGTAGATCGTCAAGTCTACTCATGGATCAGTGTTTGTAAACAGGCAGAGTTATTAATTACTGCTTTCTCGGAAATGTCAATTACTGGAGTAAATGCCTGCCTGAGACGGAAACCGGACATGTAAAAAGCAGGATTAAATTGCACGTCAAATTTATTGGGTTCATGTGTCGCCGACGTCCAAGAGTATGCTAAACATCAGCATTAGCGCGCAGTTGTGTTCATCACTGAATTCAGATCACAGGTGTTCCACCGAGGGAAGAGAAAATAAGCCGCTGGGAAACTTGTTTGTTGTGGTACACATGATCTTGTGGGCCGATTCAAGGCTCAGTAAAATTGGTCCTGGTGGCCAACAAACCACAGATAAAAATGGATGGTTCAAAAGATTCAATCAAAGGTGTATCTACGTCTGTGGACACAGCTGTTCCAGGTGAGTACCCCGCGCACACGGGGCAGATTACGTGGCTATCGCGTGCACATGAGGTAAGTAACCAGACATTAACGTGACCCGTTCAGTATCAGTTCACGCAGGCTGTCTTTCTGCTATCGTTAATTAAACCACACGAGAGCCGTATAGTCGCTGTCCCAGGTACGCGGGTTCGAACTGAGTGGTGTCAGCAAGTGGCATAGATCCTCATGAGCCCCCGCGAATGCGGGGGCTCATGAGGATCTATACCTCTTGCAGTTGGGTGGTGTTGGAATGTTCTCGGCGCGGAACGGGCCGACAGACCGCGTCAAGTTATTCGCGATCATTTGTAGTGCTGAAGTTATGATGGACTTGTGAACGGAAAACCCACAGTAGTAAGCAAAAGGTCCTCGGGACAAAGTCAACAATAGTTGGCCTGCATATTGCTGTGCGAGGACCAGCTAAAGCCTGACGTTGGCCCGAAAACGTTTGCTCACCGGGGGCGTAGTGACAGTCTCGTCAGTGGGTGCCAGAAACCTAGAGCTGTGCGCTTTATGTCTGACACGGACTTCTAACCGTAAAGCTACGGTTCCATAAGCACGAATCAGATACGAATACGACCCGAGCTCGATGTGGTGACGCAATTTTCCTTCAAAAATTGCGTCATTTTTGTTCGAAGCCGGATGCCAATTCCGGTGTTTACTGCATGAAAACGACTTGCACGAACTTTTCTGTTTCATACCCGCTTCGGATTGGGATCGAGTTCGTATCGGATTCGTGCTTATGATTCGTGCTTATGATTCGTGCTTATGATTCGTGCTTATGGAAGCGTAGCTTAACCCTTGAAGCTAATGACCGAATCCGATACGATTGCGTCATTTTCGTTCGGATGCGAACTCGTTTATCGCATCGGGCATATGGAAAGACACAAACACAAAAAAGGACTTGCACGCTTTTTTTCTCTGTCGGACCCGCTTCGGGATTGGTTCTGCCGCCCATAAGCACGAAACCGAAGCGGGTCCGAAACAAGAAGGTTCATGCAAGTCCATTTCGTGTTTGTGTGTTTCCATATGCCCGACTGATGCGGACACGAATTCCCATCCGGCTTCGAACGAAAATGAAGCCATTTTTTAATAATAATTACGGTATTTATAATGCGCTTATCTTATAATAATTATAACTCTAAGCGCGCACTCACAACTCGCGCACGCATGCGCACGCTTTAGACAATGACTCACGTAACACAAATAGTGAAGATACATTACGACGGTCAGCTTGCAGAGGGGAGTGTGGTGATATAGTGCTAGAACTGTTGAAAGAGGTGAGTTTTGAGGGCGGACTGGAAGGAGGAGAGCGAGTGTTTCTGACGGAGAGAGAGAGTGGGAGAGTGTTCCAGGTGGATGGACCGTATACTGAGAAGGAGCGGGGGCCGAAAGGAAAATTGCTTCACCGCATCGGTTTCGGATCGTATTCGTTTCGGATTTGTGCTTACGGAAACGTAGCTTAACACTGACTTTACAATGCGATACGATGTGATGCGATGCGATGCGATGCAATACAATACAAAATACAATACAATTCAATACAATACAAAGCAAAGCATTCCAATGCAAAACAGTATACAATACAATACCCCCCTTACCCTTGGCTTGACTTCGCGAACGAAGATTTTATAGGAGTTGCCCACGACGTCTGCAGGCTTGTTCGTGGCTGCGGAGGCCAATCCGGGACAGGCAGGTTCGACCGCAGTGGCTGCAGGGGGAGGTATGGCCAGGGTTCTGAGTTGCGGCATCTCTGTTTTTTCTCCTGAGCCGCTTGTCCTTAAAGCTAGCTCTGCGAGAGTCCTCAAAGGAGACAGCTGCCTTGTAGATGGTGGAGCGCAAGGTGTCACGGTCCACAGCAAGCGAAGACCACTGGTGGTGGTCGATTTGGCAGGCACTGAGTGACTTCTTGAGACAGTCTGTGTATCTCTTCTTTTGTGCCCCTCTGTCACGGTGTCCAGTAGCAAGCTCGCCGAACAGGGTGATCTTTGGTAGGCGATGATCCTCCATCCTGGAGACATGCCCCGCCCAGCGGAGCTGTGTCCGCAGCAGCAAAGCCTCGATGCTCACAGTTTCAGCCTGTTCAAGGACCTCGACGTTGGTGACATAGTCACTCCAGTGAATGCCCAGGATGGTGCGCAGGCAGCGCTGGTGGAAGCGTTCGAGGAGTCGTAGTTGGCTGCGGTAGAGGGCCCAGGACTCGGAACCATACAGCAGGGTGGTGAGGACCACAGCTCTGTACACGCTGATCTTGGTGCCTGTTTTCAGCTGTTGATTGTGCCACACCCGCTTGAAAAGTCGCCCGAAAGCGCTGTTCGCTTTTGCCAGCCTGCTGTCAAGCTCCTTGTCCAGCTGGCGTCCGACGTGATAATGCAGCCAAGGTAAGTAAACTGGTGCACTGACTTTAGTTCAGACTCGCCAATGGTGATGTGAGGAGGGCGATACACTGTCTTGGGTGCCGGCTGATGGAGGACCTCTGTCTTTTTCAGACTGACCTCGAGTCCAAAGAGCTGGGCAACGTCTGCGAAGCAGGACGTGATGCGCTGCAGGGCTCTCTCTGTGTGTGCAACGAGGGCAGCGTCATCAGCAAAAAGCAGCTCACGAATCAGTTGGTCTAGGGTTTTCGTGTGGGCCTGCAGTCGTCTGAGGTTGAACAGGCTGCCATCGAGACGATACCTGATGTACACTGCATCGTCATCATCGAGGTCCAATGTGGCCTGCTTCAACATCATGCTAAAAAAGATGGTGAAGAGGGTCGGTGCCAGCACGCAGCCCTGCTTTACGCCGTTGAGAATAGGGAATGGTTCTGAGAGGTCATTGTTGAGTCTGACCTGGCCTTGCTGGTCCTCGTGTAGCTGGACAATCATGCTGAGGAACTTTGGGGGACAGCCAAGTCGCTCCAGGATCTGCCACATGCCTTGCCTGCTCACAGTGTCGAACGCTTTTGATAGGTCGACAAACGTTACGTACAGCCCTTTGTTCTGCTCGCGGCACTTCTCCTGAAGCTGTCTCAGCACAAAGACCATATCGGTGGTGCTCCTGTTTGCTCTGAAGCCACACTGGCCCTCTGGGAGGTGGTCTTCGGCGATGGCAGGTACCAGCCGATTCAGGAGCAGCCTTGCAAGAATTTTCCCAGCAATGGACAGCAGGGTAATTCCCCGATAGTTGGAACAGTCAGACTTCTCGCCTTTGTTCTTGTACAGGGTGATAACGACAGCATCACGGAGATCTTTTGGTAGTGTTCCTTCCTCCCAGCAGCAGAGAAAGAGGTCACGGAGCTTGTTGTGCAGTGCTGTGCCTCCATGTTTCCAGATCTCTGGCGGTATTCCATCAATGCCTGCTGCTTTGCCACTCTTGAGCTGGTGGATGGCTGTGAGGGTCTCTTCAGCGGTGGGCGGTTCGTCCAATTCAACCTTTACTGGGAGTTGTGGGATTTGTAGGACGACTGCTTCTTGAACAGTGCGCTCAGCGCTGAAGAGGCTCTGAAAGTACTCCGACCAGCGGTTCAAGATGGAGGTACTATCTGTGAGGAGTGCCTGGCCATTCGCGCTTCGCAGGGGACTTTGTACCAGGTGCCTGGGGCCATACACTGCTTTCAGCGCTTCGTAGAAGCCCCTGTAGTCACCATTGTCAGCGCAAAGCTGGGTCCTCTGTGCAAGTCTGGTCCACCACTCATTCTGGAGATCTCTGAGCTTGCGCTGGAGACTGCTGCAGACGAGGCAGAAGGCAAACTTCTTCACAGGGCAGGAAGGCTGGGCTAGGTGGGCCTGATGGGCGGCTCTTTTTTTTTTTTTTTTTTTTTGCTAGGTGTTCCTGGATCTCAACATCGTTTTCGTCAAACCAGTCTTTGTTCTTCTTTCTAGCGAAACCCAAGACTTCTGCGTGTTATGTCGTGTGCAAATAGAATGTTTAGTCTTAAATATCGCACATTGATGACTTATGACGTCATCAGTGACACTACCATCATAGGATATTGAAAGTGAAATGGGGAGCATCTGCAGAGGACACAGCTGAAAGCCAACCAATGTGCAGTGTCACTAGGGTCCGTGTGCATGAAAATCCGGCCTGTTTGGTCTTGACCTACTTTTCGTTTGTCAAAGGCGCCTAAACAATCAACATGACCTACAAACATGAAAATCAAAAAGTTCTTTATTTTTAGATTAGCGGCCATATCTACCTGATTAAATGGATATGGGTGTGTTCTTTATTCTGTGTCAGTCACTGGAGCATACAACATGGTTTAAAAGTAATTCACATTAAATCAAATAAGATTTGTTAAGAAAATGATGTGCACCGGAAGTTCTGGTTCACTAATGAATTTTTCGAGTCAAATTTCGTTTGAGGCAGTAAATAACATCGTAAGCAATCCACACAACTTGTGTGTTAAAACATATCACAGGAAACTTGCTTCACAGAGTGTGTCCAGTTTTGCTTATTTTTACCACTAATGAACCCCTGTGTCATCCAAGGCGATATCTCATCCAATTTTTGTGTGCAGGTAGCTCAGACAGTAGGCTGAACATCTGAAGTAAGCAATAAATAAAATTTTCTTGTTTTGCTGTCAGGGTGGCTCTTTGTTTGCGCGTACACTTACAGACACTTTTGTCGTTTTTAATGGAAGTCAGTATATATTATACATAAAACATGGAATCAGAAAACATATAATCATTATAAAATTGCATGACATCAAAATTAAGTGCACTAAAACATACAAACATAAGTAAGCTATAACTATAACTAAGCTGAAAGATACTAAATACTCTGTCGCACAGTCACAACTTCATAAACACATATATTACATGACAGGGACGCATCGTGTGCGTAGATCAGCTCTTGCGAGAACTAAATTTAAAACAAAGCCTACAAGTGTGGAGTTAGTCTGTGTCCCAGCGCCCAGCAACTCTGCCAGTATGTCCATTTTTTTGATTGACTTTTTTTTTTAACAAAGGCGAGATTTTCATTTTGTTAACAAAGAAAATCTCGCTTTTCTCCCAAATATGGACATGCCGACTTTTGTCATATAATAGCGGGTAATAATTGCGAGTTATTCCATGTCTCAGCGCCCAGAAATTCTACATTATTTGGAAAAAGTCATTATGTCCATTTTTGAGGAAATCGAGATTTTCAAGGAAAATCTCGCTTTTCTAAAATATGGACATACTAGCTTTCATCATTTAACAACAGAACTGGAAGGCCCCCTCCTCCCCCCCCCCCCCAACACCACCTTCTCCGCCCACCCACCCCCGCCCCCAAAAGTTTTATTGCCCTTGCGTGCGACCTCAGTCACAAACGCATTGCACTCTTTTCAGATCGTCCAGTGCTGACAAGACTGTCAGAAAAAGACAAGCAGACCGTCCATGACCTGTACAAACAATGTCCTCCACTCTGGGCTGACTTTTCCAACGTCATCGAATTTCTGGACCTTTTGGAGAAAGACTCCTGGGCATACAGCGCCCTGCACTCGGCCTTGCTGAAAATCCACAAAACGGTAGCGTACAAGACACAGGATGCCATCAATGTTGGCCTCTTTGCTATCGCTGTCGGCTTCGTCGACCGATGCGTGGATTTCACACGCCAGATCATGAGGGACATGAAGAAAGAATACTTCACAGAGCTGCCTAAACCGGCCGAGGGGAATTGTGGAAACCCGCTGTTCTGGGAGGGTGCATGCCTTTATTTAGCCAGAAGCTGCTTCCTATTCTTCTCTTCCAGCGGCATGGAGTTTCGCGGGCGACTGGCGGACACAGGCGTTCTGCAGGACATGCTGGAAGACGTGAAGCACATCAAGCATCTCACGGCAGAAGTTCTGGTAATTGACCCTTCCTACACTGACGAGCAAAAGAAATGCAACATTTTTGGAATCATCGGAAACACTTTATTGTTTCCAATGGTTCCAAAAACGTCACACTTTCTTTTGCGCGTCAGGATATTTCTTGAGAATGATGCCAGGCTTTTCGCTAGGATTTTGAAATTGTCCGTCATCGGGCAAGACGGCATTTTAAAAATTATGTCTCAGGCGCTGTACAGACCGTCGCGTACTTGAAACTGGGATAGGTACTTGGCTGGGATAGGTAAATAATAATAATCAATAGTTCTTGTGTAGCGCTGTTCTCCAGGAAAACACTGGACTCACTGCGCATGCACAACAGCACACCCTCTCTCTCAGACACACGCACAATTATACACTACTTTAAACCATCCCATCCCTTACCAACACCTTACATTCCCTTCAAGTAACTGGACGCTCTTTTTTTTCCTCAAGATTTGTCTGTCCAGGTAACGGAGGGCCTTCAGTCTTTTCCGTCCCTGTCAAAATTTGTCCGTCACATGCGGAGGAATTTCCAAAAACGGAAAGCCTGAGATGCATTGCACTTATACCGTTGCCACTGGTCACTGACATTTGTTTTAAAAATATTTGTTAATTAACTCTAGAAATTGTCCATCGGCTCAAAGGCCGGAGCCGCATCGAGACAAAAGTGGCATCAGCAAGAGGCATAGATCCTCATGAACCCTCGCCATCGTGAGCTCATACGGATCTCTGCCTCTTGCAGTTGAACAGTGTTCAGTTTTACTCTGCAGTCAAAGGTGTAATGTTGCTATTGCTGTGTTTTTGCTCTTGTCGTTGTCGTGATGGTGTCGTTGTCGTGGTGGTGTCGTTGTCGTGGTGGTGTCGTTGTCGTGGTGTTGTCGTTGTCGTGGTGGTGTCGTTGTCGTGGTGTTGTCGTTGTCGTGGTGGTGTCGTTGTCGTGGTGTTGTCGTTGTCGTGGTGGTGTCGTTGTCGTGGTGTTGTCGTTGTCATGGTGTTGTCGTTGTCGTGGTGTTGTCGTTGTCGTGGTGGTGTCGTTGTCGTGGTGTTGTCGTTGTCGTAGTGGTGTCGTTGTCGTGGTGTTGTCGTTGTCGTGGTGTTGTCGTTGTCGTGGTGTTGTTGTCGTTGTCGTGGTGTTGTCGTTGTCGTGGTGTTGTCGTTGTCGTGGTGTTGTCGTTTGAAGTACATGTATTAACCATCTCGCTGCCGAGAACAAAGTGAACACGATCCAGCTACAAGGGACATAGGTCCTCGCTTATAAGGATCTATGCCTTTTGCTGACGTTATTTTGTATCCGTCTCTTGGTCGGTGTGGACCTGTGGTCGGTGTGGACTTGTGGTCGGTGTGGACTTGTGGTCGGTGTGGACTTGTGGTCGGTGTGGACCTGTGGTCGGTGTGGACTTGTGGTCGGTGTGGACTTGTGGTCGGTGTGGACTTGTGGTCGGTGTGGACCTGTGGTCGGTGTGGACTTGTGGTCAGTGTGGACCTGTGGTCGGTGTGGACTTGTGGTCGGTGTGCACTTGTGGTCGGTGAATGAACCAAGATTTCAGAAACAAAAGTACAGCGGCAGGGAAAGGGTTAATTCGCGCGCGCGCGTGTGTGAGTGTGTGTGTGTGTGTGTGTGTGTGTGTGTGTGTGTGCGCGTGTGTGTGTGTGTGTGTATGCGCGCGCGCGTGTGTGTGTGTGTGTGTGTGTGTGTGTGCGTGTGTATGTGTGTGTGTGTGTGTGCGCGTTTGTGTGTGTGTGTGTGTGCGTGTGTGTGTGTGTGTGTGTGTGCGTGTGTGTGTGTGTGTGTGTGTGTGTGTGTGTGCGCGTGTGTGTGTGTGTGTGTGTGTGTGTGTGTGCGCGTTGTGTGTGTGTGTGTGTGCGTGCGTGTGTGTGTGTGTGTGTGTGTGTGTGTGTGTGTGTGTGTGTGTGTGTGTGTGTGTGTGTGTGTGTGTGTGCGTGCGTGTGCGTGCATGCCTATGTTCGATTTCCAGAAGAGTAACAATGTTTGCCTATTGTCAATGGGAACACTCCACAACTGCTGCCGAAACCCGGCCGTGGTGCCCGTCCTGCAGAAGATGAACACCGTGGAGCACCTCACTCCCTTTCTGGACAAAGGGGACAAAAGTCAGTAGCTGACACTCATTTGTCTTGGAATCGAATGCGTTGATGTCATGTCACATGCACAAGTCGACCTATTACCTCTTTCACGTTCCAGAAAAAATGGACACCACACCAGTTTACCTCGAGGGGTGGGGTTGGGGGGGGGGGGGATGTTGGTTGTGTGGGTGGTATTGTGGGGTGGGGGGGGGGGTTGGGAGCTTCAACCGGACACAAAAGGCCTCCCCGACGCTAAACCTTGGAACAGGGGGAGGGGGGGAGGGGGGGGGGAGGAACTCGCCAAAATATCAAACGGGGAGGAGGACCGGGGGTGGGTGGGTGGGTGGGTGGGGGGGTGGATGGGTGCAAGGAGGGTTGGGGGGGGGGGGGTCAAACACCCCTAAAACGGAATTTGTTATTAGGGTCCGGAACCCTTGCAACCCACCCACCCCATATCCGCCCCTGCCACACTACTGCACGAGGAATGGATCCTCACCAGCGGGGGCACGTGCTGATCTATACCTCTTTCTGAACTCATTCAGCCCATCGCACGTATTTCCCAAATTGTGGAGGCGTCATCTAACGACTCTGCACCTGTTGCAGGAGATGGATCGACCATGATAATTCAAGGGTAGTGCCAGATTAGCTTGGCGCCGACAGGCACCAAGCTAATCTGGCACTACCCTTGAATGATCATGGTCGACCGATCTCCTGGTGTAGGGCGTCAAGGCCGAATGGGTTAAACCACTTTGTATCCATTGTTCAGTGGCGGGGAAGTGGCGCAGTGGTTAAGGCGTCTGCCTCCAATGCCAAAGGTGCGAGGTTCGATACCGGGTTCCGGCGTTGGATTTTTCTCCTCTGGTAAGTGTCACCGTCTGGGCAGTGGGCAGATGTTCACATCTGCACGGGACATAGACGACCCCGGCCCCCACGAGTCCCCTGCTGCCTTGCAGGCCTGGCCGCTTGGCTGCGGAAAGGCTAAGGGAGGAAACCCCTGACATCAAAGCCCCCGTGTCTCCGGGGAAGGCTTTTGAGCCAGAGACTAAGACAAGGACAGTCTGATATAAAACCTACGACCCGAGGACCTCGATGCCACCGTCCCAGCTTGCTAGGCCATGGCAAACGAACCAAGGGTTTAAAGGGTGGGGCCAGTACTGCGCACACTGCACTCCACCAAAAAGCTCCACCACGCAGACTTTAGGAAACGCCCACGGACTATGACACTGAACTTTCCAAGTCCTGTAGCGATGGGCAAGGGGCAAAACGGCAGGTGAAAGATGTCACTGGAAGCCGCAGTCTCAAACCTGCATGCAGGCGGTTCAGGATATTGGTCGCCTGATGTTGACCTGGGGATGACAACGTCACTCGGCACACCCTGAACGACCAAGCAGCCTTCTCTAGGGACAGCACTGCTTGCTCCACACGGAGAGGGGCCTAGAAAAGGTGGCCTAAACAAAGCTCATCCCCTCGTAACCCCAGTTGGCTAGCCGCGGTCAACGGGCATCTTCTCATGCGGTCAGAAAACAAGAAAAAACAATGGATCGACTCTCATGACGACCACGACCGGACTCAACGTAGCATGCTGGAACATCCGAACCATGCTCGACACAGCAGACAGCGGACGCCCTGAACGTCGCTCCGCCCTCATTGCCCATGAATTGCGGAGGTTAAACATCGACATCGCCGCGCTCAGCGAAGTACGCCTTCCGGAGGAAGGCAGCCTCCAAGAACTTGGCGCTGGCTACACCCTCTACTGGTCAGGCAGGCCTGCATCAGAAAGACGGCTCTCAGGCGTGGGCTTCATGGTGAAGACCCCCATTGCGACTAAGTTGGAAAACCTACCAACGGGTCACTCCGACCGCATCATGTCCATGCGCCTCCCACTGAGACACCAGCAATACGTCACCCTTCTCAGTGTGTACTCCCCAACCCTCCTGGCAGAGCCTGCAGAAAAAGACAAGTTCTACTCTGACCTGCGCAGCCTCCTGCAGAGCACCCCTGCAGACGACAAAGTCATCATCCTTGGTGACTTCAACGCCAGAGTGGGCCAAGACTCTGAAGCCTGGAAAGGAGTCCTCGGCAAGCATGGCGTTGGGAACTGCAATGACAATGGTCGCCTACTGTTGGAGCTCTGTGCAGAGCAGCAACTTGTCATCACCAACACTACTTTCCAGCAAAAGGACAGTCGAAAGACCACCTGGATGCATCCTCGCTCCAAGCACTGGCACCTTATCGACTATGTCCTAGTGCGTCAGAGGGACCGCAGTGACGTCCTCCTCACCAGAGTGATGCCCAGCGCAGAGTGTCACACTGACCACCGCCTTGTTCGCTGCAAACTCAGGCTCCGCCTCAAGCTGAAACCCAAGAAAGGGGGCCCTCCCAATAAAAAGCTTGATGTTGCCAGCCTTCAGCGTGACGACAAGAAAGCTGCCCTCCAGGCCGATTTACAGCGCATGCTCAAAGACACAGTTGATCCAGCAGACTCCTCTCCTGAAACACTCTGGGAACAACTGAAAACTGCTATTGTAAAATCTTCTGTGGAAGTCTTGGGCTTTGCTAGAAAGAGGAACAAAGACTGGTTTGACGAAAACGACGTAGAGATCCAGGAACTTCTAGCAACAAAAAGAGCCGCCCACCAGGCCCACCTAGCCCAGCCTTCCTGCCCTGTTAAGAAGTCTGCCTTCCGCCTCATCTGCAGCAGTCTCCAGCTCAAGCTTAGAGAGCTCCAGAACGAGTGGTGGTCCAGACTCGCACAGAGGACCCAGCTCTGCGCTGACAACGGTGACTACAGGGGCTTCTACGAAGCACTGAAAGCAGTGTATGGCCCTAGGCACCTGGTACAAAGTCCCCTGCGAAGCGCTGATGGACAGGCACTCCTCACAGATAATACCTCCATCTTGAACCGCTGGTCGGAATACTTTCAGGACCTCTTCGGCGCTGAGCGCACTGTTCAAGAAACAGTCATCCTCCAAATCCCACACCTTCCACTAAAGGTTGAATTGGACGAACCGCCCACCGCCGAAGAGACCCTCACAGCCATCCACCAGCTCAAGAGTGGCAAAGCAGCAGGCATTGACGGAATCCCGCCAGAGATCTGGAAACATGGAGGCCCAGCACTGCACAACAAGCTCCACGACCTCTTTCTCTGCTGCTGGGAAAAAGGAACACTACCAAAGGATCTCCGTGATGCAGTCATCATCACCCTGTACAAGAACAAAGGAGAGAAGTCTGCCTGCTCTAATTATCGTGGAATTACCCTGCTGTCCATTGCCGGGAAAATTCTCGCAAGGTTGCTCCTGAATCGGCTGGTACCTGCCATCGCTGAAGACCACCTCCCAGAGGGCCAGTGTGGCTTCAGAGCAAACAGGAGTACCACCGACATGGTCTTTGTGCTGAGACAGCTTCAGGAGAAGTGCCGCGAGCAGAACAAAGGGCTGTACGTAACGTTTGTCGACCTAACAAAAGTGTTTGACACTGTGAGCAGGCAAGGTATGTGGCAGATCCTGGAGCGACTAGGTTGTCCCCCAAAGTTCCTCAACATGATCGTCCAGCTCCACGAGGACCAGCAAGGCCAGGTCAGACTAAACAGTGACCTCTCAGAACCATTCCCCATTCGCAACGGCGTGAAGCAAGGCTGCGTGCTGGCACCGACCCTCTTCACCATCTTCTTCAGCATGATGTTGAAGCAGGCCACAGTGGACCTCGACGATGACGACGCAGTGTACATCAGGTATCGTCTCGATGGCAGCCTGTTCAACCTCAGACGACTGCAGGCCCACACGAAAACCCTAGACCAACTGATTCGTGAGCTGCTCTTCGCTGATGACGCTGCCCTCGTTGCACACACAGAGAGAGCCTTGCAGCGCATTACGTCCTGCTTCGCAGATGCTGCCCAGCTCTTTGGACTTGAGGTCAGTCTGAAAAAGACAGAGGTCCTTCATCAGCCGGCACCCAAGGAAGAGCATCGCCCTCCCCACATCACCATCGGCGAGTCCGAACTGAAGTCTGTACACCAGTTTACCCACCTTGGCTGCATCATCACGTCAGACGCCAAGCTGGACAAGGAGCTGGACAACAGGCTGGCAAAAGCGAACAGTGCTTTCGGGCGACTATTCAAGCGGGTGTGGCACAATCACCAGCTGAAAAAAGGCACCAAGATCAGCGTGTACAGAGCTGTGGTCCTCACCACCCTGCTGTATGGTTCCGAGTCCTGGACCCTCTACCGCAGCCAACTACGACTCATCGAACGCTTTCACCAGCGCTGCCTGCGTACCATCCTCAGCATTCACTGGAGTGACTATGTCACCAACGTCGAGGTCCTTGAACAGGCGGAAACTGTGAGCATCGAGGCTTTGCTGCTGCGGACACAGCTTCGCTGGGCGGGGCACGTCTCCATGATGGAGGATCATCGCCTACCAAAGATCACTCTGTTCGGCGAGCTCGCCACTGGACACCGAGACAGAGGGGCACCAAAGAAGAGATACAAAGACGGTCTCAAGAAGTCGCTTAGTGCCTGCCAAATCGACCACCGCCAGTGGTCTTCGCTTGCCGTGACACCTGGCGCTCCACCATTCACAAGGCAGCCGTCTCCTTTGAGGACTCTCGCAGAGCTAACCTTAAGGACAAGCGGCTTAGAAGAAAAAACAGAGTTGTCGTAACTCAGAACCCTGACCAGACCTTCCCCTGCAGCCACTGCGGTCGAACCTGCCTGTCCCGGATTGGCCTCCGCAGCCACGAAAATGCCTGCAGACGACGTGGGCAAGCCCTATAGAATCTTCGTTCGCGAAGTCAAGCCAAGAGAGATCCATTGTTCATGGGAAGCTGGAGCTCCTTCGCGTTGAACGTACACAGATTTCAGACGCTCGACGTACGTACAGTGACAGTGAAGGGGTTAACCCCATTAGTCAATGCCAGCGGCTAGAAACGACCCACTTTTAGGATCGTAGCAGGTTCGTCTGTCTGAGGCATGCGGGCATTAACCCGTTGGCTGTCAGTAGCGGGTTTTTTTTTTTGTCGAGGTGACCCTCGCGGGACTCACCTCGACAAAAAACGCTACCGACAAACAAAGGGTTAATGAGGCTGCCTAGACGGGAAGATCGTCATGGGCTTCAGCAAAGAGAGTAGTGCCTCTTGCTCGTACAAGTGTTAACCCCTTTTCTGCCAGTAGTCACGAATTGCGCGTGTGAAACCACTACACGTGACCGACATTCGCGTGACGTGAAGCACACAAACGTACCCGGAGCAAAAATGAGCATGCAGAAAACGGACGATTCTGAAAAGAAACATAACCCTCATGAGCCCCCGCGACTGCGGTCGCATTATATAAGTTATTGGTAGCAGGGGTTCGCTACACGGACCCTTGTAGGCCTGAGAGAGGTCAAAGGAACCATTGTACCCTGAAGGCCGAAGACCTTCGAGGTACAATGGTTCATTTGACCTCCCGAAGGGCTACAAGGGTACGTGCAGCAAGCCCCTGCTACCAATAGCGTATTTGTTTTCATTTCTTCACTATTTTCGTAAAAGAAATCAAGAAGAAATCTTTCGAGGAGTGGATCGCGCCCGACATGACTGACGTAAAAGGAATATATATTTATGCATTGTAGACGTATGACGTAATTTAAGATCTTTCATGACCTTGATGAGTGCCTGTTGTTTTGAACAACACTAAGTAACTTTGTACTTCAGAACGTTTGGTGATCTTTTATAGAACAAAACTGGAATCCAAGACGCGTCAGGTCCGCCATAAGTCGCTACAAGGGTTTTGTAGCTCGGTCATGTGGTACAGTTTGCGCTAAAGGGATTGGTCGAGTGACGTAGGGATAAACACAAGAGGGTTGCGTATCCTCCTCCCCGACAGTTACATGGTTAGTAGTCAGTACCATGAGACTGAGAAGCCTGTCCTGTGTTCACGCAAGACTAGAAATGAAGAGATTCACACTCGGTATAATTATTCCATACTACAGTGAATAGATTCACGCTCGATATAGGCCGCCTTTTATTTGAAGTGCCATTTTGTTTTTATCGCACGTTTCACATCCATAGATGCAGGTTGCCACAAGAATAGTTTATGTAGGCCTAGGCATGCGAGACCGAAATAAAACTGATCATTAAAAAATCATCCTTCAGTTCTGCCGACTGGCCTCTGCCTGTGTTCCAGGTCTCCCGCGGACCATTGCCTTGATGACCTTGGCCTATCTTGTGGAACCTCATCAGATGGACGTCCTTGAGCTGAATCCAGACAGCCTGCAGTTTTACCTTGACCTTGTGAACGAAGCCTTGAAAAGCAACAAATACAGCCATGACGGCTGGGTGACAGCGGAGGTTTTGGATGGCTTGGCTCTGCTTGCGAGGAATGACTTCAATAAACGGCTCATAGTGGCTACAGGTAAGGTATTCATCTAAAACAAATTCTCGAAAAATAAAAATATCAGGGGCACCAGGGGATACACTGCACCCCCCCCCCTCCACACACACACACACACACACACACACACAAACACACACACACACACACACACACACACACACACACACACACACACACACACACTTTTTCATTTGGAGGGCATTGGAGGGACTCTGCCTTATCCCCCCTCCCCTCCGGTTCCTACGCCACTGCATGCAATTAACCCCTTTACTGCCGAGGACAAAAATGAACACGATCCAACTGCAAGGAACATAGATCCTCATGAGTCTAGTCTAAAGATCAGAAGGCAGTTGCCAGCAAAAATCCCAAGGTCGCCTTTGTGAGCCTTCTAATGAGTTTGAAACTCTGAATACACTCAAAACTTTAAAATCCATTTTCGGGCAAACTCCTGGGCCTGGAAGGCTCGCCTTGATGCCGTTGGGCATTTTGTTCCGCACGGCCATGGCATCCTGGGTGGCTTACGGCGTCCGATTCGAGCCTGTGCTAAAGGTCCGGACCTGCTAAATGGGCAAAATTTCCTCCAAAAACCGACGTTGATATTGCTCGCATCCACTCCAGATCTTTACATCAGGCAGAAAGCTGTCCAACGGTCCCCTTGGGAGCCTATTAACACACTCTGCCCCAGGACCGAAATCCCCACTTTTTGAAGTTGCCCTCTGAAGGACTGTATTACAGTTCTAGAGACAGATCGAGCAGGATAGTTCAAGGGTGGTGCCAGAATAGCTTGGCGCTCATGGGCGCCAAGCTAATCTGGCACCACCCTTGAACTATCGTGCTCGATCTATGTCTTGCAGGGGTGAGTCGGGGCTGAATGAGTTAAGCCCAGCAATTTAATCAAAATTGAGTTTGAAACTCTGCCTATACTCAAAAACTTAAAAACCCATTTGGGAGGGGGGGGGGAGGGGGAAGGGGGGGTGGCGGAGGGGCGGGGGGCAAACTACTATGCGTACAATTCCTGCGATGATACCGTTGGAGTTTTTCCACATGGCCTTTACGTCCCAAGTTACGTCCCAAGTTACGTCCCAAGTTACGTCCCAAGTTACGTCCCAAGTTACGTCCCAAGTTACGTCCCAAGTGGCTTCCTAGCAAAAGCTCACGGTGTTCGATTCGAGCCGTTTCGACAGATCCGAACCTTCAAAACTGGGAAGAGGCATGCGTGGGGTGTGGGGTGGAAGGTGAGAGGAG
>BTPG01000003.1:216669356-216702131 GCA_036245525.1 Semisulcospira habei
GAATATTCCCAAACAGATCTTGGACCTGCTGGATAGATTTAGATTTTGCCGCCTACGACCGGTTTCGACCCAAGGTGGGTCTCATCAGGTAGGCATACGGCGTAACCTGAAATTGCAAACACAACGCATGTACTAGAAGCCGCCTCCAGAATTTACCAGTATCACCACTAGCACAAAGTGGATTGCATCCCTAAAACTTTATGAGGTGTTACAATGGAAGAAGACAGACTAATTTTGAAAAGGCAACACCTAGGCAATTTTGTGGCACAATTATTTTTTACTTTTAACAAAGGCGTCGCCCAAAACCAAAATATATATATATATATATATATATATATATATATATAATATATATATATATATATATATATACACACACACAGGTATGAACCTGACATGTTAATGCAGACAGTCGAACTATTACATAATCTGCAACAACAGTAGAAGAGTATTAGGTAATAGGAAACTTGTCACTAAAAAATACGAATAGTAGCATAAGGGAGCCGAACATACTATTACTTCTGAAGTAAATATTTATGGAGACGATCTTTGAAGACGCTAAACTTACAAATTGATTTCAGGTGTGGAGGTAACATATTCCACGCTTTAGCGCCTGAAAAAGACAGGCTGGTTTTACAGATGTCTAATCTAATTTTTGGAAGGTGGATCGAGCTATTTCTCGTGTTTTTCCTATTATTGTCGGAAAATAGAGTTTTTAGATAGGGTTGGGCTTTTCCGTGCATGATCTTGTGCAGTAGAACACAGCGATTAAATTCAAACTGTTTCTTCAATGTTAGTAACTTGAGAGATTTTAATTTTTCATCAGTCGAAGTAGGACCGGGAAGTATTAATTTAATGCCCCGACGATATAAGGAATTAACTTTTTTTCATGTGAACTTCGCTGCATCCATCCCAGACGGTAGAACTGTAGTCACAATGCGTTTTGATATGCGCATGGGAAAAAGTGTTTACGGATATCAGTATTAACTATATGACTTAGTTTTGATAACAGGAACAGATTTTTGGAGATTGTTTTGCATATAGAGTCAGTATGCGGTTCCCAGCTTAATTGGTTGTCCACTATAACGCCTAATAAGCGATGCCTAGTTACTTGTTCTACAAGCTGGCTATCTAAGGAGAGTGTTAAAGGTGGTAGGCCTTGCTGGTGTTTCTGACGTGTAGTAACTAACATACTCTTTGTCTTTGGAATACTAATAATCATGTGATTATCACTGCACCAGCCTGCTACTTCATCCAGACTTTGTTGGAGTACCTTATTAATGGTTGCGATATCTTTATCAGATGTGTGCATGGTCGTGTCATCTGCGAACAGATCGCAGTTTGCGTCTAAATGAGATATGCACAGTGGCAGATCATTAATAAATATATTAAATAATAAGGGCCCTAGAATAGACCCCTGTGGAACACCGCAAGTTACTAAACCATCAGAGGAATATTTGCCATTTAGCAGTACTTTCTGCGTTCTGTCCCTGAGATAGGAAGATATAAAAGAGACAGTATTTGAGTCAATGTGATAGAATGGTAGTTTGTGTTAGTAGGATAGAGTGGTTGACAAGATCAAAAGCTTTTTTCAGGTCAAGAAAGATTGTACCTGATACTTTACTGTCATTTATGGCAGAGAGCCATTTATCAATTAAATGATTGAGGGCAGTTTGGCACGAATATAGAGGTCGAAATCCTGATTGTGCTGCAGTTATCAGATGGTTTTGCTCCAGAAAGTTTAGAAGATGAGTATGGATATGTCTCTCGAGCGGTTTTGAAATACAGGATAATATGGAAATGGGTCTGTACTCGTTTAGGTTGCATAAATCTTTGCTTTTAGGAAGAGGGATTACCTTCGCTTTTTTTAGCTCGTCGGGAAAAACGTTATGTCTGATCGATAAATTATAAATAAAGGTCAGGGATTCGACGACGTAGGGCAGAGATAGTTTTAAAATTTGACTATTAATACCATTCGGACCGCAAGACGATTTGTTCTTTAAACTGGAAATAGATTTGCCTACATCTAGGACAGTCATAAGCGGTACTAAAAATGGGCCGCAGACTCTCTGTTGACTATGGTGACGTAGTTGATGAGAGCAAGTGTAGTTTACAGGGTTAGGTGTATTTGACTTCGCCAGAGTTTGAGCAACAGTTATGAAGTGAGCGTTGAACGCATCAGCAGTAAGATCGGGCGGAATATTAGGCGATCGTTTACTGTTACCTTTGGTGAAATTGTTTATTACTTGCCAGACTGAACGGATGTCTTTGCCGTCGGCAATAACTTGTTCTGCATTTTGCCTCTGTGCTTTACGAACTAGAGATTTGACATGGTTTCGCTGCTTCTTGTATTCAGTAAATTTCTTGTCTCGTTTTAATTCATCTCTTACTTCCATTGCTTGTTTTATCTCATCAGAGAGCCATTTTGGCATAACAGGATATTTGACGCGTTTGATGCGCTTAGGCGCGTATCTATCCAGAACGGCGAGAAACAGCTCGTACCAGCGTGACAGGGCATCGTTAGAGTTTTTGCAGTTTTGTATATCATAAAATGATACTAAAGATAGGTCATATAAAAAAGCAGTTTGGTCGAATTTTTTAAAACATCTATACATTATGGTAGTGTGTCCTTTGATTGACTGTTTAGCTAACCAAACAGACAACGTAAAACAAACAGGAAAGTGATCACTAATGGAAATATTAGGTACGCTAACATTTTTTACAACGCTGACGTTTGTGGTATATACATGGTCTATCAGCGTTGAAGATGAGAAAGTAACTCTAGTAGGTGACTGGACAAGCTGTTTCAACCCTAAAAAATTCAACATGGATCTCCACGAAGTGTGTCCTTGCTTTTGCAAGTCTATGTTGAAGTCTCCCAAGATATGTACATCACCTTTGGACTCCTGAACCACATCCATCATTAATACAAACTCGTCCTGCCAGGAGGCTGAGGCCGCTGGGTTTCTATATACAAAACCTATCAGAACAGGCGAGGACTTGGTCGTTTTAACTTCTAACCACATGCACTCTATATTAGGGGATTCTAAATCACAACGCCTCTTTACATAATTGTTGATGGAATTGTGTACGTACACTGCTAGGCCAGTATGGCCGGGGGCAGATGCATCTCGCCTGAGAATGGAGTAATTGTATATAGCTATGGCATGGTCACTAATGTTAGCTGTTAGACGAGATTCCGTAAATCCAAAAATGTGAAATGGTGAGGACTGGTTAAGGAGAATAGTTATATCTGGTATTTTGTGACAAAGGTGATACACATTAAGATGACCGATATTTAAAAAATGAATGCTGTTGCCACCTGTTGACATATTAAAAGGGAACGTATAGATAATCAAGCAGAACAAAGCAAAAACAATAATAACAACAAATACAAAAGTAAACAAAAACAAGAAAAACAATGTGTGGGCTAAAGAAGAAAAAAATCGTGTAAACACCTAGCATGTAATTACACAACATAAAGTGTCTAAGTATCCAATTGGTACTAGAGGATTCCAATAGTCAAGAGCTGTAGGCGGTTCAAACAATCACACGCTCAAACAATCTTCACACGTTTAAACAGTTTTGTTTTATACAGAGATTGTAGGTGTACGTGAGACTCTCAACGATATATGGAAGAGATGTCTTGCGTATTTTTTAGCTGATCTCATCAGGCCCAGATGACTTTTTATTTTCCATCGAGGTAATTAATCTGCCCACTTCATGAACCGCTATAGGCGGTATAATGAAAGGTTCGTTGTTTTTATTTTCTGATTACAGTAGTCTAGTAGTTTGTCTGGACAAACATACTCATGTGAGTTATTTCCCAGTGGCATTAGTGATTCCGCCACAGAGGCAAAATGGTCATTAAAACTGTTTGCAGTGAGGTGGGGTGGTAAAGACGCACTACTTTTATTTGAACCTTTGGTTATTAAATTTATGGCACGCCATACTTTTCTTAACTATCTTACTGAAGAGAGATTTTTTTGCTTCTAACACCATTGATTTTACGCGATTACGCTGTGTTTTGTATTCAGCAAAACGCTACGTTTTTCTGAGCTCGTCCCTGTGTTCCATAGTCTCTATCAGCTCCGCAGTTAGCCAGGGTGGTAAGGCGGTAAGTCAGTGGAGAACCTGGGTGTTGCAACTGAGCATGACTTGTCCATCGATAAACAGGTGATAAACATTTGCAAGGCAGCCTATTTGGAGATGCGTCGTATTAGCTCTCTTAGACAGTTCCTTACCTCAGAGGCTACAAAAACTCTGATTTGTTCATTTGTTCTGTCTCGCATTGACTATGCCAACTCACTCTTATCTAGATGCCCGCAGTATCTATCTGATCGGCTCCAGAGAGTCCAAAATTTAGCCGCACGTCTGGTCATGAAAGCGAAAAAGTCAGACCATGTGTCCCCCATCCTGCACGCTCTCCACTGGTTGCCAGTTAAGGAGAGAGTCAAGCACAAAGTCTTGTCCATTTGTCATGTTTCCCTTTCTGGCACTGGACCCACTTATCTCTCAGAGCTCCTTCACTGTTATATCCCTTCGAGGCAATTGCGCAGTTCGTCTGACAATAAAATGCTTCGTATTCCTACAGTAGGGACTAAAGGGTTTGGGCAGAGATCTTTTTCTTACCAGGACCCACCAGTCTGGAATGATCTTCCTAAATCCTGGAGACACAGTGAGTCTAGTGCCAGTTTTAAACAGTTTTAAAACCCATCTTTTCCCATCTTGATTATCAGTGCTCATGTATTTAGTCATTTTCTGTTCTTTTGTGTAATTGTACATGTGGTTTTGGTTTTGTCACTTTTTGTGTAATATTTTTCGTGTTCATATGTACGGCGCCTAGTGCATCTTACTGTGTATAGGCGCCTCATAAATCTGCCTTATTATTATTATAAGTTTGGGACCCACATGTACTGATTTGGTCCGCCCCTGATGTTCATGTGATTGGTTGCGTACATCAGTGTATCTGACTCTGTGTGTGTGTGTGTGTGTGTGTGTGTGTGTGTGTGTGTGTGTGTGTGTGTGTGTGTGTGTGTGTGTGTGTGTGTGTGTGTGTGTGTGTGTGTGTGTGTGTGTGTACAGTCCCACCAAGCATTGAAGGCTACATTGAGAGAACTTCAGAACTCCGAGGACACGTCCATCTACCAGGCGACTGCCAACCTACTGCAGACACTCGCAATTTCCACTACAGCCTAATTTAACAACCAAGCTGGCTGTCTCCCAAGATTACGGCGCTGATCAGCGCAGCAATCAAGGGAGACTGAAAACCAGTGTGCGTACAAACGGGTTCATCTGTAATACGCCTAAGCTTCGTGTGCAAAAAGTGGGGGAAAAAAGACATGGAAAGCTTCGTGTGCAAAAGACATTGAAAGTGACTTTTCTGTATGACATTAACCCTAAGTTGAGACTGTCACCCTTTGCTTTTTTATGCCTGAACGTTGTGTGGATTTAAACTTCCTCTACCACAGGCTACGGTAGAGGTATTTTTTATGATGTAGGCTATATCAATGCACACTATTTTTTTCTTCTAGTCGCTGTAAAACAATACTTTTACAGTAAGTAGAAGAAATAAAATTCATTGCCTGACTGCCTGACACTTACCGTGAAAACAAAATTCCCTTTCTATGATGTTGATATGTAATCAATACAGCGATAGTGACGGTGGGCGGGGCATGTCTCCAGGATGGAGGATCATCGCCTACCAAAGATCACCCTGTTCGGCGAGCTTGCTACTGGACACCGTGACAGAGGGGCACCAAAGAAGAGATACAAAGACTGTCTCAAGAAGTCACTTAGTGCCTGCCAAATCGACCACCACCAGCGGTCTTCGCTTGCTGTGGACCGTGACACCTGGCGCTCCACCATTCACAATGGCAGCTGTCTCCTTTGAGGACTCTCGCAGAGCTAGCCTTAAGGACAAGCGGCTCATGAGAAAAAACAGAGATGCCGCAACTCAGAACCCTGGCCATACCTTCCCCTGCAGCCACTGCGGTCGAACCTGCCTGTCCCGGATTGGCCTCCGCAGCCACGAACAAGCCTGCAGACGTCGTGGGCAACTCCTATAAAATCTTCGTTCGCGAAGTCAAGCCAAGAGAGAGAGAGAGAGAGAGAGAGAGAGTGACGGTTTAATTAGTAGTAATGTTGAGTGATGTGGGTGGCGTCGCGTAAAGGAATGCTGTATATTAATTGTTTTATATGATTTATGTGATATGTGTTAAACTGGAGAACTGACTTCAACAACGATCACCTCGGTGCCGGGGGACGTTAACTCATTCGAGACGCTTTAAGCCGCGTATCCGGAGGCGGCACGCCTCGAATGAGTTAAACTGGAATGTGATATGTAAGATGATTTAAGTGAAGAATGATAAGTGATGTAAAATAGTGATACTTAATGTTCTTATGTGTACATCGTATTTTATGATTATGTATATCACTAATCTTCTATTAACTTCTTTTCTGGGGCAAAGATTTTACTTTTTCTGTGATACCTCGCAGTATATTGACCTATTGTATACCACAGGTAGATATAGTGCTATGCCGGGATGTTCCCCCGGACAAGATCTTCAGTTTTCTGAGAGCGTGCAATATTTTTCATAATATTTGAGCATTCATCGACTCTGCCTACATACACCTTCCAAACAACAAGCCTTTGGTATCGAAAGAACTGAAAGGGACATTGAAACAAAAGGCAAGAGCTTTTGCTAGCTGTGACTTTATTGAGGGCAAAAAGCTGCAGTCCCAGCTCCGGTTGGAAATCCGAGAAAATAAAGGTCAGTTCAAAGAAAAGGTGGAGAGTCACATTGTGACAGGCGATCTACGCAAAGCGTGGCAAGGTCTGAAGGCTATGTCTGGGGCTCAGCAGAAACAAAGTGCCTCCACCACAGGTCTACACTGTGATGACAGCCTACAGCTCTCCAACCAGTTGAACGACCATTTTGCTCGGTTTGAGGTGAACGTCCAGTCAGAAGTGCAGACCATCAGAAATGAACTCCAGGCTCTTTCTGATGACCGCAGAGTTATAGAGATCAGCGAGGAAGAGGTGTTGATGGTCCTCCGCTGCCTTCAGCCACACAAAGCCCCAGGCCCAGACGGAATCAGTGGTAAGGTGCTGCAGTCTTGCAGTGCCCAACTGGCACCAGTCCTCACGCAGATCTTCAACGCCTCCCTCACGTCAAACTCAATCCCATCAGTCTGGAAACACTCCCTGATCTGTCCAGTTCCCAAAAAACCAAAACCCTCTTGCCCTAATGACTACAGACCTATTGCCCTGACCTCTATCATCATGAAGTGCCTCGAGAGACTTGTCCTAAGTCGACTACTCAGTCAGACGAGCGACCAGCTCGACCCCCTACAGTTCGCATATCGCCACAACAGGGGGGTGTATGACGCAGTCATCACTCTCCTGCACCTAATCCTCACTCACTTGGAGACACCAAAATCCTTTGCCAGAGTCCTCTTCGTTGACTTTTCCAGCGCCTTCAATACGATGAGGCCTCACCTTCTGGCTGACAAGCTGCGTCACATGAATGTCAGCCCTTCTCTGATCCTATGGATCTTGAACTTCCTAGTGGAGAGGACGCAGTGTGTTCGCGTAAACAACTTGATGTCCTCCGTCATCACCACGTCCGTGGGCAGCCCCCAAGGATGTGTGATCTCGCCTGTCCTTTACATCTTCTTCACAAATGACTGTACCAGCTCCAACGACAGGACTCACTATGTCGAATTTGCAGACGACACTGCAGTTGTAGATCTGTCAAACTCAGATGCTGACTACTTTGCAGAAGTGGGTCAGTTTGTTTCATGGTGTCATAACAACCATCTACAGTTGAACGTAGGCAAGACTGAGGAGATGGTTGTCGACTTTCGGAAGCCTGGCAGTGGGCCAACTTTCGGGAGCCCACTCCCACCTCCTCAGTCCATGGTGATTGACGGCACTTTTGTCACACGCACAGATGTTTACAAATACTTAGGAACCTTGATTGATTCACGGCTATCCTTCACCGACAACACAGACCTCATCTTTAAGAAAGCCCAAGGGAGACTGTATATGCTGCGCAAACTCCGCTCCTTTGATGTGAGCCCCAAAATCCTCAGGCAGTTCTACCTCTGCTTTATAGAAAGCCTTGTTACATTCTCCTTTGTCTCATGGTTCGGCTCCCTGGGCGAGAAGAACTTGAGGAAGCTGAATAAGATAATCAGGCTTAGTGAGAAAATCGTTGGGGGCAGGTTGGAGAGCCTTGACGGCCTCTACAGGACGAGAATGATACGCAAGGGCCTGAGGCTGGCAGCTGACACTTCCCACTGCCTTTCTAAGCACCTTTAAAAGCTCCCGTCAGGCCGTAGGCTCAAGGCTCCTCTTGTTAAAACGAAACGCTACAAGGGCAGCTTTGTACCGTCTCCTAAATGAAGAGTGTGTTAACTAGCGTATCTCTCACTCTCCTTGCTGACGCCGTCGAGGAACTTGCACCTCAGATGTCGCAGTGGCATCTTGCAAGTGACAGACTCACTCCTATACCACCAACACTGTGGTCGTGTAGTGTTTTTTTTGTTTTTTTGTTTTTTTTTTCTCCACCATTGTCATAATGTGGCTAAAACCGTACGCGCGCATGTGATCCCAACGAAAGAAAATTTGTCAGCTAGATTGACACAATAAAGTTTTTTTGAATTTTGAATTTGATTTTGATAATTCTCTTATTTTGACCTTTTTGAGAGTCTGTAGACGTTTCCTTTAAAGACCTGTTCGACATTTTAGCCTGAAATGTTTAAAGATATATTTACATCTTGTCTTAAGACTTTTCTTTTAGTCTGGCTCGCCAGATTTTTACCCATCTCGCCGTGAGATGGCCTTAGTTACCTGCTCGGCGTTTACTACTAACTAACTAACTAACTAACTCTATGTTATGATCTAGGCCTATGATATGAATTGTATTCGGTCTTTGATTACATTGTGCTTTGAAGTCAGGTCGGCTAACACAGCTAAATTAGAGAAGGCCTCACGTGAGCTTTGATCATATGTCGTTCATTTCTGAGCATGCCATTTTTTACGGATCTTGATTCACTGCTGTGAGAAATTCAGAACTCAACGCAACTGCAAGGGGTATAGATCCTCATGAGCCCCCGCAGTTGCGGGGGCTCATGATGATCTATGCCCCTTGCTGTATCACTGTGCATCCACGTTCCTTTAAGGGCTGGGTGTCTCGTCGCTGAATGTGCAATGTCTGTGTCCACTGGTTGTGATGGGGTTCAAATTTCTGAGCTCATAATAGTACACTATCAGTGGTTGTCTCCCTCGAATCGCTACCGCAGCTGTTCCGACTTTATCGAGGCTGACAACCAGTGTGAGTAAAGTGAATGAGTTTGTGACTGTGATGCAGATTTGTAGCGTACATTATTGCCCGAGTAGTAATTACAATTAAAATGGACAGCTACTTATCTTTTACCTTGTAGTGTTTGTCTTTTTTACTAATAAAAAAAGAGTAAAAGTCTGACGATCGATATAGCAAAGAGTTTTGTCTAAATATAATTTTACCCTCACATACAATACAATACAATAATATTTTATTAATTCCTCATGGGGAATTTCACTGTCTGCCCATACAATACATGGCATCACCAACAAATCATGGAAATAATTAAATAGCCCGTAACTCTCAATTAAAGAGATGAAAAGTGACAGACGTATTGTTACCTTTGTAACACTCTTGGCATCAGAAACACTTATGGTGGATTCCCACTGTGCTTCTGGTGTCAGCAATGTTCCAGTGAACTACGGAAATGGCTAGTACTACAGAACTAAAGAATGTTGACAGACACTATCTACTGATATTACTGTTGAAAAGGGTAACAACCTGAGGGACAAAAGAGTTGGCATAACGTGATGTAATACTTTTGGGTACTCGAAGTCTGCCACTTCGTTCGATACGTCTGCTGTCAAATTCATATCTAAGTGGATGTGTTTTGCCTCAAGAATGTCAGCCAGTTTGTCCGTAATCCGTCTGTTGTACAGTGCGTCCAAAGTATCCTGTGCCAATCACCACGCACCTTTCCGGATTACTTTGTTAAGAGGATCTTGATCTCTTTTACATAAATTTCTACCCCAGCACGTCAGTCCAAACGTTAGAACGCTAACAATATTGGAGCAGTAAAACATCTCTAAAAGCTGAGTGCTTACATTAAATGATCTGAGCTTTATCAAACAGTAAAGACGGGTATGCGTTTTTTTTACAATAGCATCTGTGTTTTGTTTCCAGTTGAGCGTGTTGTCAAAAAAGAACACCTAAATACTTGTAGGATTCTACACGCTTAACTTCTGTTCCCTTGATGACAACAGGATCGGGATGATGTTTGTTTTACCTGAAATCTATGACCATCTTTTTTGTTTTGCCAATATGTAATTCAAGATAGTCTCTATCGCACCACTCTACAAAGTCGTCGATCTTCTGTCGATAGTGTCTGTCGTCCTCATCTGTAATCTGACCTGTCAGTGCCGTGTCGTCAGCGTATTTGTCCATGACACAGTCTTCATGAGTGGCTCTACAGTCTGCTGTGTACAAAGAAAACAAAAAAGACGACAGGACAGTCCCCTGTGGTGCACCGGTGTTGGTAAAAAGTACATCGGAGATTAGATCCGAACTAATTCTGACATACTGTGGGCGGTTAGTGAGATAGTCCAAAACCCAAAGAATGGTAGAGGCAATTATGTTCATGTGAACTAGTTTGGAAGCGAGTTTGTGTGGCTGAATGGTGTTAAAAGCAGACGAAAAATCATAGAACATCAGTCGAATGGAGGCTCCTGGTTTTTCTAAATGAGAGTAGATGTTGTTTACAACATGCAAAATGGCATCATCAACAGCTCTTTGCCTTCTGTAAGCAAACTGAAAGGGGTCTATAAAATCAGAAACCTGTATTTGAAAATGTGAAAAAAACAGCCCTCTCAAAAACCTTCATGACACATGAGGTAAGAGCAACTGGTCTTAAATCATTCATCACAGATACAGTTTGCTTTTTTTGGCGCGGGGACAATACAAGAGGTCTTCCACGAACAGGGAACGACACACTGGGTAAGTGACATATTAAAAATATAGCAAAGAATTCGGTACAGTTGTGCAGCGCATAATTTTAACACATTTGACCTAACACCATCTGTCCCACACGCTTTGTTTGGGTTGGTATGTTTAAGTACACTAAGCACCTCCTCCTCAGTCACCACAATCACTTCACTTTGCATGTGTTTAGGTCCACTAAAAACTAGCATTTCCTTGACCTGTTCCCTCTCATGCACAAAATCATGACAATCAAATCTTGCACAGTACTGATTCAAGTCGTTGGCATAGTCCGTAGTTTTGCTCAACATCAGTGGCGTAGGAACTGGTGGTTGAGGGGTGAAGGGAGGACCCAGCCTGCAAGCCCATGAGGGGACGTGCCCGCATCGGCCCCACCTCGGTACTCATGGGCATGCAGGCTGGGGAGGCTGCCCCCCCCCCCTCACCCCGCATCGGCCCCACCTCGGTACTCATGGGCTTGCAGGCTGGGGAGGCTGCCCCCCCCCCTCACCCCGCGCCCCAATAAAAAATAAAAAAAAAAGAGGGACAGGAGTAACTCCTTCCCCCACCCACCCCTCCCCCACCTCCACCCATCCCAATAGTCTGAGAGAAAAAATATATTTGTTTTCCTCCCTACGTCACACGACCAGTCACATAAGTTCAAACCGTACGCATGTGACCGTGATACAAAAACCCATGAAAAATGGCGGACTTCTTGTAGCCCTCTTTGTGACACATCTTGAATGCGAGTTTTGTTCTATAAAAGATCGCCAAAACGTTCTAAAGAAAAAAGTTACTTAGGGTTTAAATATTTTAAATTACATCATAAGTCTATTATGTATAAATGTATATTTATTTGACGTCAGTCATGTCTGGTGTGTTCCAGGTCGGAAGCTGTCTTCTTAATTTCCTTTACGAAAATAGTGGAGGAATGAAAACACATACGTTATTGGTAGCAGGGGCTTGCTGCACGGACACTTGTAGGCCTTCGGGAGGTCAAAGGAACCATTGTACCCCTCAGGCCTTCGGGGTACAGTTCCTTTGGCCTCCCTCAGGTCTACAAGGGTGCGTGTAGCAAACCCCTGTGACCAATAACTTATAATATTTCATACAAACAAATTATAACATTGTGATTTTTATTTACGTTTTGTACCTATTTCATACAAACAAATTATAACATTGTGATTTTTATTTACGTTTTGTACCAAAAAGAAAAAGTTTCTACAGCAAATAACGTCACAAAATTTTTATGTTTACACACACACACACACACACACACACACACACACACACACACACACACACACACACACACACACTTGTTTCATCTTCACTACACTACACATGACGTCAGACGCGAATTTGTTTGCGCATGCGCACGGACTTGAGCGTGTCGGCGAGAGTTGCCTGCCTGTAGGCACTCCAGTCCAGGTTGGTCTGTAGTGTCGTCTGCAGCTCTTCCTCGCTAGGGTACGGGCACAGCTGACGACACAAATTACAAAATCAATCACACAAACTATCGAGCTATCCGCCTTTTCCTGTGTCTGTTCATACATCCGTCAGTCAGCCAACCAAGCAAGCAATCGGTCAATCAATCTTTCCATCAACCCGAAGAAAAACTCAACACGAAATAATGTGGACGGCAGTTTGAAAATCAACGCGACATATTACTGGACAGACGACAGATGACAGACAGACGTCGGAGAGACGACAGACAGACGCATCAGAAGGTAAGTGTGCAAAGGCCATTGCGGTTAGGTGGTGTTCAGATTTGCCCGGCGCTCAACAGGTTAACGCATAAGCAAATGATTACGACTCTCATGACGCAGTCTAACCTAAACATACATGACTCTCATGACGCAGTTTAACCTAAACATATATGTCTCTCATGACGCAGTCTAACCTAAACACACATGACTCTAATGACGCAGTCTAACCTAAATATATATGTGTCTCATGACGCAGTCTAACCTAAACATATGTCTCTCATGACGCAGTCTAACCTAAACATGCATGACTCTCATGACGCAGTCTAACCTAAATATATATGACCCTCATGACGCAGTCTAACCTAAACATATATGACTCTCATGACGCAGTCTAACCTAAACATATATGTCTCTCAATGACGCAGTCTAACCTAAACATATATGACTCTCATGACGCAGTCTAACCTAAACATATATGACTCTCATGACGCAGTCTAACCTAAACATATATGACTCTCATGACGCAGTCAAACCTAAACATATATGACTCTCATGACGCAGTCTAACCTAAACATATATGACTCTCATGACGCAGTCTAACCGAAACATATGATTCTCATGACGCAGTCTAACCTAAACAAGCCTGCTTAACCCATTTTGCTCCAGGACCGAAATCCGCCCATTTTGAATTTGCCCCTGAAGACTGTACATATTACACTTCTGAACAGATCGAGCGTGATAGTTTAAGGGTTGTGCCTATGGGCGCCAAGCTATTCTTGCACAACCCTTGAACTATCACGCTCAATCCCTGTCTTGCCTTGGCGTGTCGGAGTTGAATGAGTTAATGAGCCGAGTAACCAGCTAACAATCTTTTTTTTGGCATCCTGTCCCGGAAGACAATGGAGTATATGCGCTTGCTGGGTCAGTCACTGGAGTGACCTCTCCAGGGCGCAAGCCTGGGCGAAGTGTATGGAGATCCTGGGGTGCCCAGTCGTCAAGATCCCCCTCTCGGCCTCGCTGATGTATCCAAAGGAATGCAAAGCAGTACGTTTGGCACCAGTTTGGCTGCAGGAGCTGCCAGAACAGTGCGTGAATACAGGCAGCTGTTTGCCTTCGGGGCTCCACTCCTGATTTGAAGGGTTTACTCCCCCACATTTGGCCGTTGTATCCAACCTGATCTCCTCCGTCCTCTAGCCGTTGGCTGTCAGAAACAGCTCATCCGCCTAGTGGTGCAATGTGAACACCACCCCCTCACGTGGTTTAGCCCACCAGCTGAGGTGGTTTGCCAGGGTGTGGCGCTTGGAGCCAGCACGTGAGAGATTAAGGAGATGGATGAGGACCAGTGATGCCCGTCCGTCCTATGTAGGACGCAGCTGCCGAACAGCAAAGGTGCTACCTCTATCCAGAGCCCCTTACACCCCAACAATCTAACAATCTACCCCTCACCCAGCCAACCTGTTCACCCCCCCCCCCCCTGCCCCCCCCCCACACACACACACACACACCCCGAAGCGACAAACAACAAACCATATCAATGTTAAATTGAAATTCTGCTGGTCTATAAATCTGGACCATCACCCATTTAACCACGTGGCCGCATTTCCCAAATGTTAGACGTGTCACCTAACAGTTAGGTACTAGTTCCAGGAGCTGGATGCCACACCATGATAATTCAAGGGTCGTGCCAGATTAGCTTGGCGCCTGAAGGCGCCAAGCTAATCTGGCACTACCCTTGAATTCGCATGGGCGATCCATCTCCTGCTGCAGTGCGTCAGGGCTGAATGGGTTCAGACCTGAAGCCGCAAGGTTCAAAATCACGGACCAGGACACAAATAATACTGCCAACACATGCACATGTTTTTTGTTGTGTAGTGCAGTACAGTTCATGCTGAATATGTAAACCACATCTTTTTTTTTTTCTTTTCTTTTTTTTTAAATCCGAAACTAATTATCGGGCATATATACGAGGCGTAGATCCTCATGAGCCCCCGCACTGAAGCTCTATGCCCCTAGCAGGTATGTGAAGTTCGCACAAGAAACGCACTCGCCAAACATTATTAGTGTTAGTAATTCAAGCTGCCACATCCACGCCTGAGATATTGATGATGACGAAGGGGACAAATAAATTATTGCCTGTGATCACGTGGTATAATGACACCGGACTGAACATGTCATTATATGATGGAGACTGAAATAATGTATGCATACTGTCCGTACCCAGTGCGCAAAAAAGGCTATCTGGCCGACGTCGGCCGCCGTTGGCCCGCGCACGACCGTGCGCGGGCCAACGGCGGCCAACGTCAGCCCTTCGGCCTTTTGCGCATTGGGTAGGTATGACAACAGATGCCTGCTGCAAGCCGCTGTACCGCGCGTGTCGTGTCGGTCGTATTTAATAACAATAATAATAATAATAATAATAATAATAATAATAATAATAATAATAATAATAATAATAATAATAATAATGTACATTTATATAGCGCTTAACCTCCAAATGAATGGTGCTCTAAGCGCTTTATAGGATCAAAAATCACAGAACAAAAAGTACAAGAAAGAAAACGCTACAATAAATGTTACAAAAACTAAAGTGACACATATCAAAAGCTCACACTCACACACACACACACACCGTTACAAGAACAGTTACTGCTAAAGATTGCTTTAGCAGTAACCCTCTCCGTCTCCAAATCCTCCGCACCAAACTCAGCACTTTCGGCCCCCGCTCCTTCTCGGTATACGGTACATCCACCTGGAACACTCTCCCACTCTCTCTCCGTCAGAAACACTCTCTCTCTCCTCCTTCCAGTCCGCCCTCAAAACTCACCTCTTTCAACAGTTCTAGCACTATATCACCACACTCCCCACCCCAAGCTGACCGTCGTAATGTATTTCACTATTTGTGGTACGCGAGTCGTTGTCTAAAGCGTGCGCATGCGTGCGCGAGTTGTGAGTGCGCGCTTAGAGTTATAATTATTATAAGATACGCGCATTATAAATCCCGTAATTATTATTGCTAAATTATTATTGCTAACGCAATAAAAATGCATCAACCTGTATGCTTAAGAAAACAGATAGGTCTTGAGCAGTGATTTAAAAGCAGACAGATTTGGGGCATGTCTGACATGGGCTGGAAGGTCGTTCCAGGTGACTGGACCGAAATAAGAAAAGGCACGCTGGCCCTGGCTAGACTTCTTTCGCCTAGGAACCCTGAAAATACGCGTGTCTGATGCTGAACAGAGGGATCTTGAAGGCGTGTAAATATGAACCAGGTCGGACAAATATGGGGGAGCAAAATCGGTAATAGCATTGTAACTAATGACAGAGACCTTGTATACAATTCTTTGAGATACAGGCAGCCAGTGCAAGTCAACAAGTAAGGGTGTTATGTGCTCACGTTTCGATACTCTGTAAATTAGTCGGGCAGAGCAGTTCATAAATCTTTGAAGTTTATCAAGAAGATTGTGAGGAACACCAGCCAAAAGGAAATTACAAAAATCAATGAGGGCCAGAACAAGGGAAGTAACAAGCGTTTTAGTTGTTTCGGTAAAGAGAAGGTGTCGAATTGAACTGATCTTTCTCAATTCAAAGAAGGAACATTGGCAAACCTTGTTGACACGCTCTCTCATGGTCAGCCTATTGTCAAAGATAACAACATGATTACGGGCCGACTCGGAAAAGGGGATACTGTTCTGACCAACCCTAATCGAGTCTGGTATTTATGCCGTGACTTGTACTAGTGTGTTAGTGCCTGTGTTCACGACAAAAGCATCCCGTGCTGCAATCAAATTTATTCTATAAAAAAACAAGATGAAAAGTTCATCTACCGTACTATTTGGAACTCAGCTGCGTTTATCTTTTAGGGACATTCAGAGTTGTTCATATTATTAGGCTTATTATGCTGATCAATTTCCCTCCATCCTCTCTAAGCCAACCTCTGATCAACACACACGTCGGCGCACACAAATAAAGACGGACACACGCCGCTATCCGCCTCTGTGGGCTCGTGTAGCAACAGGAATCCATCTCCAGTTACTCTAACCCACCCTCTGATCCACACACACACACTAGCATACAGAAATAAAGACAGACACACGGCGATTCCCGCCATTCGTAAGCTCTGTGGTCTGGCGTAGCATAGCTATTCTGAAGAAGAATAATAGCACGAGCAGCGAAATGACGTCACTTCAAGTTCACGTCATGGCATCATTAGTCCCACGACGCCGTGTTCATAGTGACGACTCGATGTTATACGTCACTCATCGCAGTACTAACACCAAAGACAATACATTATAAGACAGATCACTCCTTCATAAGGCTTACTGAAAAAAGCGAGGTCAGTGTAGCAGTTGCGTCCCATGGTGTAATCGTGTTGTGGTCATACGTCTATCACTATCTGGTAATGGGCTCGAGCTCTGACGCGAGGCTTTTTGAAGGGTAACAGATGCTTTTTGTGAGTGCATTGCGAAAAACTGTTTTAAAATCACATGAGCTTTGCTTCTAAAATATTTTTTTTTCCGAAAGCTTTTTCGGGAAGGTGGTAATTAGCACGGAAAGTGTAATAGAAAAATAAATAAATCAGGCATTTCATTCTTGCCGTGAGTGTGAGTTGATGTCTAGTACATATACACTCACGCGCACGCACACACACACACACACACACACACACACACACACACACACACACACACACACACACACACACACACACACGTGCATGCAACAAACACGCATGCACACAAACGAACACACATACAAACAAACCATCAGCACAGGACTAAATAAAAAATAATTTACAGCAAACATCAGTTGTTTTGAACAATCTCACAAGAGGCTCATTTTATTAATACACGTTCAACTTGCAGCAGGTATTAGCAAGAAAACCAAATAGTAATTATACACAGGCCACGCTAACCACCTTATGCATACACTCGTTAGAAACTGTAAACAGTACCTGGCGTTGTATGCACAAAGAGATTAATAAGAAATGATCGCTGATTACCTGTTCTTTCTCCTCCTCTCCATTCATCCCTCCACCCAACACATGTACATTTATGACAAAAGTATTCATCATACACAAAATAGCAGGTCAACATGAATATACGCATTAGGCTGAATTATCATAAGACGTACAACAGACAATACCATCAGTCACATGCCCACCGCCCTTTAGATCTAAAAGTCATTACCAGGTAAACAGAAACAAATATCATCACCGATCAGCATTATGTTCTCCAACAACCCTCTCCTCCCCCACCAGACCTTCGGCTGCTTCCAGTGGGAAACTAAACCCATTACAACAAAGGCAGTCGCATGGTTTGCCACAAGCTTTGTCCTTTCATCCTCCTTTCAACCTCCCCAAAATCCTCTGCCCCTTCTATTTGATCACGTTTTTTGTTGTAGGTGACTTGTTCTTTTATTGTCATTTCGTCTAGTACTATTGCACACAGATCTGACTTTGGCGGCAATACAGACACTTTAATCCGAAGCGCTTTCAGAATCTTGGCATTAAAGCCGGGGCAGACTGAAACCTTTTGCATAGTTTTCCGTAAGGTTGAAACTGACGGGAGGACAAAGATTTTTTTGCAAGCATACGATATGCCTTGGGGCTTGCATGAAACAAAGATAGAGCTGTTGTTTTGTCTGTCTCCGTTCATCTCCGGCCTTTGTGTATTTCACGCAACTCTGCTGAAATAAACTGAACACACGAATCAAGCAAAAAATGGGCCAAGCGGCACTTCGCTGCTGCATCCTTCTTCCCTTTGAGTGTTAATGTCTTTTCTTTCCTTGTTTGCCGTCTTTCTGTCGCAATTACATTTCTTCTGCAGGCAGTACAATCTGTTGCGCACAATTTTGAGAACGCTTTTCTTCAAAGCCTGCTTTCTTGGTGAATCGCTGTCCTGACCACCGACTGTTGCTGCAGTTTCCCCCACATCAGTTTCTCCACTGGACTCATCTGCACACACACACACACACAAGCTACCATGCATTAAATCATTAATGATATCATGATAATCCACAGCATATTTATTCAGATCAAAAAATCAATTCACATTTCATCTGACTGACAAGAAGAGTATTTTCACACACACATGCAGGCGCGAACACACACAAAAAGGCCATCGAAAATTCATCCAAATTTAAAATCTGCTTGTCTGATTTTAATAGTCAACAGATTTTACGACCACAGTTGTGAAAACAAGTCACACAACTGATCTTTCGTGCTGTCATTTTTGGGTAATTTTTTTTATAAATTAAAATTTTCAGCTTACAAATTATAAATCAGATTCATATTTATTCATTGAAAGTACCTGGTTGCAGTGACATGCGTGCCTGCTTGTGAGGCGGCGATTCTGAATCTGTAGCAGTATCCCTGGTCCTGGGTGGCTGTCTCTGTTAGTTGTGGAGGTGGGTTGGGCACCGAAAACAAAGTCGGCACACGTGAACTGGCTGTTTTCAAAATGGGCACTGCACAGGAATGTGAACAGCTCAGCAGGTGAAAGTCCCAACAGATCTTCCCTGCGCGAATTCTGCTCCCGGGCATCTGTTGAGAGAATAACAAAGACTAAAAAACAAGTACTAAACACCACCAGCTGAACACTGTAGTCTGAAGGCGTAGTTCGTGAGAACAGTACAGTGGACAGAGTTCTGCATGACCTTTTATACTTTTGTATTCTAAGTCTTGATAGACCGGCAATGAAAGCGAAGTAACTTTGCAATGACTGAATTTGATCAACGACCTTACAACTCAAGGTTTCTTTGCTTAATTTCTCACCAATACTTTCCTCTTTTTGATCGGAACATCGGTCTTAAAACAACTCGATTAAGAACGTGAAACTTACACAGGCTTCTCCCTATCAGTCGTATTGCCTTGAACGAAAGGGAAAGGTCCGTGTAGCCTAAAGCATACTTTTCCTCGCCCAAGTTAAGCTCGTGTGGCACAAACGACTAGATCTAACTTGAGTTGGTCCACCATGAAGTGGATACAATGGGACAGGAAAATTGGTCTATGTACATACTGCCCTCTTCTACATTTGAAAACAAAATTACTAGAAACGTATAATTACTCTGGATCTAAATGGTCGTTAGACCACTTTTCCACTGACATTTCTCGGAATTCACGGCGTGGAGAGCCGGCTAGGGTCTGTTTGCAGTTGGATCAGTTTTCCGCTCTCCCAGATTTGAACTCAAAGATGCATATCACATAAGGGACATATGCCTGAGGGTCGCCCTGGCAACTCTAATTCAGAATCGAAAACTTTCGAGAGAGACATCCTCTGCGCCATGAAATTGTTATATACGGTCGTAAATTTATGCATTTATGCACAGATAAGACCACAGAGTAATCAGCTTACCTTGTTTCTTCATTGGGAAAAATGAAAAATGATATGCCGATGAAACTTGGCTTGTAGCGGTCGTTCGAACAAGAAATTGCACTGCAAAAGTCAGACCCTTGCCTCCTTTGGTCAGCCACGATTCAACACGATTACAAGGGAGAAAACTCTCAAAGCGCGTCCTCGCACTCTCGGGGCGAGTGATTTGTCTTATAATGTCTTTGCTAACACTGATTTAACGTATCAGAGGATCAACTTTGCAATTTTCTTGCTGGTTTTCACGCCTAAGGCTTACAGGTCACAATTTTGACCTAATTCTACCCCAGGGCCGGGGCAAACAGCAGGCTTATGCAAACACTGTTTATGAAAAATCATGCGGGTATTAATGTGAAGATAGTTGTTTTCGTAAAAGAAAAATTAAAGTTTCGTTAGCTGTTTTGCAAATGACTCCGAAAAAGTAGTGCAAGAAATTGTCTGATTTTCACACCTAGGGCATACAGGTCACAATTGACCTAATCGTACCCGACACCCGAACCAAACTGTAGGCTTATGTAAATACCATATACAAAAAATCATGCAATTATTAATGAGAAGATTGTTTTTCTCGTATAAAAGATTCAATTGCTTTAAGATTAACCTATATAATTCGTGCAATTAATCCCCAAAACGTGAAAATATATTTTTAACAAAATAATTATCACTCAAAAATTAATTTTCTAGAGGTACACTGCTGGTTAACGAACTCATTAAATATCTCCCTTTTATCTAGCTATATGCAAAATATCTAGTACAAATAATAAAAAATTACGAACTCCAGTGTGGATCAACCGGTTTTTGTGACACGGCCATTTTCTTGACAATGATCATCTTAAATAAAAAAAAAAATCGAAAAAAAGGTCTCGAGATGATTCTTTTATGGACAAGGCTTGTCCGTCCTCAAACACGGGCTCTAGTCGCTGTCACATACACACACACACACACACACACACACACACACACACACACACACACACACACACACACACACACACACACACACACACACACACACACACAAACCGTTCTCTAGCAAGGTTTGCTTAGCTAGACGTAACGTCATTTTTTCTTGCTACTTCTTTGCCAGAATTTCTGCTCCGCAAGCCAAAAACGTCATGTGCATGCTCCGGAATGCGCTCTGACCAGCCCCACTTCAAAGTCTACCGTATTTTATTTAAATACGCTAGACAAAAAAGCAAATCAAACCAGATACAAAACAAACGATACAGCCGATAGACTTCTCACAAACCAAACAGTGTAGAACTCATACCATCATACCAACACACAAACAGCAAATACTACTACCACGTCCAAACCTACCTCCTGACGCATGCGCCGAAGCAGTGCCTCCGAAGCGTGCTTCTCGTACAGGTTTTTGTTGACCAATATGACGTCAGCACCGTTGCTGACCACGCAGAAATTCGTGTGCTGCCCCAAAACCAAGTCGGACAAACCCTTGAAAAAAAAAAAGTTATTGTTCTTGTAATCTGTAAGCTGAGCGCGGTAACTCATTCGAGACGTGCCGCCTCCGGATACGCGGCATAAGCCGGGTGTACACATGGAGCAGGCATAAGCCGGGTATACACATGGAGCAGGCATAAGTCGGGTGTACACATGGAGCAGGCATAAGCCGGGTATACACATCGAGCAGGCATAAGCCGGGTGTACACATGGAGCAGGCATAAGCCGAGTGTACACATCGAGCAGGCATAAGCCGGGTGTACACATGGAGCAGGCATAAGTCGGGTGTACACATGGAGCAGGCATAAGCCGGGTGTACACATGGAGCAGGCATAAGTCGGGTGTACACATGGAGCAGGCATACGCCGGGTGTACACATGGAGCAGGCATAAGTCGGGTGTACACATGGAGCAGGCATAAGCCGGGTGTACACATGGAGCAGGCATAAGCCGGGTGTACACATCGAGCAGGCATAAGCCGGGTATACACATGGAGCAGGCATAAGCCGGGTGTACACATGGAGCAGGCATAAGCCGGGTGTACACATCGAGCAGGCATAAGCCGGGTATACACATGGAGCAGGCATAAGCCGGGTGTACACATGGAGCAGGCATAAGCCGGGTGTACACATCGAGCAGGCATAAGCCGGGTATACACATGGAGCAGGCATAAGCCGGGTATACACATGGAGCAGGCATAAGTCGGGTGTACACATGGAGCAGGCATACGCCGGGTGTACACATGGAGCAGGCATAAGCCGGGTGTACACATGGAGCAGGCATAAGCCGGGTGTACACATCGAGCAGGCATAAGCCGGGTGTACACATCGAGCAGGCATAAGCCGGGTGTACACATGGAGCAGGCATAAGCCGGGTGTACACATCGAGCAGGCATAAGCCGGGTGTACACATCGAGCAGGCATAAGCCGGGTGTACACATGGAGCAGGCATAAGCCGGGTGTACACATGGAGCAGGCATAAGCCGGGTGTACACATGGAGCAGGCATAAGCCGGGTGTACACATCGAGCAGGCATAAGCTGGGTGTACACATGGAGCAGGCATAAGCCGGGTGTACACATGGAGCAGGCATAAGCCGGGTGTACACATGGAGCAGGCATAAGTCGGGTGTACATATGGAGCAGGCATAAGCCGGGTGTACACATCGAGCAGGCATAAGCCGGGTGTACACATGGAGCAGGCATAAGCCGGGTGTACACATGGAGCAGGCATAAGCCGGGTGTACACATCTAGCTGGCATAAGCCGGGTGTACACATGGAGCAGGCATAATCCGGGTGTCCGGGGGCGGCACGTCTGAAATGAGTTAAAATTTTGGTCTGAAGCAAAGACGGATGTCAGAACAGAGTCTACACCACTCGTAAGCGTTAGGCAAGGAATACCACAACTTCAATGGAAACTCCAAAATTGGAACATTGGCTTCTGATATTCCCATTACGGCTCACGGTTCAGCAGCATGAGGCACGAGCGAGTTTAGTCGTGCGCCAGCCACTAAACAAGGTACTACCCTTTTGCGCAGGACTAAGCTCACTCGAGCAACTGACCCCTGGAGGCCCATCCCCGGTGCTCTTCGGGCTGTGCGCGAGCCGACTGCGGCCGTCGTCCGCCCGAAGACCTTTCGCTATAAAGGTCCACAGTGCTAGCTGAAGGATGGTGGGAGAACAGTTTGGCGCCGTGAGGCACTACCCACGAACTGTGGGGACGATTCTGATCTTGTTGTGCTTCAGGGTCATGGGCCTTTATAACCACGATAAATTGTTGTACTTACAAACACCATGCCTTTAGTCAGGGTCTGCACGTGCACGAATTGCGGATTGAGGTCAGCCGCGGTGATATCATCCGGGTCCTAAAATCAGAATTGTGTATTTGCAGACGAAAAATTTGCTAATAACGTGGATGGTCGTACAGACTAGTACAAATTCAAAACGGCAACATAAAAATACTTTTGTTTCAGCTCCCGACCACGTGGTGGCTTTTTAAGTACAATTAATTTGATTATACCAAACTTTGGAATATAAAGCGCGCGCGCGCGCGCGCACACACACACACACACACACACACACACACACACGCACGCACGCACACACACACACACACACACACACACACACACACACACACATGGCATTTCGCTACATTCAAAGTTCTCCAGCACATTCATAACATGGCGATGTGTAAATCGCGGGGGAAAGGAATAATTAATTACGATATCAGAATCAGGGCAACACAAAAGTACCAGTAACACAAAAAATCATTTTAGCTAACGAGGCACTTCCCTTCAACGATCACGACGGAACCATCGCACAAGACGCCTATCAAGCTAAAGAAACAACACGATGCCTCATTCAGGTAATTAGGCACTGCCCGTATTAAACTATCATGGCCCAGCCATTGCTCGAGACCTAAGCGTCTCGAGCAATGGCTGGACCATTTCAGTTTAATACTGGCAGTGCCTGACTACGACTGTCGCGCAAGAGACTCGAAGACGATGGTTCAAGAGTAGTGCTTGATTAGCTGCAAATCACAAACGAATACCTTAGCCCCTTCACCGAGCTCCTGCTGTATAGTCCTGATATCGGACTTGAAAGCGGGGTCCTCGTCTGGCGCCTCCTCTGCAATGATCAAGGGTTTGCCGTCTGGTGCTGCACGACACACAGACGACGTGAAATGTCAGTTACATCGACACCGTCTGTCGACATCAGTATCGTCATCAGTTGTCGTCGTCATCATCACTATCGTCACTGCCGCCATCAACAGCACCAGCATTAGTATCGTATCATAGAAAACAGTATCGTCGTCGTCGCTGTCATCATCATCATCGTCGTCGTCGACGTCGTCTTCATCATCGTCGTCGTCATCGTCAAAAGCCACAAAAATGTTCTCGTCAAAGACGCTCATTATCATCGTCGCCAACGTCCTCACAATTATCATCATCATCATCATCGTCGCAGTTGTTTTCGTCATAATCATCGTCATCACTACCACCACACCACCACCAAAACAACAACAACATCATCAAGAACGCCACCTACTTTGGACTCCGGATTTCCGACCCTGTAGATCTTTCCTCTCCTGTGAACCGCTTGGGGACCCGACTGACCGCGGCCGCTCAGAGTCCGTAACGAACATCTTCTGACATTGACCTTGACCGTGTGCTGACGTCACGTCCAGCTGCGCGTGCACGTAGCTGAAGTGGTTCAAATTCTCTGCACTGCAGCCGTGAGTACCAAGATCCCACACCTTGACGGCACAGAAACAGGCAAAACATTGAAAACACTTTATGCACTTATCTACGAGAGCTTGGGTAGGTCACCTAGATTTTGTCAACCACGAATCACATAAATTAAATAACACAGTCGGCCTAAAGAACATTGATACAATCTGAGGCCAGCAAGAGGCAAAGAACTTCATGAGCTCCCGCAGATACACTAACTTACAGCTCATGAAGTTCTGTGTCTCTTGCAGTTGGGCGGGGTTCGCTTGGCAACGTCGGTAAAAGGTTTCAACAATCACCTTCGTGTCTCCCTTCGTGTCTCCGTCACCGTGTGCCAGATCTGCCGACAGCCGTGCCGCCGGATGGACGAAGGGTCTGAGTTTTCCCTCATCTCGAATCTCCTCGTCTTCCGCCAAGCCTTGCGCATGCGCCCTGAGGGGTACGTTCAGTTCCGGTAGCACCTGTTTGCGCATTTTAGTCAGTTTCTCCTGTCTGTCTCGCTTCTCTTTTTCCGATACGAAGGTGAAAGCTGGAAAAAAAAATATTTCAGATTTATAAATAAAATGTAATATTTAAACAAAGTGGGTACGTCAATAATATTGCTAGGGGTTTTATTATCATCAAAGATCATTAACTCCTTCTGCCTGCGACACACCACAACAGATGTGGCTTGACCATGATAGTTCAAGGGTGGTGGCCGAATAGCTTGGCGCCAAAAGGCGCCAAGCTATTCTGCCACCCCCCTTGAACTATCAGGGTCGATCTGTCTCGTGAATTTTAATGCAGTTCTCAGAGGATCACTCCAAAATGTGGATATTTCGTACCTCTGGCACAATGAGCTGAAGATCATCGGAGCTTTAAATTAATTTGTTATGTTTAGTTTGCACGTTCGTGCGTTCTTTTTGTTCGTGCGTTTGTCGTGCGTTTTTTTTTTGTTTTGTTCGTGCGTTCTTTTTGTTCGTGCGTTCGTCGTGCGTTCTTTTTGTTCGTGCGTTCGTCGTGCGTTCTTTTTGTTCGTGCGTTCGTCGTGCGTTCTTTTTGTTCGTGCGTTCGTCGTGCGTTCGTTTCTTTCCTTTCTCTGCGTGTGGTTGGCCTCTATCTTCTCCGGAGAACATTCTAACTGAAAGCGTACTTTAGTCCGAAATCAAAAACTAGCACACAAATGTCAAACACCAAACAAGTCCTTGCACGCTGCATCACCTTTGTTCCTGCGCCATTCGAACGCTCCAACTTTCCTGAGTTTCTTCATCACAGCCAAGCTTCCCTGCACTCATAATAGTCCATTCATACGTCAGTCAGTGAGCGAGAGAGCAACCCCAATTAGCAAAACGTGTTCGGGCCCACTGCGGACCTCGTGGGCCCGATGACCTGTGTTGCTTTCTGGGAAGTTATCAACCGAACATGTAAGTCTCGATATAAAAGTAAAGCAATACATTCATCCATCTACCCAACGCGTCAATCCATCCATCCATCCATGCATCCATCATCCATCCATGCATCCATGCATCCATGCATCCATCCATCCATCCATCCATCCATGCATCCATCCATCCATCCATCCATCCATCCATCCATCCATCCATCCATCCATCCATCCATCCACCCATTCATCCATCCATCCATCCATCCATCCATCCATCCATCCATCCATCCATTCAAAACAACGTCGACTACACTGACCGATTTGACGACAATGATCCAGCCCGAGTACCCGCTGTCTTTGACAATCACGTCACCACGTCTGCAAGACAATATCGGAATCTTTATTTTGTATAAAGTAAGACACTCAGATGGCGGCGTCAGGAGGACACCGGGCTCATGAGGATCCAGCTGTCATGTGAAGACAATTTTACGGTTTCTTCGAGACTGATCGACCGTGATAGTTCAAGGGTGGTGCCACAATAGCTCGATGCTTCGAGGCGCCATGCTATTCTGACATCACCCTGAAAATACAATGGTTGATCCAGATTCTGTTGCAGTATGTCAGTGTTGGATGGTTTAACCCTTCCCTGCCGGAAAACTGATGCGAAAACCAACCAGCTGCAAGAGGCAAAGATCCTCATGAGCCCCCGCAGTTGCGGGGGCTCATGAGGATCTGTGCGTCTTGCTGAAACCACTTTGTGTCTATGTCCCATGCACGGTTGGGGATCTTCGACTCTGAATTGACGATGATTTCAAAATGACAATCTGCCGACATGCACTGACAATGTAGTGTTTAAAACAGCGGTGGGCCACATAGCCAGCTAACAAGTAACACGAACTAACAAGTCGACACGCGGACAGACAGACTGACAGACATATGAACCAGGAAATCGTACAGGTAAACATACTGTCAGTCCGAATATCTAACCAAACTGACTTACTTGAAATAGAGGAAGACACACTTGGCGCGATCGTCCTGCAGGCGTTCCAAGGGCCAGCCGTGAAGGAAGGGAAGCGACCTGGTACAGAGAACGAGTGACGAGCATGAGTATTTCCCCTTTGATCAGAAATTGGTCCAAAATAATTTCTTTAGAGTATTCAACATACAATCAGAAACAAGATGAATTTAAGGAGAATAAAGCTGTTCATTATTTCTTTCTTCTTTTTTATTTGTTTCTTTCACTGTTTTTCTTTTCTTTTCTTTCGTTCTGGCTTTTTTCTTTGTTGGTTGGTTAGCTGGCTGGATGGTATCGGAATGGCATGGTATGCTATGCTATGCTATGGTATGGTATGGTATGGTATGGTGTCTCCGAGGCGCACATATCCATGATGCCGTCTGCCTGCTTGTTTGCTAGTTTGCTTACATTGTTTGTCAGTCACTCAACTGCTTACTCATTTGCTTGTGTGTTTGCCTGTTTGATTGTCAGTCACATGCTTTAACCTATAAATCCCTGATATGATGATGATGATGATGATGATGATGTCCACTTGTAATGCGCATCCACTTCATGCTAGCAGCATGCTCAGGGCGCAAAACAAAACAACAACAACAAAAAAAAAAAACCCGCAACTTCTGGTGCACAGTAGTCCTAGAATTAAAAGTCAAGAAAGAGTTGGGTTTTGCGGTGCCTCCTCATGGTGCCAATGCAGTCAATGTCCCTCAAGGATTGTGGTAGTCCATTCCACAGCCTAGGTCCGCAGTGTGAAAATGCCCGGAAACCAAGTCGCTTCTTTGTGTGGCTTTCAACACTTGGGGTGCAGAGTTTGGACCGGACAGCAGAACGGAGCTGCCTTGGAGGGTTATGGCGTGGGACTATTTCCCGTGTACTCTGGTGAGTCTGGGTCATTTATAGACTTGTGGCACAAAGTGAGAATCTTGTGATCATTTCTTTGCTTGACTGGAAGCCAGTGCAACTGCTTAAGGACTGGCGTGATATGTTCCCTTCTTGCGACAATTCTGGCGGCAGCATTCTGAACCAGTTGAAGACGTCCGAGTTGTTGCTCTGGCAGACCCCAAAGACAGCTGTTACAGTAGTCCAGTCTGACACGCTACGACAGGCGCCAAACTATTCCGACACCACCCTTGAACTATCATGATCGATCTTTCTCCAGAACTGTGATTAGTTTAAAATAAATACCTCACCTGACAAACATCTCATGGTCCGGGTCATTGACTGACTTCACGCCTCCAGACATGAAAATCCGGTGATAATCCTGCGATTAAACAGACACACACAAGGGATTAATTGATAATCCTAGACAAAACGACATTTCTAGAAATCTTAGTGATACAGAAATCTTAGCGAGTGCGACTGCAGCTAAAAAGGGTCTGCGGTGATTTGGCGAAAGCGAGCATGTTCATTTTTTGAGAAAAGCGAGAAATTGTATTGTTTCATAAGAAAAATAAATAATAATAACAATAAATCAGCGCATTAAACAGGCGCTTTATCCTAATTAAAAATCGGCTCAAAGCGCCGCCGCGAACTGAACCCAACAAGCACGCTCACGTGAATCACGCGCATTCATTCACACACTGTAACATAAACACAGAACATTCACGTGGTGCTAAGGGAAAGCTCAAGCGAGCTACTGAAGTTTTGGAAATTCAAATAGTCTATATTTGAAATTTGATTAAATAAATAAAATAAATAAATCAGAGCATTAAATAGGCGCTTTACCCAATTAAATATCGGCTCAAAGCGCCGCCGCGAACTGAACCCAACAAGCACGCTCACGTGAATCACGCGCATTCACTCACACACTGTACATAAACACAGAACATTCACGTGGTGCTAAGGGCAAGTTCAAGCGAGCTACTGAAGTTTTGGAAATTCAAATCGTTTTATGCTTGAAATTTGATATGGGCTGCAATTGATACCAAAGTGGAGGGGGAGGAAGAACCGGAGTACCCGGCCTAAGAACCCCCGACGGCCCGCCCGAATTAACGGTGAAACACACTAGAGGAGAAAAGTCCGACGCCGAAACCGGGTATCGAGCCTCGCACCCCTAGCATTGGTGGCAGGCGCTTTTACCGCTGCGCCACGGATTTTTGCTTTTATTTTAAAAAAAAAAATAGACGTAATGGTGTTTGCAAAACACGACACAGCTATACTTATTACGACATAGCTATACTTATGACGACACAGCTATACTTATGACATTATACTTATACACATTCCTTCTGCCATTGAAGATAAGTAGCGGCTAATCTCTATGTTTGTTTGTTTGTCTATTTTGACAAAGGGTATTTACCCGAAATATTAATAAATTGTGTTGTACCCGTCTTTTCTAAGCGTGTTTCTTTCTCCGTTGGGTACTTCTATACTTATGACGACACAGCTATACTTATGACGACACAGCTATACTTATACTTATGACGACATAGCTATACTTATGACGACACAGCTATACTTATGAAGACACAGCTGTACTTATGACGACACAGCTATACTTATGACGACACAGCTATACTTATGAGAATCTGTGACTTTTGGAGACGGAATCCATTGTACCTGTGGCAGTGTTGCTACAAATAAAATCGTAGTGCAAATTTAACCTCTTTTAGCCCGAAACACTACAGCAGGAGATGGATCGACCATGATAATTCAAGGGTAGTGCCAGATTAGCTGTATCTCCATCTCCTGCAACTGCATCTCCTGCAACTGCATCTCCTGCAACTGCTAACAAACAAAACAATCGTAGTGCAAATTTAAGCTAAGCCGAGGCACTACAGCAGGAGATGGATCCACCATGATAATTCAAGGATAGTGCCAGATTAGCTTGGCGCTTCAGGCGCCAAGCTAACCTGGCACTACCCTTAAATTATCATGGTCGATCCATCTCCTGCAACTGGTCCATAGTCGTTAGGTGACACCACCAAAATTGAGAGAAATTCTCAGCCTTGCGGTTCCATAAGTTAAGCAAGATAATGATTATAATTATTAAGACGAAGAAAACCGCATATTATACGCGTTGGCTGAAATCTATCACTGTATCAGCCTTTTCGTGTCACCCATTCAGCCCGAGCAGGAGATGGGTCGACCATGATAATTCCAAGGATAGTGCCAGATTAGCTTGGCGCCTGTCGGCGCTAAGCTAATCTGGCACTGCCCTTGAATTATCATGGTCGATCCACCTCCTGCAACTTGTGCATAGTCCGTGTACTTGCTTCAAGCGGGAAGCGACATATCGGAGAATAATTATATCCGCACTTACGTCAGACGAGATGGCAAGAAGCTCGCTCTGCTCTTTGACAACAATTGTGGACTGGCGGGCAGACGCCGTGATAAGGGCCAGCTCCTGGAAAAACGAAATAGATAAATAAAATAAACGATGACACCAATACCGCGAACTTCGCCACGCAGCGCGCGCCAAGCGCAGTACATTTACTTGGCCGCGTGGTTGTTGAGTTTGTAAGCTGGTTGGCTGGTTGGTTGGTTAACTCTTTCGAGCATTGGGACCCTGCAGCAGCGGATGGATTGATCATGATAATTCAAGGGTAGTGCCAGATGAGCTTAGCGCCTGACGGCGCCAAGCTCATCTGGCACTACCCTTGAATTATCATGATCAATCCATCTTCTGCAACTGGTATGTATTCATTAGGCAACACCTCCAAAATTTGAGAAATGGGACCTTGGGGTTAAAAGGGTTACATTGGGTATTTGGGTATGACACTGATGTATGGCAGAGACTAAAATAATGTGAGAGGTAGTTTGTAATGTGAACCTTACAGCTCTTAGTGCAGCTCATAAAAGCGTTGCACACACACACACACACACACACACACACACACACACACACACACACACACACACACACACACACACACAGACCAGCACCCCAGTGAGCAAATGTCTCCGGGCGTACATTGCGCTCACCGTGGGACACATTATTTCACTCACCCCGAAGCTGTGTCCTTTCTCCAAGTTGGCGACCAGTCTGGCGAACGAGCTTCCCTCCTCTAGCACCACGACTGACACTGAAACACACGCCGATGGTCTGAACCGCTTCGCTGCCAGTGGAGGCAGATTATTGTCAATTCCTCGTCAAAGTTTCTCCAGTTCCCTTAAACCCTCCAGTGCCAGCGGACGCGACTGTGTTTTTGCAATCTTGGTTAAATCAACACCCAAAAAAAAAGAAAATAGACGAACCCATACTCATGCCCCAAGAACATAGATTCAAAGTGGTGTCAGCAAGAGGCATAGATCCTCATGAGCCCCCGCAACTGCGGGGGCTCATGAGGATCTATACCTCTTGCCGTTGGGCGGTACTCAGATTTTCTCGGCACTGCAATCGTGGCGACAATAACCACTGCCGACACGCAAAGGGTTAACAAAAGGGGAATGGGAAACATGTTCTACACGAAGAAAATAAAAAAAATAAAAAACATATTTCTTCTAGACAAACCATTTTCAGCGCGGGTACGTACTCCTTACACTCCTTTCCCCGGTCCGCGGATTCCTGCGTCACTGCACACACTGTACACTCCAAGGAAGGGTTTTACTTTTGGGGATAGACCTGACTGTCCAGTTACTTACCACTTTTCAATACCAGCTCACTTGAGCATGACGTACAAAGCTTGCGCCGTAAAAAGCTTACTGGCACACTGCTTACTACCAGGGAGGGTTTCGCTTGGGATTTTGCCCGCTACGTCCGACATATTAATAAGCGAAGTAATTTAAATTAAAAATAGTGTAGCCAGGACTTCTGGGAAAGCATTGTTATATCCGGCTTTTGACACGTCGTCTGTTGGGTCCCACTGAACTTCGGCGTCCACCCAGCTTCGGCCAGAGTCACATATGCTGCTCAAAAATAGTAAGGTACGTTGACTTTTCAGCTTGAACTACTGAAAGTTCTCAGAATGGGTACAATAACGCTTATAACAGTGATTAGCCATCCCACTGGCCTACAATTTCACAACATTGGTGGGACATACAGTGCTCACAAAAAGTAAGGGACGTCATAATTTCATCTTGAATTATATTATTACTAAAATGTCGGAAAACACCTTACAACTGCTCACTGCAGTCACCTTTTTGCTCTGATTAATGTTTACACTTTGGGGACATTTTCATAATTCAAGCTAAAAGTAATACGTCCTTTACTTTTTGTGAGCACTATATGTCACACCAATGTTGTGAAATTGTAGACCAGTGGGATGGCTAAATCATTGATATACCCGTGATTATCTCGATTCTGCGGACTTTTAGTAATTCAAGCTGAAAAAGTTAGTACGCCTTACTATTTGCGACCTGTATATGTCACATTGGCCGAGGTTGGGTGAACGCCGAGGTTGGGACCCAACACCGTCTGACCTTCTAGTTCTAATAAACGACGTTTGCTGCGTTCAGTTACTTACCAGCCCCTGAGAGAATGAAGTAGAACGAGTGCGCGGGGTGACCCTGTCGCAGCAACACCCGACGAGCTTCGTACCTGCGCGACAGAGAGAGAGAGAAAGAAAAAAGGCTTCGTCCGCGTTTAATGCGTATCACTTTAACTGGAGAAAAAAATCTGAACTCTATCCAACTGCAAGAGGCATAGA
>BTPG01000003.1:216702151-216727151 GCA_036245525.1 Semisulcospira habei
TCTTCATGAAAGTTACGTCTTCAATGGAAGCACACAGAAACCTGCCTCCAGCAAAAAGTGTCGCAATTTCCAAAGGTGTACACTTGAGAAGGAAAGTCAGTACTTACTTGACGCAATGCAGCTTACAATTTCTGATACAGAAAATGGTAATCCTCACGGCCATCTGAAACTTCTTGCGTAGTTTTCTCTGGAGAAAAAAAATATCAAACAAACACAAATGTTGTCAGATAAGATTTTGTTCAAGATTTTGTTCGAAAGGCGATGGGGAGAGAGAGAGAGAGAGAGAGAGAGAGAGAGAGAGAGAGAGGAGAGAGAGAGAGAGAGAGAGAGAGAGAGAGAGAGAGAGAGAGAGAGAGAGAATTACTTGAGCTATCATTGTCGTTCTGTCTCCTGCAATTGATACGACGTTTTCAGAAGACGTCTCCCAGTTCTGTCTACCGTCTGGAACTGGAGCGTTTGGTGTAATGGGGAAAGGAGGGGAAGCGCGATTAACCCCTTTACGCTTACCGCCACTGGTACAGTTTACAGTGCAGGTGGCCGTACTCGCAAAGGGGGGGGGGGAGGTGGGGGGGGGGGAGGTAATCAAGTCAGACAACGGCTCTTATGATTAAGTGGTGGCCTGGCTTAGTTTTCACATAAGATGTCTAGTGAGTCTGATAGAAATGATCATGGCTTTGAGGACAGACTCCGTAAACACTATAGCTTTTGCTCCGAAAGAAAACGTCTATACCTTGCTTGTCTCCCACCACGCAAAGAGTCATCGGGCCGACTTCGCCCCGAAAGGCTTTTGCCTACTGGGCTGTCTTTCGGTGCCTGTGTCTGTGAGTGTGTGTGCCCCCCCCCCCCCCCCCCCCCCCTCTCTCTCTCTCTCTCTCTCTCTCTCTCTCTCTCTCTCTCTCTCTCTGTATATGGCCACTCATAGCTGTTATCCCGCTCAGTGGCAGCTGACGCAGACCGTGATTCTCGTTAATTCACTAAACAGACATAGCCGCCCGACGAACATAGACTCAAAATGGTGTCAGCAAGAGGGATAGATCCTCATGAGCCCCCGCAATTGCGGGGGCTCATGAGGATCTATACCTCTTGTAGTTGGCTGGTGTTCAGATTGTCTCAGCACTGAACGAGTTAAGCGCTTACAGTAAGCACACGTTTTAATGGTACAGACAGAAAGATCTCAAATCGGCCTTTTCGGGGATCGATTTTTATGCCTGTGCTTGCTTTGGTTCTGGAGTTATCGCCCTCGGAACATGGTGGTTGCAAGTGTATTCAAACAAGACATCTCGCACAAGCCCGAGTTTGTCACGACGCTCTCTTTTGACGTCATGCTCGTTTGACGTCATGGTTGCGCACTGACGTATGCTAAATTGACTACACGCTGACCGAAATTCACGTGAAGAACATAAGTGTGTGCGGGACAAAACGGAGGACTACTAAGAGACATAAATCCTCATGAGCTGCTCCCAAAACCCTCACATAATCTTTCAGCTGCAAGAGGTATAGACCCTCTTTGCGCGGCATTGCGGGGACCCATGAGTTTAAGTGCCTCTTGCTAGTGTTGTTGGCGTTAATGTATCTACGACACAGGTGGTATATTATAAGTTATTGGTCGGAGGGGTATGCTACACGGACCCTTGTAGGCCTGAGGGAGGTCGAAGGAAACATTGTACCCCGAAGGCCGAAGGCCTGAGGGGTACAATGATTCCTTTGACCTCCCAAAGGCCTACAAGGGTCTGTGCAGCTCTCCGACCAATAACGTATTTGTTTTCATTCCTCCACTATTTTCGTAAAGTAAATCAAGAAGACATCTTCCGACCTGGATCACGCCAGACATGATTGACGTCAAAGGAATATACCTTTGTACATAATAGACTTATGACGTAATTTAAAATATGTCATGACGTTGCCGTCTCCAGAACTGAGTGTGCTTGTTGTTTCGAACAGCACTAAGTAACTTTGTACTTTAGAACGTTTGGCGATTTTATATAGAAGCAAAACTGGCATCCAAGATGCGCCATCGAGAGGGTTACAAAACGTCCGCCATTTTTCGCTACAGGGGTTTTTATATCACGGTCACATGGTACGGTTTGCGCTAAAGTGACTGGTCGTGTGACTTAGGGAGGAAAACAAAACACTTGAACTCACGAGCACCAAGAAAATCGATTGACCAAATAGCGCGGCAAAAAAATGTCAGTGCACAGTACTGACACAAATGACTATCAGTCTGACGTCAGCCACAGCCGTCCCGCGCACAGCTGTGACGTCAGACTGATAGTCATTTGTGCGCGGGACAGCTGCGGCCGACGACGGCCCAAGGACCTATTGCTCACTGGTGTTGATGTGGCCTAAACATTGGGAAACAGTGGGGGGTAAGGAAAATATTGGGGTGCTCAGTGCATGGTGGTGTAAGAAGCATTTGGGTGACTGAGTTCTGTGGGAGAGAATTGATGGTGGTTTGTATGTGGGGGGGAGGGGGAGGTGTGGTGTGAAGGGTGGGGGGGAGGGGGAGGGGAGGGAAGGGGGGAAGTGAGGTGCAAAATAAGGAGTGGTCAACGCATACTATGTGTCATAAGCATTTCGGGTGTGCGTGCGTGCGTGCAGTGTGTGAAGTACTTATAGGGCTCGGGAAGTTCCCCGCGTTGTTTAGCAGCGTCGGCGCGTCAGCCGCCATCTTAAGAGGATACCATAGTCATCGTATAGTAGCGAAATAGTGTTTCAACACGTGTTTTTTCGGGGTTTTGTTTCCTCTTTCGAAACAAACAAAAACAGATTCTGGTGAGCGGTTTCCTACAGTGATGGCAAGACTTGCTGTTATTGCTTATAGCACAACAGGACTTTCCTGACATTACAAAATCAGCGATTTCCGTATGAGCGCTTAGTCCTGTATCCTCACAAGATGGCCGCCACGACTGGCGTGATGACGTCAGCTTCCCTAGCCCTATTGAAAGCATCTTAATGACCTGCACGCTACTTCGCTATTAACTCATTCAACCCGACCGCCGTGTTTCCCCGAATTTTGGAGGCGTCATCTAATGACTTTGCACCAGTTCCAGGAGATGGGTTGACCATGATAATTCAAGGGCGGTGCCAGATTAGCTCGGCGCCGACAGGCGCCAAGCTAATCGGGCACCGCCCTTGAATTATCATGATCGATCCATCTCCTGCTGCAGTGCGTGAGGGCTGAATGGGTTAACAAGGTGGGATATACCAAAAGTTGGCTGTCACAACATTTCTTTTCAGAGGTCTTGACAGCACTCTTTCTGTGCCAACTTTTTTTCACTTCATAACAACCTTCGGATATAAAAGCAATCCAATTTGGTCCCCAGGGGCATGAGCGAGCTTAGTGCTGCGCCAGCCACTAAGCAAGGTGCGCCGCTATACCTTGCTTAGTGGCTGGTGAAGGACTAAGTTCGCTCATGCATCTGGCCCCTGGTGACTTGTTATATCAGGCGTGCACTGTATGTGTTAATTTGACAATTCCGGGGACTGAGGAAGAGACGCGGGCACAATACCACTGAATTTAACACAAGTAAATTGCACCATCAAGTTTTAAAACATAGTGTGTGGCGGTCTGTCAATCTGGACCTTACGACTCCAAGCCTACACGGTCCAAAATCACATACCAGCACACATATTTAGTGATCCAAATCTGCGCGCTCTCCCCCAGGCCTTAACCTGTAGGCTGTCGGTAGCGGTTTTTGTCGCGATGATTCCTGCAGGAATAACAACACCTTGACATCCTGCAGGTATAACAACACCCTGACATCCTGCAGGAATAACAACACCCTGGCACCACCCTTGAACTATCAAGCTCAATCTGTATCTGTAATTGTAATATAATACAGTCCTTCAGAGGGTAATTTCAAAATTTGCGGATTTCGGTCCTGGGCTCATGGGGTAGAATGTTTTAATATGCCGAATATAACTTGCGAAATTCAGACCAAAAACGTGACTGCCAAGCGTGTAAAATGCAGAGAATAATCCAAACCGAGAGAGAAACACTCTTGGAAATGGCAGTTAAAAACATATGATTAATATTTACTATTATCATTGTATTAATAAATACTTTTTTAATGGTGTTGTAACTGTCATTTATAAGCGTGTTTCTTTTACAAAACAGACAATAAATAAGTAGCTTTAAGCTGTTTTAGCAGTAAGGTCCAAATCACGGACCACGTCTTAATATTGCAGGATTTTGTATCCAAGTAATGCATATTTCATAATTATGACTTTACCCTACAGACTACTCCGACTGAGGAAGGGAAACGTGAATTAATAAGAGGCATGAATCCTCATGAGCCCCCGCAATTGCGGGGTCTCATGAGGATCTATGCCTCTTACAGATAAATCAGTTTCTCGTTAGAGTGTACGTTTGGCCAAAGATGTAGAGGTGGCTTTCAATTTGTGTAGACATACTTATCAAACTAGAGTGTTTGGTTTGTACAACTCAGCATACATACGGTAATTCAACACATAATTCTCACACACTTTTCACGATAAGTTAGCGGGTGACCCCTTTTAGTGTCAAGTTGAATGTACGAGCTAATACGTCTGAATTAACCCTTTTAGCCCCGGATCCCTACAGCAGGAGATGGCTTGACCATGATAATACAAGGGCAGTGCCATATTAGCTTGGCGCCTTCAGGCGCCAAGCTAATCTGGCACTACCCTTGAATTATCATTGTCAAGCCATCTCCTGCAACTGGTACAGTAGTCGTTAAGCAACCCCTCCAAAATTTGATAAATGGGACCTTGGGGCATAACAGGGTTAAATGGAAATAATACACAAGATTGACACATTCTTTGGTGTTTTCATGCTAAATTTGTTTCAACAAATCTTGATGTTACCTGGTTAAAACCATATCTCTTTGAACAGCAAATTCACAGGAGAAAATTAATAGCTCATTTCACGAGTCGGTGGCATTGCCATTGTTGAAATAAAGTTTGTCATGATCTGACAATAAAAGAAAAAAAAAATTGGGGAAAAAAACAGTGACGCACATTTAGAGCCGTCTGACTAGCTCAGTGCATGTTGGAATGCGCGTCAGCCGCCCCCCCCCCCTACCCCCCCTCCCCGCCCCACCCACCCCCACCCACCCCCCTCCAACCCCACCCCCCACCCTACCCATTCCCCCCACCCTACCCATTCCCCCCACCACCACCCACCACCCCCCGCTACCCCACACGCACACACACACATACCTTCGTTCGAGCACGCATTTCAAGACATTCTGCAAATACGGTATTTAAAGAGTGAGTATTGCACTGCGCGCGCGCAAGGGGGTGACTCGCGTATCAACGCACGCACTGAGCTCGTCACTGAGACGCTCTACGCGCACATCTGACGTCAAAGGTGCTGAAAGTGTCGGGACAAATCTTACTCCTGAACTCCTTGTTTTCCCTTCATGATCGGTGACTTGTGTCAGTTGCGTGTTGGAATCCACTCAAACATATACAAAAGGTCCTCGGCCCGACGTTGGCTGCAGGTGGCCATGGCACGGCCGTGCGCGGGCCTGCAGCCGACGTCGGGCCGAGGACCTTTTGTTCAGCGGGAAGTAGTAACCTCACAAAACACGATCATAACGAATCGGACGTCTAGCCAAATCCTAGCAGGCCCACTGTATATCTGGATTTAAGCTTCAAGTTTACGACTGCCATAATCCGCTTGTGTACATGTGTGCTGTTACGTGATTTTGGACCTTACGGCCTATCGGCCGTAAGATCCAAAATCACTTAACAGCACACAATTTATGCACGAGGCTGTATAGACCCAAAACCATTGGCCCGCACATTTGATTGATGTGTACTCCAGTTTTTAAAAGTCGGCTTTACGATCTGCAGCAACAACTTTGAGTGGATTCATTTCCTGTATGATTCTTATAACGCGGGTGTTGTTGTTTTTTTTTTTTTTTTTTTTTTTTTTTGTTTTGTTTTGTTGTTGTTGTTGTTTTTAAGAGAGATTGTCTTTGTTTTTAACAATCCAACAAACATGACAGCTTAGTCTGTTGTATGTGCTGCAAGCCGTAACGTCCAAACTCACAGATCATCGCACAATACGAAAACAATGGCTTTTGCCCTCAGGCCTAGTCAATGCCACATCCCAAACTATATTTTAAAAAATAATTATCGCACTCTATGTGTTGGTTTGCCGATCTGTGATTTTTTACCTTACCGCCTCTAGGACGTAACGTCCAACTTCACAGACCAGCACATGTTATAGAACCAATAGCGGGTGGCCTCAAACAATACTCACATTGATTAAATTCAGATCCCAAAGGGGAAACAAATCTTACCTTGTGTTCAGCAAGACCGGACAGACTGGCGGTGTAGCGAAGTTTTGAGATCTTCTTTGTATCCACCTGGCGGTATAACTCTTGCATGTGCACGTCACCGAGGCTCGGGAGTTGCCCCCCTTCCACTTTGCTGTCGGACATGCGCCGTTCCACTACCGCTTGTCGCGCCATCTCGCGGAATCTGCAAGCATATGGAGAGAATGGAAAATGAAGGCTTAAGAAAAGTTGTGAAGTGGATGGTGGCGGTGGTGGTGGTGATGGTGGTGGTGGTGGTGGCTGTTGTGGAACTGGTGAGGGTTAAACATTATGATTGTCTAATGAACATGTTCAAGAACTATCGGAGCTGCTGGCGACAGCCAGCAGCTCCGATAGTTCTTGAACATATTCGGCATTAACACCACACTTCACCGTCATGCCCGCACTACATCGTATTGTACTGAAGTGCTGAACGGATCTGGTATTAGCCACTAACCTGCTCCTGGGGCTTTTGGGATGCTCCTCTCCTGGCTCCTCATTCGTGCGTGTCCTCGGCGACCCCCTTCTTTTGGACAGAAGTCTCCGGCACTGGGCGCCAGCGTGGACGGCATCCGACATCATCAGCGTCTTGGAGGACCCGATAGGGGCCAGGGTGGACCCGAGGACTGGGGCTGTGCCCCTCCTCTCCTGGGTTTTCATGAGGTCTTGCCACGCCAGGGACGCTCTACCAGGGCTGGGAGCAGGCCCTGGGCCAGGGGTGACGGAGTGAATGTTGTTCCGCCCTGTGACCAGCAGACCCTGCACAAGACAACTCGTTTTCCTCTGTGAAGTTCCCTCAAGACGAAGCTGGTATTGAGCAAAGACTAAAGGCCGTTCTTAATTAAACGAACCTTAGTTCGCGTACTCTGACGATCTCGAATTCACGATCTCGGGCGAACCAGGTTGGTTGTTAATTGGACGATCTAAAGATACGGCGAACCTAGTTCGAAGTAGTTCACGAACCTCGGTAAACCTTAGTTCGCTGTCGGAAAAAGATTGCTCGACATGTCGAGCGATCCAAGGCGAACCTTTTCTCTGATTGGTCAAAACATTTACCCTCTTCTGCGTTGGAGATAAGAAGATAGTCATAGATACAAACAACTATGGCGGACGGCGATATTTCACTCGTGCGAAGAACAAGACCTATTTTTATTGATTTGTGGGAGGTGCAACGCTGATTGTGGGATCGCTACTGCAAGGAGTACAAAAACAAACATCGTTCAAATCGCGAAGTGGCATGGCGGCAGCCACTTTGAACACCTTCGCAGACAGTAAGTACGCCGAATCAAGCACTTCAGTTAAGAAAGAGAACCATGGCAAACCTGGTATGCTGAAGTTCGCCTAGGTTCGTACAACCTCAATTAAGAAACAAACCAAAAGATCACCGATCTTCTCCGATCTAGGTTTGCCGATCAAAAGTTCGTCCAATTAAGAACAGCTTTAAGGAACGGCATCAAAACATCACCAATGGCGGTAGGAACCCCGCGGGGGGAGGGGCTGCAGATGCCTCCTGTATGGCCATGGCATCCTTCGGCCATAAAACCCGTTAGGCCCAGCCGTCCAAAAATGGCTCAGTAAAGCTTTTCATTTCAAGCACGAAAAGTTCTCAAAAATACCATTCTTCCAGTAGAAAGAATGAAAGAAAGAAACGAACCCGACTAATAATGACACTTAATTTCAGTGTCTATTTTGGGTATATTATTATCATCATGCTTAACCCATTCCGCCCCGACTCACTACAGCAGGAGATAGATCGACCATGATAATTCAAGGCGCCAAGCTAATCTGGCACTACCCATGAATTATCATGATCGATCCATCTCCTGTACGTAATCATCAGGTGACACCCACAAAATTTAAGAAATGCAGCCTTGGGTTTAAATGGGATCATTGCTGTTAGCAGTACCAGTAGCTGGTTGGTTGGTTAGTTCGGGGTTTACGTCCACGGCACCGAAGTGATAATGGACCAGGCGGGTTATGGGGGACAGGGAAATCTATTGCCTATGGCGTACGACCAGAACACTGATCAAATTGAGGTGCACTGAAACTGTTCCACTTTGATTTACCAGAACCTTTCAACGGACATGCTATGGAACAATAATCTGGCACTACCATTGAATTATCATAATCGATCCATCTCCTGTCACGTAATCGTCAGGTGACACCCCCCAAATTTGAGAAATGTAGCCTTGGGTTTAAATGGGCTCATTGCTGTTAACAGTACCAGTAGCTGGATGCACCAGAGGCTGTTTTACCTGTTTCCACTTGGAGTTGCTTATGCCTGTGTTGGTGGCCGACTTGACGACGTCTGAGAGGGAGGGGGTTCGTGATCGCAGGGCAGGGGCAGGGGCAGGGGCAGGGGCAGGGGCAGGGGCTCGAACGACTCCCGTGGACAGGATGTCAAGGAAGACTGGGTCTAAGAAAACCTTCCTGTTCAATCGGCTGGACTCTTTTGGAAACTTGATGACGCCACATTCCAGCTCTTTAAACCTCGTCTCGTCGTCCATTTTGTCTGGAATTAAAAAGAAGAAGTTAACAAAAATAGCAAATAGCTAAACTTACCGAGGAACGCAGGAGCAGGTTAGCAAAGGAATGGGACGGACACACTTGACTGAATTAACAAACACACCAACCAACGAACACCGAACAACGAAAATAGACAACCAACCAAAAAAAAAAACCAATCTACAGCCCACTTCGCTTATAACAAGGTCGGACATAGCAAAGCCGGATATAACAGCACTTTCCAGATCCCGACAGCACTCTTTCTATGTAAATTAATTTTCTAATAACAAACTTCGGAAATAACAAGGAAATTTGGGCTCCCTTGCGATTTGCTGTATCCGGAGTTTTCCGTAGATCAATGAAATGTTAGAAAAAGATAGTGCTTTCTTTTCTTGTATTCGGTACTGTTCCTGTACTTTGCAGAGGGTAAAATAGTATAGAATGCACCATAGACAATATTAGTCGTGCGCTTTTCTGTGATTTTCGATCTCACGACTAATATTGATTGTTGTATATGCAAGTTCTAACGTGTAAGATCGAAATTAACAGAGCTACTCGCTTTTATGACTTGAAAGAGTGAGTTGACAAGGAGATGTCAATAAAACGAAAATAGAGACGAACTTACTTCTTTTCATCATGGTCATATGCGACCGATTCACACAGGCTAAAGTCATAAATGTTGTCGAAGGCACTTGTCGCAATATTTTAAGGCACTCATTCAGGTCCGTCCTTTCCTCCTGCAACAATAAATCTGTTACTTCTTCCTGCTGGTGTAAACATGCCAGAATCAAGTGTACCTTACGCCAGAGGGGGGGGGGGGGGCAGTTTTTCGTGACAGCTACGTATGAGAGGAGTAACACGTACGCTAAATTGACTCGCACGCCATATCAACCACTATGACGTAGGAACTACTGCTCGATCTGGCGTGATGGTCAGTTGGCGTGTGCGTTACACTGGCACGGATAGAAAACCTCCGGTCTACGAGCACACAATAACCCCAAAGATTGTCGGAGCAAATATCCAGAGCTTCACAATTTGTTTCATTTCGGAAATCAGCGAAACTAAAAGCGCCAAGCATCACACAAGACACAATCACACAAGACACAAAATAAGCTGTACAGATATAATAATAATATACTCTTTTGACACGCTCAGACAAACGTTCGGTAATTAAATACAATGCATGCTCTACATTAGTTTTATTTAACACCTTCGCTGACAATGATCACGAATTTCTCGTCCAAAACGATTGCACACCGACCGACAATCGCATGAAAAACACAGATGAAAATAGAACAAAAATGGTTATCAAAAGAGATAAATCCTCATGAGTCCCTGCGACTGCAGTAAGTTAGTGCGACTGCGGTAAGTTTGTGCGACTGCGGTAAGTTAGCGCGACTGCGGTAAGTTAGCGCGACTGCGGTAAGTTAGCGGTAAGTAAGTTAGTGCGACTGCGGTAAGTTAGTGCGACTGCGGTAAGTTAGTGCGACTGCGGTAAGTTAGTGCGACTGCGGTAAGTAAGTTAGTGCGACTGCGGTAAGTTAGTGCGACTGCGGGGGCTCAGGAGGATTTATGTCTCTTGCAGCTGGGTAGCTTTCGTCTCGCCCAAGCATTTTAAGGGGTTAAACTATTTAACTACTTCGCTGCTGCTGACTGTACCGTTCGGCGGCAAAGGCACATCCGAATCCACAGTATTATTTTCGAAAGTCCAACTCATCTTCCACCATACTGACACATTGATCACAGACTCGTCACACTGACACTTTTCACTCCCAGCGGTTTCTCTTCTCTCTGCTGTAATGACTAACACTACAGCAGGCGGCAACGCGCTCCCGGACCCCTGCCTGAGGTCTCGTGATCTTAACGGTGGGTAGTGCTACGTTTACAGGGACAGGGTCTTCCAGATCTCGCTAATTTCATCCGGGGGGGGGGGGCTGGGGGGTTGGGGGCTAGGGGGGGGGGCCAGGACTTGGGGGGGGGGGTCATCTGGCTGTCTGTCTGTCTCTCCGTCGGTAGGTACCATACCCCCCAGGCTTTTATATACCGCCGGTAAGCCACCCCGCCAAGGTAATTGACCCAGATGTGACGTAACGCTCAATATTTGCATGTCCTTTAGGACTTTTCGCGCCTCCAGTGCCAAAAGAGTGCTGCTCTGTCATTTTGGATCTGACGGCTCCATTTCGTAAGGTCCGAAATTCACAGACCAGGAGAGAAAGGTTTTGGTTTCAGGATAAATCAAGCGTTACAGGTAATGTGTCATTAACCAGGAGGCCCCAAGTGCGCAATAGGCCATCGGGCCGACGTCGGCCTCCGTTGGCTCGCGCACGTCTGTGTTTGTGTGTCTGTGCACGGCTGTGTTTGTGTGTCTGTGCACGGCTGTGTTTGTGTGTCTGTGCACGTCTGTGTTTGTGTGTCTGTGCACGTCTGTGTTTGTGTGTCTGCGCACGGCTGTGTTTGTGTGTCTGCGCACGGCTGTGTTTGTGTGTCTGTGCACGTCTGTGTTTGTGTGTCTGTGCATGTCTGTGTTTGTGTGTCTGTGCACGTCTGTGTTTGTGTGTCTGTGCACGTCTGTGTTTGTGTGTCTGTGCACGTCTGTGTTTGTGTGTCTGCGCACGGCTGTGTTTGTGTGTCTGCGCACGGCTGTGTTTGTGTGTCTGTGCACGGCTGTGTTTGTGTGTCTGTGCACGGCTGTGTTTGTGTGTCTGCGCACGGCTGTGTTTGTGTGTCTCTGCACGGCTGTGTTTGTGTGTTTGCGCACGGCTGTGTTTGTGTGTCTGTGCACGGCTGTGTTTGTGTGTCTGTGCACGGCTGTGTTTGTGTGTTTGCGCACGGCTGTGTTTGTGTGTCTGTGCACGTCTGTGTTTGTGTGTCTGTGCACGACTGTGTTTGTGTGTCTGTGCACGTCTGTGTTTGTGTGTCTGTGCACGTCTGTGTTTGTGTGTCTGTGCACGGCTGTGTTTGTGTGTCTGTGCACGTCTGTGTTTGTGTGTCTGTGCACGGCTGTGTTTGTGTGTCTGTGCACGTCTGTGTTTGTGTGTCTGTGCACGTCTGTGTTTGTGTGTCTGTGCACGGCTGTGTTTGTGTGTCTGTGCACGGCTGTGTTTGTGTGTCTGTGCACGGCTGTGTTTGTGTGTCTGCGCACGGCTGTGTTTGTGTGTCTGTGCACGGCTGTGTTTGTGTGTCTGTGCACGGCTGTGTTTGTGTGTCTGTGCACGTCTGTGTTTGTGTGTCTGTGCACGTCTGTGTTTGTGTGTCTGTGCACGTCTGTGTTTGTGTGTCTGTGCACGTCTGTGTTTGTGTGTCTGTGCACGTCTGTGTTTGTGTGTCTGTGCACGTCTGTGTTTGTGTGTCTGTGCACGTCTGTGTTTGTGTGTCTGTGCACGGCTGTGTTTGTGTGTCTGTGCACGTCTGTGTTTGTGTGTCTGTGCACGTCTGTGTTTGTGTGTCTGTGCACGGCTGTGTTTGTGTGTCTGTGCACGTCTGTGTTTGTGTGTCTGTGCACGGCTGTGTTTGTGTGTCTGTGCACGTCTGTGTTTGTGTGTCTGTGCACGTCTGTGTTTGTGTGTCTGTGCACGGCTGTGTTTGTGTGTCTGTGCACGGCTGTGTTTGTGTGTCTGTGCACGGCTGTGTTTGTGTGTCTGTGCACGGCTGTGTTTGTGTGTCTGTGCACGGCTGTGTTTGTGTGTCTGTGCACGTCTGTGTTTGTGTGTCTGTGCACGTCTGTGTTTGTGTGTCTGTGCACGTCTGTGTTTGTGTGTCTGTGCACGTCTGTGTTTGTGTGTCTGTGCACGTCTGTGTTTGTGTGTCTGTGCACGTCTGTGTTTGTGTGTCTGTGCACGTCTGTGTTTGTGTGTCTGTGCACGTCTGTGTTTGTGTGTCTGTGCACGTCTGTGTTTGTGTGTCTGTGCACGTCTGTGTTTGTGTGTCTGTGCACGTCTGTGTTTGTGTGTCTGTGCACGTCTGTGTTTGTGTGTCTGTGCACGTCTGTGTTTGTGTGTCTGTGCACGTCTGTGTTTGTGTGTCTGTGCACGTCTATGTTTGTGTGTCTGTGCACGTCTGTGTTTGTGTGTCTGTGCACGTCTGTGTTTGTGTGTCTGTGCACGTCTGTGTTTGTGTGTCTGTGCACGTCTGTGTTTGTGTGTCTGTGCACGTCTGTGTTTGTGTGTCTGTGCACGGCTGTGTTTGTGTGTCTGTGCACGGCTGTGTTTGTGTGTCTGTGCACGTCTGTGTTTGTGTGTCTGTGCACGTCTGTGTTTGTGTGTCTGTGCACGTCTGTGTTTGTGTGTCTGTGCACGTCTGTGTTTGTGTGTCTGTGCACGGCTGTGTTTGTGTGTCTGTGCACGGCTGTGTTTGTGTGTCTGTGCACGTCTGTGTTTGTGTGTCTGTGCACGTCTGTGTTTGTGTGTCTGTGCACGTCTGTGTTTGTGTGTCTGTGCACGTCTGTGTTTGTGTGTCTGTGCACGTCTGTGTTTGTGTGTCTGTGCACGTCTGTGTTTGTGTGTCTGTGCACGGCTGTGTTTGTGTGTCTGTGCACGGCTGTGTTTGTGTGTCTGTGCACGGCTGTGTTTGTGTGTCTGTGCACGTCTGTGTTTGTGTGTCTGTGCACGTCTGTGTTTGTGTGTCTTGTGCACGTCTGTGTTTGTGTGTCTGTGCACGTCTGTGTTTGTGTGTCTGTGCACGGCTGTGTTTGTGTGTCTGTGCACGGCTGTGTTTGTGTGTCTGTGCACGGCTGTGTTTGTGTGTCTGTGCACGTCTGTGTTTGTGTGTCTGTGCGTGTTTGTGTGTCTGTGCACGTCTGTGTTTGTGTGTCTGTGCACGTCTGTGTTTTTGTGTCTGTGCACGTCTGTGTTTGTGTGTCTGTGCACGTCTGTGTTTGTGTGTCTGTGCACGTCTGTGTTTGTGTGTCTGTGCACGGCTGTGTTTGTGTGTCTGTGCACGGCTGTGTTTGTGTGTCTGTGCACGGCTGTGTTTGTGTGTCTGTGCACGTCTGTGTTTGTGTGTCTGTGCACGTCTGTGTTTGTGTGTCTGTGCACGGCTGTGTTTGTGTGTCTGTGCACGGCTGTGTTTGTGTGTCTGTGCACGGCTGTGTTTGTGTGTCTGTGCACGGCTGTGTTTGTGTGTCTGTGCACGTCTGTGTTTGTGTGTCTGTGCACGTCTGTGTTTGTGTGTCTGTGCACGTCTGTGTTTGTGTGTCTGTGCACGTCTGTGTTTGTGTGTCTGTGCACGTCTGTGTTTGTGTGTCTGTGCACGTCTGTGCGTGGGCCAACGGCGGCCGATGTCGGCCCGATGGCCTATTGCGCATTGGGCCGCTGCTGACGATACAGTTCGGTGGAAATGACGCGTGATCCAAGTGTCTTTTTCCGCTAAGCGGTATCGTCAGTAGCTTTCAAGGCGTTAAGAGTTTTAATCAGAGGGAGACGGACAGACCATGACATCTCAAGTGAAGTGCTTGGTTATTTCAGGCACTACCTTGAGCTATACTGACACACACGATCAAACCAGGCCACTAGCAAGGCTCAGCATGATCAGGAGCTACCCTTGAACCAGCTTGACGACAACTGTTATGCGGGCGCTACTCTTGACCAGTCGCGGTTTGTCCCGCAGTGGTTGTCTCCCTGACCAGCGGCAGCGGCGGATCGGGAGAAACAACCAGTGTCTATGCACGGGTTACCTCACTAGCCCGCAACAATAACTGCGCAATATTCTAAAGTATGCCGCTTTTAAAATGTCCACCCGTGAACAAGGACTAACTTAAAACTATCCCGGTCGATCCATCTCCTGCGCTGCGCACTGAAGCCTTAAACGTAAAGCGCTATAGGTCATGTTACATATTTAAATTGGACAGTTTAGGCAGTAAGAGGACCGTGGTTTTTTTTTTTTAAATTGTCTTGTTTGAAAATTTTTAGTTGGGCTGATTGTTGGAATTTGATGGAAATTTCTGGTTAGCAGAGAGGAGACATGTTTGGTGCTTTCAGTTGATTCATACCATCCTGAGCTTATCCAGTGGACAATTGTGGGCCTATGTTGAGTTGCCGTTGACGTAGTGATTTGAGGGGGCACGCTGATTTCAGCTGTGCTTGGGTGTGGGGTCGGTAAGGAACCAGTTTCATAGCCAAGAAATGAGATGGGTGATGTGCTGGTTTTTTTGGTATTTTGTTGTGCATGGCAAATGTGCAGCTGGTGGGCGGTAGTTTTTTTTTAGGGAATTGAAATATTAGGGGATGACTGGGACTGACTAAGCCTGGACAGTATGGAAACGGCACTGTAGTCCGTGGCCTGTCAGGCTCTCACTCGACAAAACAATGCACGTAATTGGGAGGACGTAGGCTTATCGCGCTTTTCGGGACCTCTACTGCCGCAGAGACCCGTCACGAGGCAACCAATGGGATTAAGGCACAGCGGGTAGCCAGTCGTGGAGTGAAACTCCCAGGGACTTTCTCTCCATGAGGCTGTGTGCTTCCTTTCTAACACTATAATATGTTTCAGTTAATTCAAACAGTGTACTATATATAGTGTTCGCCGTTTTGTTTAACCCGTTAACCGTCGGGGCAAAGCGTAAGTTATCCATCTGCAAGAGACATAACTCCTCATGAGCCCCCGCGGTAGCGGGGGCTCATGAGGAGTTATGTCTCTTGTTAGTCCTGTGCTCAATGTGCCCTATCTGTCTATCTATCTATCTTCTATCTATCTATCTATCTATCTATCTGTCTATCTGTCTATCTGTCTGTCTGTCTGTCTGTCTGTCCGTCCGTCCGTCCGTCCGTCCGTCCATCCATCCATCCATCCATCTATCTATCTATCTATCTATCTATCTATCTATCTATCTACCTACCTACCTACCTATCTATCTATCTATCTATCTATCTATCTATCTATCTATCTATCTATCTATCTATCTATCTATATCCCGTAGTCTTGCCGACCGTTGGGGCACCACTGATGACTTGGCAACCAGCTCCCTCCATTCCTCTCTGTTTTTTGCCATTCTCAGCGTATCGCCCAGCGTCAGTCCTGTCCACTCTGAGATAATGTCCTCCCATCTTTTCCTCTGTCTTCCTCTCCTTCGTCCTCCTTGCACAGTGCCTTGCATGATTGTCTTGGCAAGCCCTGCTGAACGCGTGACATGCCCATACCACTTCAGTTTGCTTTTTTTTCGTAATGGATAATAGGTCTTCATAGGGCCCATTGACATTGCATTACACACCACATGCAATGTAATGTCAATGTGCCCAGTTCCGTTCTATTTTAATTGCGTTCTTCACGTGAATGTAGGCCAGTGTGCGGCGGTTTCAGACGCGAAATCCGTGATCACTGGCAGTGAAGGGGTTAGATTGAAGGTACTTCTCTTTCTTTGGGTCAGTGGAGGTTCGGACAGAGTTCTCAAAGATTAACCCCTTCCTTACCGAGAAAACCCAACACTGGTCAACTGCAAAATGAATAGATCCTCATAAGCCCTCGCAGTTGCTGAGACTAATGCGTATATATATTTCTTTCACGGTTGTTTTTTGATCACGTTATGCAAAATGATTTCAGGGACAAAATATGCGCCCAGTGGTGAAAAAACGTTAAACTAATTACGCACATCTGCTAGAGGCCTAGGTCATGTGACCCCCCCCCCCCCCCCCCCCGTATCTGCGGGGCTCATCAGGATCTATGCCTCTTGCTGAATTAATCAAGTTACCCATGTGTGATCCTCCCCTTGAGAAAGCCATCTGTCAAATGTTCCAAGTCGTTCGATGGGTTCGCTTTTAGAGAAGCGAGTCTCATATGCATTCGAACGGGCAGTCAGTCCTGAATGTAAAGAATTGATCAATAAGTATGACAAGTCGATTCGTTCAAAAAGTTAGGTCCGCTGGACACAGTCGCTGCTCTTTACCAATTAAAGCAGCGTACAATGCGATGTTGTGTTTTGAGATAAGATCGTGTCTGCTGTGTGTCACTTCAAGACAAGTCGGACATCTGGGGCGGTCACACACACACACACACACACACACACACACACACACACACACACACACATGAACACAAAACCCTCAGACTGGGTGACCTACCATTTTATGTGAAAATGGGTTCCCATATTTCTATTTATTCTAGGGCTCTGGAGTTGATGCCAATGTTTAGAACTCACCTTATAACTAAGCTCTACAACTTAAAATAAAATAGACATTTTCTAGAAACAGAGCCACTGGATGGAAAAAAAATGGGTGTTTACCCCAAAAGTGGGTGCCTCTCACACAAAACTGGGATTACAGTGAAAATACCTCACTAAAGATACCTTTGGTTGATTTTACTATTATGATTGTTTGAGTGGGGTTGTAAGGGGGTTGGGGGGGGGGGAGAAGTGTGTGTGTGTGGGGGGGCGGGGCGGGGGGGGGGGGAGGGGAGGGTGGGGGGGTGGGGGAGAGGGGGTCATCACTTTTGGTTTATAGAGCTGCTCAATGCACTCTTATGAATGAAAGAGTTTCATTATCAGTGGAATCAGTAGGTCATTTCAGAGGCGCACACTGAGTTGCACGTCAAACCACTCACAAATACTCATTTGGAGTGCACCAGATGGATCCAGTTGGCAAAGTCCCACATTCCACACTATAGGACAGCTAAGACTGAAAAGCAATCGTGGCGTTTATGGCGCGGTACAAGGTTTAAAACTAAGAAAATGTTGTTTTTAGAAGCGTGTCGGGCAAAAGTTTTTATGAAAACTGTTTTAAAACCTCTTTTAACTCAACTTTTCTTAATGTTAAAAGTGTTTTATTGTACATTACTTAACGTCCCGACAGCAACAAGGCTTTCTCAGGACGTGCCTGCACTGCTTGTGAAAAAACAACAACTAAACAGAACATTGAATGTATATCGCCAGCCGGTCAAATACATTAAATAAACCTAACACATGGGGCCTACATAAAGCTAAGACCATTTAGCAACACACATCCAATATCAAGAGCTACAGGCAGTGCAGACAGTAGGGAGAGTTTTAAAAAGTCAAATACAGGTGAATGGACAAAGGGCCGACAGAGACACATGCCCCAGAATAGAGAGAAAAACCCACCCTGTGGGGCTGACCAGGGTGCCCCTGGGAAATAAAAAGTAGTTAACCCCACCCAAGTCCCCCAGGGCAGACCCGGGTGGGGTTAAAAGTGTTTTAATTTACAAGCATGTCGTAACTGATATGCATCTATTCCAACGTATAGTGCTGGATATTTTTCCCATCCTCGCCTTCTCTCGGGCTTCGCTCAACACTCGACTTTCCAGTCCTTTCCTGAAACACCCCCAACCGGTCTGCCCTCAACACTCGACTTTCCAGTCCTTGCCCTGGGGGACTTTTTAGTTCCCAGGGGCACCCTGGTCAGCCCCACAGGGTGGGTTTTTTCTCTATATTCCGGGGGCATGTGTTTCTGTCTACCCTTGGTCCATTCACCTGCATTTTCCTTTTTTAAACTCTCCCTACTGTCTGCGCTGCCTGTGGCTCTTGATATTCGATGTGTGTTGCTAAATGGTCTTAGCTTTATTTAGGCCCCATGTCGTAGGTTTTATTTAACGTATTGGACCGGCTGGCGACATACATTCAATATTCTGTTGAGTTTTTGTCACTAGCAGTGCAGGCACGTCCTGAGAAAGTCTTGTTGCTGTCGGGACGTTAAGCTATGTACAATCAATCAACCTTCCTTCAAACGGACAGCATTCACACAAATAATACTTTACTATTACATCAGAAAATGGCCCATCCAAGCCTGCACTCTTTTAACTGCACTAAACGACTGACTGGTGCAGACGACGCATGAAACGACGCTGACTCTGTGACGTCATTTCCATTCAATCAATTTGTGCATACAATCCAAAAGGAGATGCGGCATTGATAACATCGACAAACCTACAAAATAAAGCAACAGGTTCAACCAAAAGGTCGGGCAGGACAAAAGACAACAGCAGCCTCACCCAAAGTCTAAACGTCCTCTCTTACAATGCGCACTCATACAATCACTTCACTTCTTAGCAACCGGCGCACGAATATAATTATAGGCTAAGTCAAACTAAAACAGAAGATAGTGGCGAAAAACCCTTTAAAATAGAAACAAAGAACGACGTTTCAGATCAAATATTCTTCATCTGACATGGAAACAAACGTAGAAAACGTATAGGCTAAGTCCCTGGTGAACGTATACATGAATCTCAAATCTGCCACTAGACATCACCTTTCTCCACATCACCCCGGAAGTACATTACAACTCAACACTTTTTTTTAACAAAACAACCACACCCTCAAATAACAAACCTAATTCTGTAGAAACATAAACAATTTACTCCCTAAAACAACAAAATATCCCCCCTGACCCATATCAGCTATGAAGTTATTTATAGCTAGCTGAGAAGGGTGATGTAATACATACACGCTCATTTTCAGGGTTCTGTGTCACAACACACACACACACATTGCTGGGAGGGACAAGTTTTCAAACACACACTACCGGCGTGTCTGTTAAACACAAAAGTGCATGTGTTAACGCCAAAATGAGAAAAACGGATTTTTTTACTTTTTATGAATCTTTACCGCAAGACAATACAGAAACAACCCTCAGAAAAAATGGGTGTCTGACTTGGAAACCCAGAATTATACACATACCCAGTTTCCATAAGGATGGTAAAGACAGTCACCCGTTTTAGGTCTTTCGTCTACACACACACACACACACACACACACACACACACACAAAAACACACACACACACACACACCACTTGTGTGCTGGTCTGTGATTTTGGACCTTACGGCCGAAGGCCGTAATGTCCAAAATCACAGATCAGCACACATTTTCAGATAAGGCAATGTTCGAATGAACATCCCCATCACACAGACTGTAACTGTCAGTAAGAAGGCGTATAACGAAATGGCCGCTTATTGTGTGCTTGTTGCAGTTTTGGGACTCGGCTTAATGGTTATTTCCGCATCAGGAAAAGTTAGACTCGACAATGACGCCACTATGGCGAGTCAGCGATTGGACAAGCTCGAGAGCGTCGTGCTGAGACAGGGTGAGCAGCTCCTACGACAGGAACGGATCATTACGCAGTTTGAAGCTCAACAGCAGCAGTGGCGGGATGAGAAGAAACGTCTGGACGCAGCGTCCCACCTGTACAGTCAGCAGTACCGGGAACTGAAGGAAGAACTGGACGCCTTGAAAACGCTGTTTATGAATGACTGCAGGCACAGTGCTGGGGACAAAACAGAAAACAAGGAGTCTATTTCGGTTCGTGACAAAGACCGATCTGTTCAATATGGCACAGAGACAGAGACAGCAAACCACGTTGCACGTGCGGGTACTGAGGGTGACAAAACACTGTCCAAGATTTCTGATTCAGTCAGGTCCGTATCTCCCCTGGACGCCAGACACGCCTTGAACATCCGCGCTGACGACACTTCCCCCCTGGAGCCGGTGGTGACGCAGTTGTCCCAGAGGGTGGGGCAGATGGGGGCGGAGGTGGAAGCGTTGAAGGCAGAGCGCGTGCAGCAGGTCAAGGCCATCCAGGACGCGGCCAGTTCCGTCTACATCCGCTGGGGCAGCTCCGGGTGTCCGCACTCGGCACAGCTCGTGTATCAGGGCGTTGTCGGCGGGTCTGGATACACAGAGACTGGGGCTGCCGCCAACTTTCTGTGCCTGTCTCTAAACCCTGTGCCCGGTACCCCTCAGCCTCATACCTCCCTTACAGATCTCTATGGTGCAGAGTACGAATCATATGACACGCACATGGATATGGATGCTGTGTGTGCCGTGTGTCGACCTCAACGGCCTACTGTTATCATGATTCCGGGTACTAACCAGTGTCTGCCCGGGTGGACCGCAGAATACTCCGGGTATCTCATGGCGGGACATAAAACCCAAACAGCTGCAACAGAATTTATCTGCGTGGATTCTCAGATGGAGAGTCGCCTTGGCGGGGACGCAAACCAGGACGGCAAGCTGCTGTATTTCACTGAGGCCGCCTGCGGTAGTCTCCCTTGCCAGCCTTACGTCAGTCACGCGATTGTCACGTGCGCCGTGTGTTCCATGTGAATAACGAAGGCATAGCTGTTCACCCTAATGAACCCCCTTGTTCATTCAGCCACCGGTGTTCACCCTAATGAACCCCCTTGTTCATTCAGCCACCGGTGTTCACCCTAATGAACCCCCTTGTTCATTCAGCCACCGGCGTTCACCCTAATGAACCCCCTTGTTCATTCAGCCACCGGTGTTGTTCACGGCACTAATCCGGATCCTGACCGTAACGCGTTCAGTTCCGGTGGCTGCATACACAAAGGGTCAGTGACGGTTACAGGAATCAGGTGAACTTGGGCAATGGGTTGTTTGACTTAGAATTACGTCCATTTTCGCAAGACTGACGAACTGAAGTCTGACTCTGATCCATTAACGCGTTCAGTGCTAGTTGACGCCGGGTGTCTGATGGCGGGGCTTTTTGGTGTTAAGTCAACGAAGATTGCGGTTTTACGTTCGTGTAACACACAAAAAGCCCTCGCTGTCCCAGAAACATGGATTCAGAGTGGTGTCAGCAAGAGGCATAGATCCTCATGAGCCCCCGCAACTGCGGGGGCTCATACCTCTTGCAAATGTTTGGTGTTCAATTTTTCTCGGCTCTAAACGCGTTAAAAACATATCTGTCATGGAGAGATATGTTTAAGATGTGTATGTATTTCTTTACAAGAATACGAGTCAGCGAAATGTGGGTGTTTTTTTTTTAACTGATGTTAGGAAGACAGATGTCGATCTTTGGCCTGTATTCTTTTGGGAGTTGGTTTTCTTATCTTTGATCTAAATGTGCAACGGTTTTTTTTTAAGAGCATTAAAGGAAGATATAATGGGAGATGCCGAGTTGGACTGGTGCGAGACTTTCGCAATAGCCCGCCCGCCTTTCGTTCGCGCGGTCACCGGGTTATTATGTACTGTCGCAACTGCCCACGAAAGTACGCCGCTGTCGCGGATAGGAGTCCGCGCGGCCAAAAGGCGAGGCTGGCGATTGCAGAAGCAATATACCGCTAAACTGCGACTCGTTGAAATGCGTGCTGGAAAATCTCTGATTACCAGTCAGCAGATGTTACTCGCAGAGGAGACCCTCTCTCACGAAACCAGTCTTAACTCGCAGCGAGCCGATCAGCACTACACGCAGTAATAATAATTATGTGGTGGGGGTCAATCTGGGTCATTTTCACTTTTTTGCAGAAAAATTATTCTACATACACCAAAGTATCATATGGTTAAAATCTTTATCATGAAAAATGTCACTAAATAGGTTAGAATGATTTTAAAAGTCTGCGCTTGGCCCCAATTATGCTGCACACAGAAACTTCGCAGGTTGTTTTCTCAAAATGGCCGCCGGAGGCTTTAACAACTTTAAACACTTAAACTTGTAACTTCTACAATTTTTGCACTACAGCATACAGTCATATATCACATTAATCAGCAAACACTATATTTCAGAAATGTGTGTATATATATATATATATATATATATATATATATATATATATATATATATATATATATATATATATATAAATATATATATATATATATATATATATATATATATATCAAAACAACCTAAATGCGAGTTAAGACTGATTTTGTGAGAGAGGGTCTCTAATATTATGTCTCATGTTTATGTGGGTCAACTCCTGGCTCCTGATTTCTAATTAAAACTGATGTGGAGATGTCCTTTGATATCTGCACCACAGTTCTGCAGACAGCACGATCATAATTATATTACAAGGATGGTGTCAGAATAGCTTGGCGCCTAAAGGCGCCAAGCTATCCTGACACCATCCTTGAAATATCATGGCTGATCCACGTCCTGTCGTGGCGTCTCAGGGTTTATGAGTTAGAAAATGCCGTTGAAATTTGAACGGCTATGAACGTTGAAGAGAGATGAGTCATGAACGCTGAGATCAAGTTTGGTTTGAGCAGTAAAGCTTGCAAAAGTGGACTTGAGTCTCAAAAATAAATATGTTTTAAATAATACAAATTGAAGAATACTGATTGAAAACGTTTCGTTAACAAGAACATGTAGTAAACTTATTAGATATTATTGATGTCATTATCTTTTTGGGGGGTTGGTTGGTAGGTTGGTTGGTTGGTTGGTTGGTTGGTTGGTTGGTTGGTTGGTTTGGTTGGTTGGTTGGTTGGTTGGTTGGTTGGTTGGTTGGTTGGTTGGTTGGTTGGTTGGTTGGTTGGTTGTTGGTTGGTTGGTTCGTTCGTTCGTTGGTTTCCCATTCTGTCTGTTTAAATGTTTTGTTTGTTTGTTTGTTTTTTTGTTGTTGTTTTTTGCTTTGTTTATTAGGGTTTTTGGTTGGTTTAGTTTGCTGTTGTTTGCAGTCCCAACGATCAATACGCACATACAAGAGCATTGAGAAGAACACACAAGCAAATAAACAAACGCACAAGAAACAAAACAAATATACAACTATGTTCTCCTTTAATTTTTGTCAGTTATTTCGTCATACAAACAAATATGCAAACACTAGGGTTCACAGGTTCGGAACTTTCTGTCCTACTTAGACTAGAGAGAGCTGAGAGTCCGCAATAGCTCAGGCGGTTAAGCGTCGGAGCAAGAGAGCGAAGGGAATCGCCGGGTCGTCCCCGTCGCGTCCCCGGTAGCTGGACTCGCAATCCAGGGAAAAAGGACTTGTTTCATAGCATGCCCGTTGAAAGGTCCTGGTGAATCAAAGTGGCACAGTTGCAGTGCGCCTGCATTGATCAGTGTTCAGGTCGTACTCCATAGGCAATAGATTTTCCTGTCCCCCATAACCCGCCCGTCAGGGCCGTCCATTATCACTTCGTGCCGTGGACGTTAAACCCCGGACTAACTAACCAACCTAGAGAGATAGCTGCATTTTTCTAGAAACATTGTGTATGTTACTTGATTATAGAGTAGACATATCTGGGACGATGGAGCGACGGCTCTACATTCTTTTCGCACCTGGATGACCTCGACAGCATTTGTTGTCCAAAGCACTGAGTAGTGACGTTACGTTTGCAACAAACGACTCCCAAAAACAAGGGAGAACGAAATCAAGCCAGCGTCTACCAGAAGTGTAGACAACACTGCGAAAATCTCCAAGAGTCATAGATCCTCATGAGCGTCTTTGCTGATAGTGCAAGGTTGTTATCCGTTTCGATTTAGCATGCGCCACTCACCACCAGACGCTTAACCTCACGTCCCCCGGCCCCTTGGCTAACGAAAGAGCTGAAAGATGCCAAGCGTGAGCTTCGAAGCACAGAGAGACTGTGGAGGTGTAGTGGTCTTACAGTACATAGAGACATGTTTGTGAAGCAGCGTGCTGCACTGAAGTCCTCACAGCGTGCAGCTAAGAAAGACTTTGTTTGTGCCAAACTTGAAGACTGCATATCTAGTCGTCAGCTGTTTGGCCTTACAAATGAACTTCTTGGAAAGAAAAATGAACCTGTACTCCCGAATACCATTCCTATGAATGATTTACCTGATAAGTTTTGTCAGTATTTTGATTCTAAGATATGCACGATCCGTCAGGAACTGGACAACTGTTCTGATGCTGTGTCCTATTTACCATATGACGGGCCTGTGTTACATGAGTTTACTGCTGTCACAGAGGAGACTGTAAAGAAACTAATTATTTCCTCACCCACCAAATCTTGTTCCCTTGACCCCATTCCCACCTCTATACTCAAGCTATGCCCTGATGAGCTTGTCAGTGTGATAACCAGAATTATTAACTTGTCTCTGGAGTCAGGGTCTGTGCCTCGGCATTTTAAGCAGGCTGTGGTAATTCCATTGGTGAAGAAGGCAGGGATGGATGCAAACTTGCTGAAAAATTATAGACCAGTGTCTAATCTTCCCTTTCTTTCCAAGATTCTGGAGAAAGTTGTGCTGAGTCAGCTCATGTCACATCTCAGTAGTAATGATTTACTTGAACTGTATCAGTCTGCATATCGAAGAAATCACAGTACTGAGACAGCATTGCTTCACATTACCAATAGCCTGTTTTCACATGCTGACGTCGGACATGTCTCTTCGCTATCATTATTAGACCTGTCTGCGGCGTTTGACACGCTGGATCATGGGATTCTTTTAGAACGCCTACGCGTGTCTTTTGGTATTTCAGGTCCAGCGCTGTCATGGCTCAGGTCTTACCTTTTTGAAAGATATCAGTCTGTATGTGTGAATGGGATC
>BTPG01000003.1:216732151-216752151 GCA_036245525.1 Semisulcospira habei
CTTACAAAAGTAGGCAGAGTGACGAACGTTGAAGAACCTTCTGATGTATGTTTCCATACAGCTAGCCGACAGCGGCAAGGGCCTAAAAAGTAGCGGAGCAGCAGACGGAAAAATTGCTTCGTGTGTTTCCATCTAGTGGCGCGACGCGGCATCGCACCCCTAAATCAGTTTTTAGAATTGTTCTGATTTCTTGTCTCGAACTGAAAACCTCGCTGGCTTCACAGCGAAATCGCGGCTGATTCGTTGTTGAATCTTCCATGGATCGATGGAATTGTGTCTGTCGCACCGCAATCTTGCCGCTGTCCCATCGCGCATATGGAAACACTCCTTCTTTATTTCGATGTCGCTGTGGCACTACTACATGAAAAAGAAGAAACCTAGACAGGGTTTTGTGAAGAGTTTTGCTTGTATATCTGCTCATTTCTGTTTCACTGTCTGTTCGTGCATATTTTCACAATTTGTCTTACACTATACACTTCTTCTGGTCACCATTTTCTCGTTTCTCGGCCCACTTTTTGGAACAGCAGCAAACAAAATCAACCGAATAATGCAAACAACCTAACCAGTCAATCAGGCAATCGCCCAATCACCAACCAAGCAACACAATGAACAAACAAACAGTCACCAAGAAAAACAAGTGAACGAGCTGAATGATAAACGCACTAACAAATCACCACGCAAACAAATTCAGTAGTTTGTATACTCTCCAGCTCGCACCGAAAAAAAAACATTCTGCGTACTTTTACAGTAAAAATAATCTGTATTACCTCATTCAGCCCGGCGCACGTATTTCCCAAATTTTGGAGGCTTCATCTAACGACTATGCACCTGTTGCAGGAGATGGATCGACCATGATAAGTCAAGGGTAGTGCCAGATTAGCTTGGCGCCTTCAGGCGCCAAGCTAATCTGGCACAACCCTTGAATTGTCATGTTCGATCCATCTCCTGCTGCAGTGCGTCAGGGGTGAATGAGTTAATCACCATGTGCGTGCGCTAACCATACCTGAAAAAGTTACCGGTGACTGCACAAGAGGGTTAGCCCATTCAGCCCTGACGCACTACAGCAGGAGATGGATCGACCATGATAATTCAAGGGCAGTGCCAGATCAGCTTGGCGCCTAATGGCGCCGAGCTAATCTGGCACAACCCTTGAATTATCATGCAAATAAGTACCCAACGGAGAAAGAAACACGCTTAGAAAAGACGGTTACAACAGTTGTAACCGTCTTTTCTAAGCGTGTTTCTTTCTCCGTTGGTTACTTTTTTGCATCAGTTTACACGCTTGGTAGTCACCTTTTTGGTCTGGATTGAATTATCATGGTCGATCCATCTCTTGCAATTTGTGCATTTACGTTAGGAAACGCGGCCCCGGGATTAAAGGCCCACTACCGCCGTAACTGTTCAAGATACACTTCTGTAACGGATGGTTACGAAACGCTACACATAGGTCTAGCTATGGTTCATTTAGACACAGGACAATCCATTTCAGCACTCGTCGTCTGACAATGACTCCACTCCGTTCTAAAAATACAGCTCTTTCAGTGCGAGAAACAGATAAAAAATAGATTGACACTTAATGGCTGCGCAGAATAAATAAGTGCGCGAGTGTTTTTGCTGCGTGTCCAAACTGTTGTTATAGTTCATGAGGTGTCTCGACAAGACATAATAAACACAAACGGTGCTGAAATGTGTCTTCAAATTTACGCGTAACGGTACTTTAAATGGGTTAAGAACTGTTTTCGCAAGTTGTCAATTTTCACATGGAACACACGGCGCACGTGACAATCGCGTGATTGACGTAAGGCTGGCAAGGGAGACTACCGCAGGCGACCTCAGTGAAATACAGCAGCTTGCCGTCCTGACCCGGGTCACCTCCAAGGCGACTCTCCATTTGAGAATCTACACAAATAAATTCCGTTGCAGCTGGATGAGTTTTGTGCCCTGCCATGAGATACCCGGAGTATTCAGTGGTCCACCCGGGCAAACACTGGTTAGTACCCGGAATCATGATGACTGTTGGGCGCTGGGATCGACACACGGCGCACACGGGGTCCTTGTCATGATGCGTGTCGCGTGATTCGTATTCTGCACCATAGAGATCTGCAAGGGCGGCTTGAGGCTGAGGGGTACCGGGCACAGGGTTTAGAGACAGACACAGAAAGTTGGCGGCAGCCCCAGTCTCACTGTATTCAGACCCGCCGACAACGCCCTGATACACGAGCTGTGCCGAGTGCGGACACCCGGAGCTGCCCCAGCGGATGTAGACGGAACTGGCCGCGTCCTGGATGGCCTTGACCTGCTGCACGCGCTCTGCCTTCAACGCTTCCACCTCCGCCCCCATCTGCCCCACCCTCTGGGACAACTGCGTCACCACCGGCTCCAGGGGGGAAGTGTCGTCAGCGCGGGGGCTCAGGGCGTGGGGGGAAATAGCTGCCGGGCGAGATGACGGGTTTGGCTTCGCGGTCACTGGAGCAGGCGTCCAAGACTTCGCTGTGTCTGTTGCCGGAGCTGGGTTTACAGATTCAGTGTTTGTTACCGAATCGGAAGCTAGGTTTTCAGATTCAGTGTTTGTTACCGAATCGGGAGCAAGGTTTTCAGATTTAGTGTTTGTTACTGAATCGGACTTCACAGAGTCAACGCCGTGTTTCACACTGGCTGTGAAGTCCCTCAAAAACATCTTCATGCCTGCACATTCTGCTTTCAGTTCTTGAAACTCTTGTTGCTCAGCCTCCTTGTCCGCTGCCAGTCTGTCCAGCTGCTGTTTCTGCGACTGGAATCGTGCCTCCCAGCGCTCTGTCTCAGTTTCCAGCTGATTCTTCACGACTTTCCATCGTTCGTTCTCCACTTGAAGCTGCTTGATGACAAGTTCCTGTGTCAACGCCAGAGTCTCCAGTCTGGCCATAAGAGCCTGCATCGTGGGATTTGCATCTTGAAGTGTTTCTGCAGCAGAAAGCACGCACGCAGAGCGCCATATGCCAATAAACGTGAACAAAACTAGAACAACAGCAGCCATTCTGGTGTACTGTCTGTGACGGTGCGCTGCTGCGTCTGACAACACTGGGTTGCAAGCTCCAAAACACAGAGCACCACACAGATAACAGTTTCACTGTATGAGAAATGGTCCTCTGTCAGTGTTATCTATACTGACAAGCAAAAGAAATGCGACATTTTTGGAATCATCGGAAGCACGTCAGTGTTTCCGATGATTCCAAAAATGTCGCATTTGTTTTGCTCGTCAGTATAATTATGTGGGTCGAATCGCCTGGCAGTGTATTGCTTCCTGCCAGTCAATGTGATGGCCGGGGAGAAAATGGGGTAAAAGAGTTAGTTAATTAGTTATTGGGCTTTAACGCCGAGCAGGCAACTAAGGCCATCTCACGGTGGGATGGGTACAAATCTGGTCAGCCAGACTAAAAGAAAGGTCTTAAAACAGGATGTAAATATAAATTAAAAATTTCATGCTAAAATGTCGCACAAGTCTTTAAAGGGGTAAAGGAGCACAAAGGAGGTTCACATTTTTTTCGATGAATAAACCTGTCCCAGTTCTCAGCTGACCACATATACAAGCACTCGTAAACATTACACGAGTAATAGGAACAATGGTTCAAGTAAACATACAAGCATGTAAACAAACAAACACACAAACAAGTATGTTTATTCTGTGCATAATTCTGCAATATGAAAACAAGTCTATGCTTGTCGTTGTTGAATATTGCGGTAATGGAAGGGGGAAGGGACGTTCAATAATAAATTGGCTTCAAGAACATAATACTGTTTGTCTTCCTTTTTCCGTACCTGCCTGCGTGTTGGAAAACACACTCAAACAACGAATGTTGTAAGCTGGTTCCGATTTTTTTTTATGACGGCTACAACCTATTTTTCTAGACTGGTTGTAATTTGTCTTCAAATTACTGACTGCAGTAAACACAGTTCTCCTATACAAATTTCCCATTATCCTCAGCTGGTCATTAGCCAAAGCTGAAAATACCTCGGCCGCGCGAGGGCTCATGTGAATCTATGGCTCTTGCTCATCAAGATCCGTTCCAGCTGTTTCTGTAATCGAGGGGTTAATTCCGAGTTAGTTGTATGATTGTTGTGTAACACGCGTGTGTTGGTTCTAGGGATTTAAAGGCCGAACACAAACTAGCCACCCAATTCTAAAAGCTTGCAGAAAGCAACATGTCGTGTGACCCCCTATATGGCTAAAAGTTGTTTGCCCTTGACTGGTTTTGTCAGTTTGTGCTTTTCAAATGAGAAGATCGACGTAGATTTTTTACCGCAATGGCGGGAAGGGGGGCGGGGGGGGGGCGGTGATGGAGGGGGGGGGGGGGGGGGGGGGCGGGGGGGGGGGGGCGAGGCCTGAGCTTGAACTGACCTGAAATAATAGGTGCACCCCAATCTTATCTCTCTGTTCGAAGAGAGAGAGAGAGAGAGAGAGAGAGAGAGAGAGAGAGAGAGAGAGAGAGAGAGAGAGAGAGAGAGAGAGAGAGAGAGAGAGAGAGAGAGAGAGACAATGATTCTTTATTTTACAACGGTGAAAGTTTTGGTGAAACCATTTTTCGAACTTGCCGTTGCTTTTTTTTTTTTTTTTTTGACAATGACAATGATTCTGAGAGAGAGAGAGAGAGAGAGAGAGAGAGAGAGAGAGAGAGAGAGAGAGAGAGAGAGAGAGAGAGAGAGAGAGAGAGAGAGAGAGAGAGAGATGATGATGATGATGATGAAACGTTTTTATTCAGATTAAAAAGTTTTAGGCATAGCAATGCCTTTCTTCCAAACTGTCCTGCTACTCTACACATATTAAATTACATCAGACGATACAGCAAAAGATAAAACATGTGTAAGTAAAAAGACCCATTCCCCCCCCCCCCCCCCACCCTCAGAGAAAGAAAAAAAAAATTTTTAATTTTAAAAAATTAAAAAAATAAATGAATGAAAGAAAAGCCGAGAGAGAGAGAGAGAGAGAGAGAGAGAGAGAGAGAGAGAGAGAGAGAGAGAGAGAGAGAGAGAGAGAGAGAGAGAGAGAGAGAGAGATATGATAAGCAGTGATCCCTGGCACATCAGTACACAGGCAGACGAGGGCGGCTTATTTGACTCCATTACTCTACTATAGAATGACCATGATGAACGCAATCGTCCTCTGCTGCCTCTCACTGATCAAAACTCACCTCTTTCAACAGTTCTAGCACTATATCACCACACACCCCACCCCAAGCTGACTGTCGTAATGTATCTCACTATTTGTGGTACGTGAGTCGTTGTCTAAAGCGTGCGCATGCGTGCTCGAGTTGTAAGTGCGCGCTTAGAGTTATAATTATTATAAGATAAGCGCATTATAAATACCATAATTATTTATTATTATTATTATTATTATTATTATTATTATTATTATTATTATTATTATTATATCCAAGTATTCCAGCTGACAACAAACCACCACAGGCGTGATTTGACACAAGATTGTCTCCACACACTCCTCCATCCACACAAGAAGTCAAGAACAGTGACATGGCAATCGCCAGGAGGCCTGGTCCATAACCAGATTGACTTCATCTTGCTGCCTCGACGATTCAAATCCAGCGTTAACAAAAGCACAAACGAGGTCCTTTCCTGGCGCTGATATTGGCAGCGACCACAACCTCGTCCTTACTAGCCTCAAGTTGAAGCTGGCATTGAAACGAGACAGCAAGAGCCCTCGCATCCGATTCGACCTCGAGAAGCTAAAAGACCGGGAAGTAGAAGAGGTCTTCCAAGCCCAGGTGGGAGGCAGATTTGCAGCCTTGGCTACTTTGGATTGGGACGTAGACACCCTTGCTGGAAATATAAAAGAGGTGTTACTTTCTACAGCAGAAGAAGTGCTGGGGAAGCAGAGGAAGCGCAAACAGCCCTGGGTCACCGATGACATCCTTGATCTCTGTGATGAGAGGAGAGCCTGGAAGAAAAAGAGAGGCCAAGACCTCACATCAGCAAACAAGTACAGACTTGTCAACAAGAAGATCAGGAAGAGGATGAAAGAAGCCAAAGAAGATTGGATTGAAGACCAGTGTCGTAGCGTGGAAGAGGGCATGGCAAACGGCAACAGCAAGAAGGCTTATGAAACGCTAAGGACCCTCACCAAGACTCAACAGCGAACAGCCACAGTCATCGAAGACAGCAGCGGCCAACTCCTTACGGAAAACACTGCTGTACTAAACAGATGGACTGAGTACTGCCGAGACTTGTATAACTACAAGCCTGAGCCAGACACCAGCATCCTCCAAAACAACCAGGCTGGGGCCAGGAAGGCCGAAGACCTGCCAGTGTTAGCTGAAGAGGTGGAAACAGCCGTACGCGGCCTGAAGGGAGGAAAGTCTCCAGGTGTAGACAACGTACCTGCTGAACTGTTGAAACATGGAGGAGAAGTAACAACGAAGGTACTCACTACACTCTGTCAAAAGATCTGGGAGCAAAAGAAATGGCCAGTAGAATGGACACAGTCTCTAGTGATCCCGCTCCCCAAGAAAGGAAACCTGAAACAGTGCCAGAACTACAGAACTATCAGTCTGATAAGTCACCCTAGCAAAGTAATGCTTAGGATCATTCTCAACCGCCTCAAAACTTTCGCCGAGGAACTGCTGGCAGAAGAACAGGCTGGCTTCAGAGTTGGAAGAAGCACTGTAGAGCAGATTTTCAACTGCCGCGTCCTGATTGAGAAACATCTGCAGCATCAGCGCGAACTCTACCACAACTTCATTGATTTCAGGAAAGCATTTGATCGCGTCTGGCACGACGGACTCTGGCAAGTGATGAGATCGTTCAACATAGAGGAGGGACTGATCCAAATGATAGAAGCGCTTTACAAGAACGCCTGCAGCGCGGTTCTACTTAACAATCAGTCAGGCGTGTTCTTCAGGACGACGATCGGTGTCCGTCAAGGATGCCTGCTCTCTCCTGTCCTTTTCAACATATTCCTGGAGAAGATCATGCAGGAAACCCTCCACGACCACCATACTTCAATCTCTATTGGTGGCAGATCCCTGTGCAATCTTCGATTCGCAGACGACATTGACCTCATGGCAGGCAGCAATAGTGAGCTTCAAAACCTGACAGACAAACTTTCAAGTAGCGCAGGGTCTTATGGCATGGAGATCAGTACGGATAAAAGCAAAGTGATGATCAACACCACAAGCGACAGCAGCAGCAACATTCACATGAACGGCCAGAAGCTAGAAGAGGTCAATAGCTTCAAGTACTTGGGAGCCACCCTGTCCAAAGACGGTAGTTGCATAGCAGAGATCCGTATCAGGATAGGTACAGCAACATCCGCAATGGCCAGGCTGGACAGGATATGGCGAAGTAACTCCATCAGCTTCACCATCAAGTACAGGCTTTACAAGTCCCTCGTAGTGTCTATTCTACTCTACGGCTGTGAGACTTGGACACTGCTTGCAGACTCAGAAAAGAAAATCCAGGCCTTTGAGAACAAGTGCCTGAGGAAGTTGCTCCGCATCTCGTACCGCGAGCACAAGACCAACGAATATGTACGGAGCATCGTCACTTCCCTGGTGGGCCCACATGAACCCCTTCTGGCAACCGTGAAACGGCGCAAGCTTGCTTGGTTTGGCCACGTGACCCGACACAACACCTTGTCCAAGACTATCCTCCAAGGCACTCTCGAAGGAAGTCGTCGGCGAGGTCGTCAGAGAAAGAGTTGGGTCGCAAACATAAAAGAATGGACCGAACTCGAGATGCCAGACTTGCTTGCCACCGCCCAAAATAGAACTCAGTGGAGAGCACTGTCTGTTGCTGCTGCCTTTTAGTCCCCCCAACGCCCAGTTCGGGCAAGGGACTGATGATGATGATGATGATGTCTCCACATTCCCGTCTACCTGTTGCATGAAGTAATTCCCTTCTACCTCCTTTATGAAACAAATCATTCTTGTGTCAACCACGGCCTTACACTGGATGTCTCACTTTATTCCGACGCCGCCGCATCGGCGGTAGCGAATCAAGGGAGATAACCAATAATTATGCCAGGAATTGTCTCTGCCAACGACAGCTGTTTTTTCATAAATTAGTGTTGGATGTAGTTATTTACCAGTTTGTCATGCGATTGTGCAAAAAAAAAAAAAAAAAAAAAAAAAAAACTCTCAAGAAACCAAGATACTCGCATACAATCGCAACGCCAACGTCGTTCATGGAAGGGGGTGATTACAGGGAGACAAAGCCTTCTAAAGAACAAAATTGTCATAGCTAAAGAGCGAGTAGTTTCCCTTGTATTAGAATACTCTCGCCTTGGACGTTTATATTGGGTGGTTACCTCCCCTTAAAGGTCCGGGTTCAGCAATTAGTCAGTAGAGGACATCGAAAAAAAAATTTCAAAGTCCCTACCTGACACAGAAAGTGCAACCCTGATAGGGCCCCGTGTGATAGGATCCCCGAGCACGCACGTTACTATAGCTGCTGTAGAGTGTCAGACGTCCTTGACGGCTGTCACAGTTCACGAAAACAGGTATACACCATCCAGCTGCCTAAGGTCACTTCCAGTTGCATCTGTCCGTGCGCGGTAACATCCAATTCCCGTGCAACTACGACTGAAAAATATCCAACTTTCATTTTGCCGCACTGGTGAAGCCTGCATCGAGCCGCGACGTCCCGCGCAGAGCGTCCAAAAAAGGTCCAGCGAATGGTGGCGGTAAGTCCAACATGATATGGTGTGGTCTTTTCACTTTTTGTGGTACAAATATTACTTTTGTTGGTAAGTACATTTCCAACAACAACAAACACCTATGCGCGTGTAGCTGACGTCGTGTTTACAAAGGGAAGGTACTCGTAAATATGTATTATCAGGGGACACCACTCTAATGACCACTTCCTTGTCAACAACAAGAAGCCCTAGCGATCGTAATGTTATGTGTGTTCTGGTGTACAGGACACTAATTTCGGGGGAAATGATGACTGAGGAAATAACAGCAGACGACAGTGGTGAGAAGTAGGCAGAATACATCGATGAACAAGACGAAGAATAGATTGGAAATCTTAGCCTCACTGTTCGTCTCTTCTGTAGTTACTATACGTCACTATAGTAACAGCCTGAAACTTTGTTTTTAAATTTGCTCTCCTTTATAAATAAGTGTAATAGTTTCTGGGCAATTTTCTATTACACATATTTGTGTTATATACATAATGAAATATGCGATATGCTCTGAGCTCTGGTCTGATGTACATTTAGAAGTTTCCACTTTTAGTTGCGATTTGTTTTGGGGGTTCGTGGTGGTTGTTTTTGTGTAAATATCTTCAGAACGCCACGCCATTTTCTAGTACAAGACCCGTGTGTGCATTACATAACTATACAAATACCAGTCATTTGATTCTTTTTCAGTGCCACACCAAATGAGCTCACAGAGCAGCAAGCAGCTAATGTGTCATTTCTGTGGATACATTTGTGAAGCTAGTACAAAGTGAAGGTGCATCAGTAATGGAACAACGCCCAATCTCATCACAATACATAACCGATAATCGCAGTGGCAAGGTAAGTTGTGAACCTAAAGTGTGTGTGTGTGTGTGTGTGTGTGTGTGTGTGTGTGTGTGTGTGTGTGTGTGTGTGTGTGTATGCTTGGGACAAAATGTACAGCTGGCTTTATATTTAGAACAAAATATACAGCTGTCTGAATAGAATTAAATATACAGCTGTCTGAATAAAAAACAAAATATACCTGCAGTTGTCTGAACACAGCTGTCTGAATGAAAACAAATGTACAGCTGCTCGCTGTATGAAAACAACATCAGCAATTGTCTGGATGAGAATATAATCAACAGGTCTAGGTAAGGATAAAATAATTATACCACTATAATCAACCTAAAATATATTTGTTCACAAAATAACAGCACATTTCAGTGTGATGAAATAGAGCAATACATGTATGTGCATAATTCATTATGAAACTCACAATCAGGTATATAAGTGGTCTATTGTAAGTTGGCTTGCCACTGATACAATGTATTTCTCATATTTTCCTGAAACCACAAGCTTATGAACAGGAGAAATATGAGTGACAAAAACTTATACTATCATTCTTGTATACCAAAATATTTTATTGCTAGTTTTTCTGTGAATCATGTAAATACATGTATGTATATATTGCTCCATATCATAACACTAAAATGTGCTGCTATTTTGTGACTAAGCCATTTTTAGAAAGCCACACGTACATGCGTATGTGCACACATGCCTATTTTCTGTATTTATTTCTTTTTCAACAGGTTTTGTCCATCCATGACTGTGTTTATGGTTTGTTTCTAGACAGCAGGGCTGCCACAAGGTCAGGTGACTTGAAACTGGTGAATGCACAGACTGGCATCGAGTTTCTGAAGACAGCAAGACCTGTCCGATAAGTTGTCACCGACAGAGTTCTACTGTAGTCTCCTGCTACTTTCAGGTAATTATCAGTTTGGTGGCATTTGATTTTGAAGTATGGTACACCCGTGCGCTTGCACAAAATCATTTTTGTTTGTAAAAGTGTTATCACATCACACATAAAGTAGCTTATAGTGTCCTGAAAATATTGCTGTCACAACACTAAGTTATGATTTACATATGACTGCTACCTCCACACTGTAAGTATATTTACAAGTTGACAGTAAACATTATTATCATGGTGCCATGGTGGTTTTTCTCCCAAGTCTTCATAACAGCTAGTGCTAGCTACCGGTCAGTTTGCCACTCTGTAATGCATGTATCTTTTTTCCAGTATGAAATAGATTTGTATATTATTACTGACTTGATCGCAGCCACTGAAACATCTGGATCATTACTTTGATGTGTGGCACAAAGGCAAGCGAATTGCATAAAAGGTTTGAGTTGAGCTGTGTGTTTACATGGAGGATTATATCCTTGAGTGTATGCAGAACAAAAACACACAAAACTGTCCTGTCATCGAAATAACCTACTCAGTATAAACTGCTGCTGGTACATTTTCACTTTTGTGCTTTTTTTACTTTCAGGTTTTGCTTTATCTATTATATTGGCCATCTGTTTTCAGTTTCTTTGCTGCTGCCAAAGGCTAAACACCACTTGAAACAAGGGATAAAGCCTGTTATCAACCATCACCACACATTACGAGTGTCCTTGCCAGGCATGATCAAGGTATCATGTCTTATTTATGCACTTATTTTGACTTAGAGTTTAGATATGTTTCAGTCTCATCATTGAGTGTTTTGAGTGTTAGTCAAGGGGATGTATCTATGTGGCTGAAAATGAAATGGCCCCCCAAAAAACTTTCATTGGCTACAAAGGCTACACAATGCGCAACAGGCTTACCATCCTTGACTTCAACCACCAAGTATGCAAGCAGTATACCAAGATTAGCAACAGGCACTCTGTGGCATACCAGGTAGCACAGCAGAAATATGCATAGTACATGTATGTTACACACTTGTGCAATTTCTGGTACAAGTGCAGTATTGTACATGTCATTTTCAGTATCATTACAGTACATGTATTTGTAGAAATATACTATTTAGGATTGTGACACTGACCATGAAAACTAATTCTTTCTTATGGCAAGTCAGGTGCAGAATTCCTGTTCATGTGCACTGTTTACAGTATGTAGTTATAACAAGGATGAAAAATGAAAGCAGACATGTATGCAATTTATGAAGAAGAATGTCCAAATGTATTGAAAACAAAAAATGTCCAACATTTTGCTTTTACATTCAACTTTAATACTTTCTTGTATAGAGAGTACAAAGTGCACAATATGGAGTATATATTACATGCATGTGTCCATTTATTCATGTCCCAACTACTTGTACAAACAGATGTAAACAATCTCCATGACAGAAAGTAAATTTTAAAAGTTAATGAAAATGTTCTCTTCATTCTGTTTTTTCTCATCAAGGAATGTGCTCCGTGGCCTTGTATCCCCAATGCCTCACTGATGAGAAGCTCTCCAGTTTGTTACATTACCTACGCAGTACAGATGACAAGATTGAGCGACGAGTGGATGTGGTTTTTCAGCAGAAGTAAAGACTTGGAGGTTGGTTTCACACACATACACAACCAGATAGTGCCCTCAGGTAGTTTAGATTGGGGCTTAGAAACTGCCATCTGATTATGGCCACCTGACAAGAGCAACAGTGTTTGCTGTTGCCAAGCCCCATATGGCTCTCATGCCACAACTGAAAAAAATCTGTATGTAGAGTGTTGGTGATGTTTGATTGCTATTATAATGTGGGAATTTTATTTGCAAATGTGATGCTATAATTTTTGACGCTGCAAAATTTGACTTCAGTCTGCTTCTTACAAATATCTAGAAAAGTTGGTTCTTCTGTTAACTCGATCAGCTGGATCAAATTCAGTAGTTCTTGTTGTCCATTATTATTAGATGATTCCCACACAAACAGTAGGCCGGATTGTCTTCACTGGTCACGCGCTGATAAGGTGTCGCCTCTACTCCCACATTCGATATGGTCACCAGGGGCTGCTCATCGGTTGAGTGCATCTTTAGTCTCCCCCAGGGAAAAGTTGGTTATGTTGGCCTGAAAACATATTCATATAATATCATGTTACCAAGCAGCATTGCAAAGCTACAATGTCTTTTATTATTAGAACAAAACTGTATAAATCGTTTGACCATCACCGAGACAAAGAAATTGTTTGTAAAAGTTATTTTGCAAATCTGTCTTGTATGGAGTTTATTGATTACACTGGCTGTGATTGATTCATTACGGTTGGTTTCATGTTGAGTAGATTATACTGGCTGATACCCGGTAGCCAAGTAAACTCATCTAGAACAGTGTTTGCAGTACATCTTCACATGTACTAACTGACCTTTGTTCTTGTCTTGCAGCTGCCTGCTGAGAGCAAGTTGGGGCACACTGCACTGCATCAGGCTGTTTGCTGTTCCAAAGTTTCTGTGTGACATTGCTGCTAACGCCCCTGCAGTTTGGTGACATGTTTGACACTGGCCAGTCTGTTGTCTCTTCACTGGTTGGACCTGTCCATGAAGGCTGTCTGTCTGCTGTGGAATCATGGCAATATTAGCATTTTGGTGGATAGCAAAATTTAGCATATGATGATAGAACTATATTGCCATATGTAACATTACATTAGGAAATCGTTGCGGTATATATATATATATATATATATATATATATATATATATATATATATATATATATATATATATATATATATATATATATATATATATATATATATATATATATATATATATATATATATATATATATATGCCTGCATGTGTACCCGCCCCCTCCAGCCCCCCCCCCCTCTCCCTCACTTACCAAAACACAGTGACCAAGTTTGAATGACAGCATCATAAGCAAAATATACCATGCATATAATTCAATGACATCACTGAAATTGTTTCTTTATAATTAAAATGGTTGTCTCTGTTCTGTTTGTGTTTTTGCCTCATGTATTATTACAGTTATATATGGTGCAGGAAGTAAAAGTGCACATGTATGTTGTTCTGTAGAGAAGAACCCTATGAGGAAAGAACGTCGCTTAGAAATGACAGTTACAACACAATTTATTACTAGATAATATGAAAAAAATTGTGTTGTAGCTGTCTTTTCTAAGCGTCTTTCTTTTTTTCGTTGAGTTCGTCTCTGCATTACACACGCTTCGCAGTCACCATTTTGATCTGGACTATGTGGTTCTGTAGGGTACATAGACTACTTGGTCTTGTTGAGGATAGACATACTCATTTCATAAAAAAAAATCAGCTGTATTTTTAGGAATTATGACAATCATGGTAATTGTGTTTTATTTATGTATACACTTATTGATGTAAACCTGCCTGTCCCGGATTGGCCTCCGCAGCCACGAAAATGCCTGCAGACGACGTGGGCAAGCCTTATAGAATCTTCGTTCGTGAAGTCAAGCCAAGAGACACTTATTGATGTACTTGACGATTTTGGTAAACTCATAAGAGAAGCCTCACAATGAAAGGCATTTTTAACAGTTTCACTCAGTACAGATATAAACAAATAAACCATACGTTGAAGTGTATTTGAAAACAATGTTTTTGTCACAAAATGAAGATCAAGTGAGATATACCTCTTGCTGTTGTGAACTGATATATTTCCTTGATATTTATTTTTGCGGGTTGAGTCATTTCAGTTTTCTGATAGAGAACATTGCTATATGGAGTAATCAGAAATAAATCCCACATGGTTTGCTGTCAGTGCAAACATAGATAAACTATGAATGAAATATATTGTGGTTAGAATACCAATTACATAATATATATATATCTGTTTCCTAACATTTATTTCATATCTCATAACCATAGCAGGAGGTGAAAGAAACCTAATGCTCCAGCCGAAGGGGTGCATGCCTGCATGATGCCAGCTTGCTTTCATCTGCTTCCTAAAGTCAATCGGGCAGGGGGGGGGGGGGGGGGGGGGAAGAATTCGCACAACCCCCCAAAAATGGAAAAAATTAGTAACATTTAAATTAATTTGGGTCGAGGGCATAAACAGACATAATTATATGGTCTTGTCAAAAAAATGTATACATTATTGGTATGGCGAAGGCCGGAACCATCTGCTGCGGCCCTGTATCTAATTATTTTGAAACTTGCCTCTCGTTTGCTCGTGCACCCTTTTGTTGTAGTTGGTGTATCGGTGTTTGCTGTCAGGCACCTGCATGAGGTATGCATTGGGCAGGGTGCATTGCGTGTGCATAGACAGCAGTTGGTCTGGGGAGAAAATATTATCACTGAACTCATCAAGTTTGCAGACGGTAATTATCTTTTGTGATACAAAAAAAAAAAAAAAAAAAAAAAAAAACAAGATGAGAAGTAAACGACAAAGCAAAATATTACCTAGTGCTTAGATTCTTATAATGGAATCAAATTTTATGTCCGTGTAACACACACGAACAGGCACAATCACATCAATGGGTGACCGTCTTCACTCCTAGAAGCTGATTCAGCTTTTCAAAATCCCGAAAAGCTGAATTTCAGCTGTTTGGTTCAGACAGAACAGGCCTTCAGCCAGCCTGTTCCAAATGCAAAAGTCATACATTCTCATGAGCCCCTGCATCCGCAGGAGCTCATGGGAATGTATATCGCTTGCTGGCCATGGATTTATGGGGCATATTTATGTCCCGTTTACATTCATTTCATATTCTCGCACTGTCACCCATGCACATCACATTGTTGCATGATGACCTGTAAATTATCTCCCAGGCTTTTGTGAAAAATAAAATCGTTTTGAGGTGGGCGTTTGCGCGTTGCTTAGCACGGGAGTGCTGTCCCTTACACACACATTATCTAGTAGCTTCCCTTCGTAAAAATGGCGACTACCATAAAGACTTGTTGTTTGCAAACGCTTTCGAGGAAACCTTGTTTTGGATAAATGCGAGGACATAAGAAATGAGAAGACCACGATATAGCATGTTCGACGTACCGTCACCATTCCCTGGGCCATTTTTGGATGCTGTGGACGTCGCTCAGTGCTTCCCAGTACCGGCCCAGAAGTGAAAGTTGGATAGTCATCTTTCGTTGTTATTGCACGAGAATTGTGGGTGTTACCGTGTACGGACAGATGCAACTGGAAGTGACCTTTGGCAGCTGAGTGGCGTATACCTGTTTGCATGAACTGTGACAGCCGTCAAGGACGTCTGACACTCTACAGCAGCTATAGTAACGTGAATGTTCGGGGATCCCATCTGATGAGGCCCTGTCAGGGTTGCACTTCAAGTCAGGTCAGTAGGGACTTCGAAATTTTTTTTCGCTGTCCTCAACTGACTAATTGCTGAACCAGGACCTTTAACCACAATCTCCTCTGACTGTCGGCCTCCAGACACTTCTCTTCCCCTTTAACCCCTTCACTGCCAGCGGACGTAGATTGTATTTCTACCGGCAGGCGCCAAGCTAATCTGGCACTACCCTCGAATTACCAAGGTCGACCCATCTCCTGCTGTAGTGCGTCAGGGCTGAATGGGTCAGATCAAAAGCAGTACAGTTGCCGTGCGAGAGTCCGAAATAGCTCAGGCGATTAAACGTCGGAGCAAGAGAGCGAAGGGAATCGCCGGGTCGTGGGTTCGAGTCCCCGTCCAGGCCCCGGTAGCTGGACCCGCAATCCAGGGGGAAAAAGACAGGCTTGTTCCACAGCATGTCGGTTGAAAGGTCCTGGTGAAACAAAGTGGCACAGTTGCAGTGCGCCTGAATTGATCAGTGTTCAGTTAGTACTCCATAGGCAATAGATTTCCCTGTTTTCCCCATAACCCGCCCGTCAGGGCCGTCCGTTATCACTTCGGTGCCGTGGACGTTAAACCCGAACTAACCAACCAACGGCACCTAAATTCATTAACCCCTTTAGCCCCAAGGTCCCATTTCTCAATTTTTGGAGGTGTTGCCTAACGACTATGTACCAGTTGCAGGAGATGGATTGACCATGATAATTCAAGGGTAGTGCCAGATTAGCTTGGCGCCTTCATAGTGCCAGATTAGCTTGGCGCCTGAAGGCGCCAAGCTAATCTGGCACTACCCTTGAATTATCATGGTCTACCCATCTCCTGCTGTAGTGCGTCAGGGTTGAATGGGTTAAGCGAAACCAGCTATATTGGTTTAGAGATACTGTCCGTACTAAATACGTCAATAGAAACAAACGTGGCTGCCCGGACAGCCTTGGCGGGAAAGGTATTGACGTAATTCTTATGCTAAACGCAATTTCCCATTAATATCTGTCAAAACACCAAATTTCAAGCAAACTGATCCATTAGTGCATGAGATCTCTTTTGTGCAGACAAAACACATAATTTTCTCAGCAAAATAGTTTCAATGGTGTCAGAGATATTGCCCGGAAAAGTATGTGCATGAACATGGCCGCCATGGCCTTGATCTTCATGTTAGCAATCTAATTCTTGCAGTAAACACTCTCTTTTAATAATCTCTATCAAAACTCCGATTTTGAAGCAATTTCATCAGGTTGTTCGGAAATCCTGTGTATGAAGACAATAACATGGCCGTCATGACCTTGACCTTGTTTCTTGTTTATGACACCATTTCACTGCGAACTATCTTCGGTCCAAGTTTGACTCAATAGGTCTAATGGTGTTACAAAAATCACTTGGACAAAGAATCTGAGGGGTCACTGACTAATCAGCTGATCACCGTGCGAAACTGCATTTTCATCCCAGTTTGAGCCCACATAGCGTCGCAATTTGAACATGTACACTACATTAGCTCTATAGGTAATAATAATAATAATATTAATAATAATAATACCGTTATTATATTGGCGCTTTTTCTCAATTTTTTTTTGGCGAATCGACTCAAAGCGCCGCGAACTGAAACCCAACACTCACGAAACAGACACGGATTTACGCCATTTAAGACAAACACAGTACAAGACAGACGAAGGGCCAGTTCAGCTACTGAAGTTACAGAGATTTTTCATCGCTTGTATTTGAAATTTGTAAAGTGGCCTGAAACCGGTACCAAAGTGTGGGAGGTGGGGGAGGGGGGGGTTGGGGGTGGAAGAACCGGAGTACCCGGAGAAAGAACCCCCGACGGTCCGCCCGAATTAACGGTGTCACTTACCAGAGGAGAAACAGTGCAGTGGCATTCTGGAAGAACGGCAAAGCAGCAGGCCCAGATGGCATCCCAGCGGAGTCTCTGAAAGCAGACCTAGAGACAACAGTGGAGATGCTGTACCCACTGTTTGGAAAGATCTGGGAAGAGGAGGTGATGCCGGCTGACTGGAAGGAGGGGTACCTAATCAAGCTTCCCAAGAAAGGCGACCTCAGCAAGTGTTCCAACTACAGAGGAATCACCTTGCTGTCAGTACCAGGAAAGGTCTTCAACAGGATCATCCTGGAGAGAATGAAGAGCTCCGTTGACCCCCAGATGAGAGACCAGCAAGCAGGATTCAGGAAGAACCGATCATGTACAGACCAGATCGCCACTCTCCGCATCATCGTGGAACAGTCTCTGGAGTGGAGCTCCCCGCTGTACGTCAACTTTGTGGATTACGAGAAAGCATTTGACAGCGTGGACCGAGAGACTGTGGAAACTCCTACGACACTACGGTGTACCCACAAAGCTCGTCCGCCTGATCAAGAGCAGCTACGATGGCATGACATGTCGCGTGATCCACGAAGGGCAGTTCACCAGGGAGCTCCAGGTCAGAACTGGTGTCAGGCAGGGGTGTCTGCTGTCTCCGTTCCTCTTCCTACTGGCCATAGACTGGGTCATGAAGAGGACCACAGAGCACAGACGAAGTGGAATACAGTGGACACTGTGGACACAGCTTGACGACCTGGATTTTGCAGACGACTTGGCATTACTGTCCCACACTCATCAACAAATGCAGGACAAGACCACGAGGCTTGCTGACATCTCGTCCCAAGTGGGCCTCTCCATTCACAAACAGAAAACAAAGACAATGAGGCTGAACGCAACCAGGGAAGAACCAGTCTTGCTTGCTGGCACCCCGTTGGAGGAGGTGGAGTCCTTCACCTATCTCGGGAGCATCATAGACAAAAAAGGAGGCACTGATGCAGATGTCAGAGCACGAATCGGTAAAGCCAGAGCAGCCTTTCTCCAGTTGAAAAAAGTGTGGAGCTCCAGAGAGCTGTCACAACACACCAAAGTCCGGATCTTCAACTCCAATGTAAAAGCAGTTCTCTTATATGGAGCAGAGACTTGGTGATTGACAAAAACCACAGTCAACAGAGTACAGACCTTCATGAACAGTTGCCTTAGAAGAATTTTGAAAATCCACTGGGCAGAGAAGATCAGCAACGTCAGACTCTGGGAGAGAACAGAACAGATAACAGCAGAGAATGAAATTGGGCGAAGAAGATGGGGATGGATCGGTCACAGTCTGAGAAGGCCAGCTTCCAGTATCACTAGGCAGGCATTGTCATGGAACCCCCAGGGAAAGAGGAAAAGAGGTAGGCCGAGAAACTCCTGGCGTCGAGACCTCCAAGCAGACATCAAGAGACTGGGAACCACCTGGAGTAGAATCGAAGGAGAAGCACGGGACAGGAGTTGCTGGAGGTCTCTCGTCGACGGCCTATACCCGGGTAGGGGTGACAGGCGTAAGTAAGTAAGTAATCTAACGACTATGCACCTGTTGCAGGAGATGAATCGACCATGATAATTCAAGGGTAGTGCCAGATTAGCTTGGCGCCGACAGGCGCCAAGCTAATCTGGCACTACCCTTGAATTATCATGGTCGACCCATCTCCTGATATAGTACGTCAGCGCTGATTGGGTAAATCATGATTTTCTCCATGTTCGGAACACTGTAATTTCCATATTTATTAGCCGTACTTCTTCACGTTTTGCAGGAATGTAGTGCTACATATACAAATACGCTCTCTTATATTGTATATACTTTACCGAACATGCATTCTTCAAAACGCGTGATTCTTCAATAGGGCTCGGGAAGTTCCCCGCGTTGCCTAGCAGCGTCGGCGCGTCAGCCGCCATCTTAAGAAGATAGAATAGGCTTCAGATAGTACCGAAGTAGTGTTTGAACACGTTTTTCTTCATGTTCCTTCCTCTTTGGAAACAAACAAAACCAGATTCTGGGTTGGTTCAAGGTAGCAAGGGTGGCCTAGCTGGATTCCCTTGTGCATGTATTCATCAGTGCTATCTATAGCACTGAGAAAAGCATGAACATGCGGTCACATTTGTGTCTATCCAGCGCGACTGTTCAGACCTATGTAAACTTTGCTTGCCAGACAGTGGACACTGTGGACACAGCTTGACGACCTCGATTTTGCAGACGACTTGGCTTTACTGTCCCACACTCATCAACAAATGCAGTACAAGACCACGAGGCTTGCTGACATCTCGTCCCAAGTGGGCCTCACCGTCTACAAACAGAAAACAAAGACAATGAGGCTGAACGCAACCAGGGAGGAACCAGTCTTGCTTGCTGGCACCCCGTTGGAGGAGGTGGAGTCCTTCACCTATCTCGGGAGCATCATAGACAAAAAAAAAGGCGGCACTTATGCAGATGTCGGAGCACGAATC
>BTPG01000003.1:216754651-216788038 GCA_036245525.1 Semisulcospira habei
TATCTTCTGTTTTAGTTTGACTTAGCCTATAATTATATTCGTGCGCCGGTTGCTAAGAAGTGAAGTGATTGTATGAGTGCGCATTGTAAGAGAGGACGTTTAGACTTTGGGTGAGGCTGCTGTTGTCTTTTGTCCTGCCCGACCTTTTGGTTGAACCTGTTGCTTTATTTTGTAGGTTTGTCGATGTTATCAATGCCGCATCTCCTTTTGGATTGTATGCACAAATTGATTGAATAGAAATGACGTCACAGAGTCAGCGTCGTTTCATGCGTCGTCTGCTACAGTCAGTCGTTTAGTGCAGTTAAAAGAGTGCAGGCTTGGATGGGCCATTTTCTGATGTAATAGTAAAGTATTATTTGTGTGAATGCTGTCCGTTTGAAGGAAGGTTGATTGATTGTACATTGCTTAACGTCCCGACAGCAACAAGACTTTCTCAGGACGTGCCTGCACTGCTAGTGACAAAAACTCAACAGAATATTGAATGTATGTCGCCAGCCGGTCCAATACGTTAAATAAAACCTACGACATGGGGCCTAAATAAAGCTAAGACCATTTAGCAACACACATCGAATATCAAGAGCCACAGGCAGCGCAGACAGTAGGGAGAGTTTAAAAAAGGAAAATGCAGGTGAATGGACCAAGGGTAGACAGAAACACATGCCCCCGGAATATAGAGAAAAACCCACCCTGTGGGGCTGACCAGGCTGCCCCTGGGTACTAAAAAGTCCCCCAGGGCAGACCCGGTTGGGGGTGTTTGAAGGAAGGACTGGAAAGTCGAGTGTTGAGGGCAGACCGGTTGGGGGTGTTTCAGGGAAGGACTGGAAAGTCGAGTGTTGAGCGAAGAGAGAAGGCGAGGATGGGAAAAATATCCAGCACTATACGTTGGAATAGATGCATATCAGTTACGACACGCTTGTAAATTAAAACACTTTTAACCCCACCCGGGTCTGCCCTGGGGGACTTGGGTGGGGTTAACTACTTTTTTATTTCCCAGGGGCACCCTGGTCAGCCCCACAGGGTGGGTTTTTCTCTCTATTCTGGGGCATGTGTCTCTGTCGGCCCTTTGTCCATTCACCTGTATTTGCCTTTATAAAACTCTCCCTACTGTCTGCACTGCCTGTAGCTCTTGATATTGGATGTGTGTTGCTAAATGGTCTTAGCTTTATGTAGGCCCCATGTGTTAGGTTTATTTAATGTATTTGACCGGCTGGCGACATACATTTAATGTTCTGTTTAGTTGTTGTTTTTTCACAAGCAGTGCAGGCACGTCCTGAGAAAGCCTTGTTGCTGTCGGGACGTTAAGTAATGTACAATAAAACACTTTTAACATTAAGAAAAGTTGAGTTTAAAGAGGTTTTAAAACAGTTTTCATAAAAACTTTTGCCCGACACGCTTCTAAAAACAACATTTTCTTAGTTTTAAACCTTGTACCGCGCCATAAACGCCGCGATTGCTTTTCAGTCTTAGCTGTCCTATAGTGTGGAATGTGGGACTTTGCCAAATGGATCCATCTGGTGCACTCCAAATGAGTATTTATTTGTGAGTGGTTCGACGTGCAACTCAGTGTGCGCCTCTGAAATGACCTACTAATGAAAATCTTTCATTCATAAGAGCGCATTGAGCAGCTCTATAAACCAAAAGTGATGACCCCCTCTCCCCCCCCCCCCCACACACACACACTTCTCCCCCCCCCCCCTCCCCCAACCCCCTTACAACCCCACTCAAACAATCATAATAGTAAAATCAACCAAAGGTATCTTTAGTGAGGTATTTTCACTGTAATCCCAGTTTTGTGTGAGAGGCACCCACTTTTTGGGTAAAAACCCATTTTTTTTCCATCCAGTGGCTCTGTTTCTAGAAAATGTCTATTTTATTTTAAGTTGTAGAGCTTAGTTATAAGGTGAGTTCTAAACATTCGCATCAACTCAGAGCCCTAGAATAAATAGAAATATGGGAACCCATTTTCACATAAAATGGTAGGTAACCCACTCTGAGGGTTTTGTGTTCATGTGTGTGTGTGTGTGTCAGTCGGAGTGTTGTGCAGTCGGTGTGCGTGTAGGAAGAAGGAAATCCTAAGAACTTATGGGTTGTTTTTTTTAGGAAGGTTACAAAGTAAAGTAGATAATAGCACTGTCAGGGGAGAGAAGTGTGCATGATCGACCAGTGATCATAGATCTACTGTGGCCAAAGCACAAAAAAAAAAGTGACTGAAAGCAATGCATATGGAAGCCCCCCTGAAGGGGGGCGTATCACATATCCACTGTTCCAGCCACTCAGTGCATGAAAATTTAAATCTAGGTCCCCCCAAGGGGGGTCCAGATATTTAGCCGGTGTGGACAGCTGTTTCGGTCTTGGCGACCTCTTCAGCACACCATCGGCGATACTGGAGGAGGCAGGAAATTCTGCCTACCTGCAAAGACAACCACATTTTACTGTGGTGTCTGCAGGGGCATACATTCCATACCACCACCTAGAGCTAAATTTCCATGCACCCTAAAAGAGAACCTACCAAAAGGGGGGACTAAATTTCCATGCACCCTAAAAGAGAACCTACCAAAAGGGGGGAAGGGGTTGCAGTCGATATTGTAGTAGTAAATGAAAAGAAAAGGGGAGACTGCCAGTGCTAATATTTTAGGAAGGTTACAAAGTAAAGTAGATAATAGCACTGTCAGGGGAGAGAAGTGTGCATGATCGACCAGTGATCATAGATCTACTGTGGCCAAAGCACCAAAAAAAAAAAGATAGGAAAGACCTTGGGGGGACCTAGATTTAAATTTCCATGCACTGAGTGGCTGGAACAGTGGATATGTGATACGCCCCCATATGCATTGCTTTCAGTCACTTTTTTAGCGCCCCCTCTCTTTCCTATCTTTTTTTTGTGTGTGTGCTTTGGCCATCCGACCTCACCGTTCACAGAGAGATCTTCCAAACCACCAGATCCAAAGTCTGCAGAATGATCTCCGACTCCAAACGCAAACACCTTCAAAACAAAATCCTGGAATCCACTTCTTCCAAAACCCTCTACGCTACCATGAACACACTCCTAGGCACTTCTAAAGACTCTCCTCTTCCCAACACACACAGCAAAGAAGAACTTCCGTCTGCCTTTTCCTCCTATTTCTCCGACAAAATCCAAACTCTGCGCAACACACTCGACACTCTGCCTTCTTCGCCTTGCCTCCCTGACACCCCCTTTTCCGGCACTCCCCTCTCGTCCTTCCGCCCCGTCTCTCAGGATGAAGTCCTCAAGACCATAAAGTCCATGCCTTTCAAAACCTGCGAACTAGACCCCCTCCCAGCTTCCCTCTACCAGGACGGCCTCCCAAAACTTTTGCCCTTCATTACGGACATCATCAACACATCTCTAGAAAATGGCTCCGTCCCCGATATCTTCAAGTCCGCCATCGTCCGTCCTCTCCTCAAAAAACACAACCTCGACCCAAACGAACTCAAGAACTACCGCCCAGTCTCCAATCTCTCTTTCCTGTCCAAGCTTCTTGAGATGGTCGTCCTCAACCAACTCAACCTCCACCTCGCCGACAACAACCTCCTCAGTCCCTTCCAGTCTGCCTATCGCAAACATCACAGCACTGAAACTGCCCTTCTACATATCCTAAACGACCTGCTTCTCTCCACTGACTCGGGCAACATCTCCCTTCTTACGCTACTCGATCTCTCTGCCGCCTTCGACACCATAGACCACTCTATCCTCCTCCACCGCCTCCACCACTCCTTTGGCATCACTGACTCTGCTCACTCCTGGTTTCTCTCCTACCTCTCCGACAGACAGCAGTCCGTCACCATCGACGGCGTCTCCTCCAACCCAGTCAGGCTCTCCTGCGGCGTTCCTCAGGGGTCCGTCCTGGGCCCGGTCCATTTTACACTCTACATCTCCCCACTGTCCAACATCATCCAGTCTCACCACATACACCACCACCTCTACGCTGACGACTCACAACTACTAGACAAACTCGACAACACTCAGACACTACTGACTCGCACGGCTGACTGCTATGAGGACGTGAAAAACTGGATGACAGCAAACAAGCTCAAACTGAACGACGACAAAATGGAAGCCATGCTGGTAGGCACTCGCCAGAAACTTTCCCAGCTCTCTCCCTCTCTCCACCTTCAACTCGACAGCACCCCCATCTCCCTCTCTGACTCGGTCAAGAACCTTGGCGTTATCCTCGATTCCTCTCTTTCCATGACCAGCTTCGTCTCCGCCACGGCCCAGGCATGTTATTTCCACCTCCGCCGCATCAGTCAGATCAGAAAATACCTCACTACCGAAGCTGCCACCGAACTCTCTGTCTCTCTCATCTTATCTCGCATCGACTACTGCAACTCTCTCCTTTCTGGCCTTCCTCACTCCACCACTCTCACTCTCCAGCGCGTCCAGAACAATGCTGCCCGCCTCGTCCTCAGAAAGAAAAAATCCGACCACATCACTCCCCTGCTCAAGCTCCTTCACTGGCTCCCCATCCCCCAACGCATCCAATACAAGATTCTGTCTCTCTGCTACAAATCCCTGAACAACTACGCTCCTGCGTATCTCTCCAACTTACTTCACCCCTACACTCCTCCCCGCTCCCTCCGCTCCGCCTCTGACCCTCTCCGCCTCCTCATCCCCCGCACCAAACTCAGCACTTTCGGCCCCCGCTCTTTCTCAGTATACGGTCCAACCACCTGGAACACTCTCCCACTCTCTCTCCGTCAGAAACACTCGCTCTCCTCCTTCCAGTCTGCCCTCAAAACTCATCTCTTTCAACAGTTCTAGCACTATATCACCACACTCCCCAGCCCAAGTTGTCCGTCCTAATGTATCTTCACTATTTGTGTTACGTGAGTCATTGTCTAAAGCGTGCGCATGTGTGTGCGAGTTGTGAGTGCGCGCTTAGAGTTATAATTATTATAAGATAAGCGCATTATAAATACCATAATTTTTATTATTATTATAGATAGATAGCAGAGCAATACTTTCGCGATTCATTAGAAATAAGGCACCAAGATAACTCATTTAAAAATCTTCTTTATCTTCAGCAAGCATGGCACAGTCATAGTCCTGTCTAAACTTACGTACAGTAAGATGGCATTCATGTGGTTGTGAAGTAAGGAAAAACAAAGTGGCACCCGCAATATGGCTGCCCAAGAGTAGCTTTGACCTCTCAGTTCCGAGAAAATCTAAACACCACCCAACTGCAAGAGGTATAGATCCTCATGAGCCCCCGCGGTTGCGGGGGCTCATGAGGATCTATGCCTCTTGCTGAGACCACTTTGAATCTATGTTCGAGGGACGGCTTTTTTGTTATTGGTGTTTTGTTTTGTTGTTTTTTTAATTAACGAAGATGGCGGACACTGTCTGCGTCAGTTTGCACTTAAGGTTGTATACTATACCTACATTTTTTAATTGAAAACTGCCGCTTATAGGGTTTTTTGAGAGCCTTATTGAGTCTGGAGGCTATTGCCACCCTGAAAGACCCATGGTCCCGGGGCATATTTGTAAGTTACAGCCGTTTTTCTGAGGTACCCCACGGGAAAAAACACGCAAAATAGCCGATTTCAGAACACAATAAAAATTTATCGAATAGTGTGTTAAAATGATAAAGAAACATTTCGGTCACTTCATAAAGTATGTTAGTTTTTTCTCGTAAAAAAAGTGTGTTCTGATAATTGGAATTCTAAGTGAAATCTAAAAAAATGTATGTTGTAAATTCGCAAATTGCCCGGATGTTATCAATAACATTACAAGTGTTTGCAATGTTGGGCAATTGCTCAGGCCCTTTTTATTCGATAAAGTCGTACTTTATGTTATAACTATCACATTGATTATGAAGAAAATATGGGGTCCCGCACAAAATTGGGCACTTTGGGTCGTTTTCGAGTGCGTATTCAATAAGGGATACAAGCGATGTCTGACTTCCGGCAGATCATATCTCCGCCGTAGCCGGTAAGGGAAAACGACTATGTCAAACTTACAAGGGAAAACCTAAGCCCAAACTGTTGCAAACTACGCCCAAACTGCTAGTCCTCGATTACTATTTGTGACAGTAAACTGGAACAAACAACAACGGCAGATACGGGATGAAAACGTTTATCTATAAGTAATTAAATGCACGAGCTGTTTCTTGGTAATTTAGTTAGTGCAGTGGTAAGGTACTTTTCTTTGCCACACAGTGACCAGGGTTCGAGTCCCGTAGATGGCGATATTTTTTTTCCTGCTCACATATGAAACCCATACAGTTTCTACTTCGCTAAGCAAAAAAAAAAATAAAAAAATTAACGCGTGTTTTTTTTTTTTTTTTTTTTTTTTTTTAAATATGCGATTATCATCACTGTGGTAATGTGAATGTTAAACCATAAACCAAACAACCGGATTCAGTTTTGGATAAAAATGCACACTGGTTACCTCGGTACATTTGTTCATTCATTTTTTTCAGCCAGGCATTGTGTGAGCATGTTTACATTCATTCAATCATTCACAGCTTCACTGATGAAAAAGCACACCAAAGAGTGTTGTCACAGACAGTTTTTTTTAAATAATTTTTACTGGCATCATCTACAAATATTAATTGATGTGAATTTGTTTTAATATACCTGCTGCAAGAAATGCTACATGCTCCTTTGGTGTCTCCGTGAAAGCAGGTCGATGAACATCTCTGGTTGAAAGATGTTTGTAAACAGATTGGTAGTGGATGTACCTATCTCTCTAGCTGAATCTCAGTTTCCCAGCAGTTTTTGGTTACAAATTATAAGGAAACAAAAACACTACACTACCACCGAGTCACCCAGCTCCCCCTCAAAATACAGCTTTACTGCAGAACATATTTCAACTACATGTAACATTATTCACATTTACATTGACAAAGTGCTGACTGTATACAAGCTATTTGGGAGAAAAGTGGAGCTGATGTCATTTTTAGTTGTGTGCATGCCAACGGAGACCGACACCGGCAACCACTTGCTCATGAGGTATTTATTTGGGAGCCAACTGCACAGTATATAAAAGAAGGGGGATAGGAGAGAAGGAATGACAGACTTATCATTTAGAGCCTTCCACTACATATATTATTTTGCTCATATATATATATAGAGAGAGAGGGAGAGGGAGGGGGAGAGAGAGAGAGACCATGTACCATCACTGTAGTCTGATATAATTCAACATTGCACATCCCACAACATAATAACAGTGAAATGCAGTACCAAACTACATTACACAGATACTGTGCACAATGTTGGCATGAAAATCAAACAATACTGTTACCAGTACCACACTGTGTCCAATTGCAGCACAACAAAGTGAAATGCAGTCTCAAGCCCCATAACTTGCACTGCACAATGCTGATGTCAACACAAAATACCATAACAACTGAATAACAAGGGTACAATGCACTGTGTCACCTAGGCTGCATAATATAGGCATCCACACCAAACAATACCTGTACTGCTCTTGATACAAAATCGACCATATAACGCTGGCAAAGTGTCTACAACAGAGTCTGCACCATGATGGCCCGTAATCCAAGCAATACCATTGCTGCTCTCCAAAAACTCAACATGGTGCAGGCTATCATGTCACAACTGATTGCTGCATAGGACCCTGTACACAATGTTGGCATCAGTTTACTTTATTTAATTTTGGACCCACTGGGGCATGAAAAATATCACAAAAGAACTTACATGAATGTGCTCAGAAATGAAATATTATCCTTATTACTACACTGTACACATGTTCCTTAGCACAAATCACAAATGGACACGGATCATAGTCAGATCATTCTGTTTGCAGGCGTGCGTCATGTACAGTACATCTGTAAAACTTGTGAAATGAACCATGTGGTTAGCAATTCTGATACGATAAGTAAAGCCACACAGCTGAAAGTCAAAGATTGACAGTGGAAGAAAAAAAAAAACAAACACAAAGTACAGTACATATCATATATTATCACCCAACCACTTAAATCTGCTGTGACAGCTGGAGGGTAATGCAAAAACTGCATGGTCAACTCACTCTTGAGAAGTATTGCGTTTTTCATTGAGCAAGTCCACATTTGCACAACATTTTAAGCTGAGGGTTTAATGACATAAATATACATCCCCATGTTTCTATATTTCCGCACATCCCCTCTTCAGAAAGGACCCGTGGGTTTTATACTCTGAGGCCACTGACCATTTTCAGAATGAGCCCTGTATATCATTTTGAATCATGCAAAGCGGAGCAGTGATAAGTTTTCTCCTTGTCTCACACCGATGCTGCACAAAATCTATCTGTATCACTGTTTCCTACCCCATAAGTGTCAGCTGTGGAGTACATATTTTGAATGACTGATGTATGCCAGCATTTAGGAACTTGTCACAATAAAGACCTGTTCATATGATGAAATGTCTTCGAAAAATGAACACATTGTCAGTAAAGGGGTTTTCTTTGGATAATCAAAAACTAATACATATTAAGCTGCATTTCCAAATCGCGACATGACAGGAGAGTGACAAAAAGTAACTTTTCTGAGGGGGTCATCCAAATAAATATGCATAGGAAGGTCTTACCATCATGTATCTCTTTACCAAGTTTAGGGTTACAGTTAGGAATACTTGAGAAAAAAAATCTTTCCGCAATATATGGATATCTTGTACCTATTTCCCGATTTCTTGTGACCCTTGACCTTTCATGCATACGAAATTAGTATGCATGAAAAGTTCTTACCACCTTGTACCAAGTCTGGGTTTGAAGTTGTGTATACTTGAGAAAACATCTTTTTGGTCAAAATACAGATATTTTTCACCTTTTTACTGCACTACAAATTACAACATGGGTGTCAAATCGCTTTGTCACATTGTTATATGAAAACACACAAAGCACACCCCCATCACTGTACAATAGCCCCTGAACTGCTCGACTGCACGTTACAATTTTGTCGCCCCGCTGCTTCTGTCAGGCTTATGGAAACACTCCCTCTTTATTTCTATTTTCTCGAGTTTTGTCATTGTCACTTTGTTGTCACTGCCCCACTGCTGTTGTGTCTGCAGTTGAATAGCCAGGCCTAAAGCCTGCTTGCCCTGCTCCTAATATATGGCTATGCATCAGCTCAGGCAGTAAGGCACAGGCTTTTGCTGCATTGCGAATGATGTGACTGTCCAAAACCTTGACATAGTGGCCAGCTTGGTGGATGGACATCAAAATAACAGGACGTCTGCCCTCCTACACAGGACAATCAGTTCACTGCCTTTGCCTTCTCGTCGGTTGGCCATCGCAGAGAGATGTACCCGCTGAACTCTTATTCCCTCATCTTTCGCAACCTGCAAAAGATAATTTTGTATCAAAAAAAGTTCTGACATGCACATATTGCGTGCATATTTGCAAGTATTTATACAAAGTACATACATGCATAATATGACAGTAGTCAGAACATGAACAAGAAAGGCAATGTCCTTACGGTTCACGTGTATGACCAATCCACATAATATGTCTGTCCTTTTTTACCTTGGCTTGACTCCTCCAACAGGTCTCTGAAAGTGTCTAAACATAAGTATAGGGCTGGATTTTGTCAGTGAAACCTGAGTATTTTTCCAAATCCCTTCATTTTTCACACATTTGTCAACCCTCTGTGACCCTTGACCTTTGTGAGGGGCTGATTACATTAGTAGCACAGAAAAGTGTTATCATCATGCCAAATTTTATTGAAAAGTTTGCAAAAACATTGATAAAAACTACAACTCTACCCGAAACTAACTTTTGTCACCCTTATCATGTGGTATCTCCATAGCAAGTTTGAGTTTGAAGTTGAAAATACTACTTGAGATGACCTTTGAAAGGTCACAGAAATTGGTATGTTTAGAATTATTTTACCACAAAGTACCCTTGTGCCAAGTTTGAAGTCTGAGGCTTGCATAGTCTTCGAGGAAATGCCAATGTTAAAGTTGCCCACAGGTAACAGACAGTTGACGGAGGACCCATTACAAACACTTACTTTTGCTATCACACTTGCGCCAAAAATTAGACGCCATTGAGCTTGAAATGACCACAAAGGGTGTATACATATATCTAGAATCAGCATCAATATTCAAAGTGTAACTTGCAGAAATTGTCTCAAACAGGACACAACGCATTGCTGTTTAGCAACAGCACACACTGGACCAAATGGGTAGTATTCAGATTTTTCTAGTCTTTTTGTATGCACTAAGTGCTTATTAAAGAAAATGACAGTATTTAGAGACTTGCCCAACCCTCTAGTTTTTAAATCAAATGCAATATGGTGCCACTTGTTGACAGCAAGTGATTTTAGCATTCGGTGTTGTTGAGAATGCTGGTACTACTACTACACCATCTTCAACATAAAAGAAAGCATTACAGTGTGATGTGTTTATCCCAACCAGTTGTGTTTTGTTATGAACCTGATTCTATTCACAAATCAATCGGTATGCTTTACCTCGAGTCCAGGACAATAAGTGGTGCCTTCTCTCACTTTAGTTGATCCGCTGGAACTGGAATTGCCTGCTTTTAGCTGTGGCCTTCTCCTTTGAGCAAACATGACCTGACTAGCTCTTGCCTCTTCTTGGTGTAGGCATCATACTTCTGTGCTTGTTTGCAAGTATACCCTCTGGGCGTGACTCTGCAGTGAGACGTCAACAGCAGCACTGACCTGAAATGAAATACATGTTTATTATCGTGTTATTCGGCAGCATGGCAATTTCACTTCTGATCTTATTTCAGGGTAGGTCGGTTCCAAACTCCACAAACAGGGACTTTGTTATACAGTCTATAACTCAACGGACAGAAAAAAAAGGTCCCTGAATTCCGGCAAGTATGAGTGCGAGTCAGTTAATGAGTTATCATCAAGCTGTCGTGAGAGATATCTGGCACATATCAAACCAGCCGGGACCGTATTTCCTCCCCTCCTTTTTTGCTCCTGCGACTCCCTGACCAAAAGCTTTTCGAGTTTTTCAGTTCACGGATAGTACGACTGTGTCTTCACTTGGCCGTGTATACACTATTTAGTTATAACCATTTTACACATTGTTATCACTAGGCTGTTGTTTTCTCTCTCTCTTAATATAAAGTTTCATTTCATCTCTCTTTTTCTCTCTGAGAATGTTGTAGTTTAGCAAGGACAAACACGAAAAGAGGCCTGTGCGCCTATTGTTTCCCAAAAAATGCGGGACCCGTACACACACTAAAAAATTCTAAAGTTCATTTAGAACGCTGTAATATAAACAATTCCGCGATAACGCGGATGCTAAGGAGCTCGTGGGGCCATGCACAATTCGGGGCCGGTGGGGGGGTGTCCCCCCCCCCCCCCCCCCAATTCGTCCCTACATTTAGTTTACACATTACTACCTTCAAACTAATGTGAAATAAACTGTGAACACCACAAACAAGAATGGTGAAGCCTGGATCGCTCGTGTGCATTTAAAACTGATCATTTTCTTAATCTGAACTGTGTGACCTTTCCAAAAGGTGACTGAAATTTAAGTGCCATGCGTCTAAGCATAAGTAAAGGGCTGGCTTATGTACAGTTGTGAATAGTATTGGAGAAAAAATATCTTGAAATGAAAGAAGGCATTACAGTATGATGTGTTCATTCACACCATAGTTGTGTTGTGTTCTGCACCTGATTCTCATCACAGATCTACTGGTATGATTTACCTTGAGTCCAGGAGAATAAGTGTCACCTTTCCTCACTTCACTTGCGCTGTGAGTGTGACCTTGGTCAGTTGGTGTAGACGTCATACTTCTGCGCTTGTTTGCAAGTATGTACTCTGGGTGAAAGTACTGAGACTCCACAGCGAGAGGTCAACAGCAGTATTAGCCTGAAATGAAATACATGATTATTACTGTGTTGTTCGGCAGCATGACAATTTCACTTTGCGTGAATGAAATGCAGTGGCAGATTATTACTTTCAAAATAAATGCGACAAAAACTGTGTAAACCGCAAAGAACAAACAACAATGGCAAAGTCACGTCTGTACGCCTCATGCGCATAACTGATTCACAACCTGTGTGAACTTTCCAAAAGGTAGCTGAAATAAGTGTCACGAGTCTCAACATATATGATAAAGGCTTGCTTTTGTACTAGTCAAATTTGTATTTTTCACACATTCTACGGTCATCCAAAATGGTAGTTAACAAATATTAGGGTTTCAGTCAAAGTAGCGTTTTACTAGGTAACCCTTTTAATCCTGATACACCCACTGCTTGAAATAAATGTGACTATGATAGTTCAAGGGTGGTCTTGTCTTGTCTTGCCGTATACGCCCACAATCAATCGTGTTGATCATTATGGCACTTGAACAGAAGGTTTTGTATGCATGTCAAGTACGAATGCGGAGCTAATAATAAATCATGTCGCTACATGAATCATTGGCGTCTCATCCGCCAAGCTATTCGGGCACCATCCTTGAACTAAAAAAATGCTGGACCTATCTCCTAATCTGTAATATAGCCTTCATAAGACAGAGAATGGATGAGAAAACTAAGTTACTAAGTACTGAAAGCAGTTACTGAGTTAGTAATGCAAAATTCTCCCTTAGCAGGACTTTTAACTACACACAGTATGTTTTCCTAAATAATAAGCACTGGCACTGGTTTAATATCACTACAATGTGGACTACATTCCTTCCACTGTATTAGTAAAGGCTCTCTGAGAATGTATGGAAATGTTCTACTTCTAGGTGGTGACTGACATACATGGAATGCATGCCCCTGTCACCCACAATAAAATGTAGTCTTCTTCATTGCAGGTAGGCTGTAACTGAATTTCCATGCATAAAAGGACAGTTAGCTATTGGGGTTTTACGCCGTGCAGGTGACATCTCACGGCGGTGCATAAAACTTTACCTTGTCTGAAGATTTTGTTGTTTTCCTGGCTGCCACGTATACGGCCCGTTCATTTTTTTTTCTTCTTCTGAGAAATGGTTATGCGTTACTACTGACGCTCGATGACTTGTCGCAACTTATGCAAAAGTATCTTATTTCTGAGGAAACACAACATTTTATGCATAGAAACAGTCAGCTTACACACCTATTTCAGACAGTATATATCTTTTGTCAATTATCGATAAATTGAGCTTGTTTGCAATACGACTTGTCGTACGGCGTTTTTTTTCGGTGACCTCTAGTCTCAGGTCACGGCAGACGCAAGATAGCGGTATCTAAATGCGCAGAAAAGATGCGCGAAACAGGTGTGTCCTACAACCTTAACTAAAATACTTCAAGGGTAGTGCCAGAATAGCTACGACTACTACTATTAATCCATATCATACTGAGGCTGAAAGCTTCAGTACACTGCCACACGCAAGCTACATTATAGTACTTACAGATAAGGATATATAGACCAATGGCTTTAGTTCAAGGGTGGTGCCAGAAAAGCTTGGCGCCTAAAGGCGACAAGCTATTCTGGAACTACCCTTGAACTATTTTAGTCAAAGTTATTTCACACACTGATGTGTTCCGAATGATAAGGGTTAACACGGTAAGGTTATTTAGCTCTAGGTCTTGCTTCAGTGTGTTCCCTAGAGTCAACTATTTTGTACACGGAATGACAGTACGTTTGGCAGATATACAGTATTATCATCAGCTTGTCTTTGTGTCTTTTTCTTTTTTTAAGTACGTTCTATTTATAGAGGGGACTTTTTAGGACGGATCGCGGTGGGGCGAATTTAATAGCATGTCCATGATGTCAAAGGCGGGCAGGCTAAACCTCTAACAATTGAAGAAACAAGGTAAAAAAAATACGTCATGTCTAGTTACCCTAACCTCGCAGCAGAACGTACATTTGGCGCGAAGCGCCGTATGTGCGTATGTATGTGTGTATATTTCTGTACACACAAGCTTCAAACTTGGCTAAATACTTGCTTAAGTGGGTGGCTAAGAAAGCCTCCGATGATATTGTAATTGATTGTCTTATTGAAGACAAATAACCGTTTATAGGAAGTCGGTTGACCCAGATTAGAGTCCGTATTTTTTGTCATATTTACTTGAACTTTAGCATATAGCTAGTTGGGAGAAAGACATTGCATGAGTTCGTAGCCAGCTTTGTAACCTTTCAACTATTTAGTAACAATTCATTCTTTTCAGAAAAGAATTAAAACATTTAAAAACCTTTACTTCTAGAGAAAGTCAGACAGTGGCGGTGACGTAAAAGAGGCAACTTCGTCATCATGCAGACACTGACATAATACTCTAAATATGACGTCATTATCTAGCGCGCGGCTCTATCTCTCTCTCACACACAAACATGCGCACATCTCCAGGAGGAATAGATCCTCATGCGCCTTCCAGGAGATGGGGATGTTTGGACAGAGCGCGCGCGCGCGCACGCACACAGCAACACTCACACACACATCCACGCGCTTTCAGAAGAGCATGCAGGTGACCCGTGTAGTTAGTATATCATGTACTAGGTAAAGTCAACCTGTTTTCACACAAATTATAGCAAGACTGAAATTGTACCGTGAAATTCTAGTTTTGTCACCATTTTCTCAAGCCTATGAAGCGAAAGTGAAACTCATATCATGTAAAATATAAAATTACGTAAAAACTAAAACTTACGTCATGACAAATGACATTTGACAAATCAAAGACGCATATGTCCTGCGCCCCTTACAGAACTCACTGACGCATTGGCAGATCTGCGAGACTTTTTCAACAGGAGATAATTCGGGGCGGGGCGGTCCGTGGCGCAGTGGTTAAGGCGCCTGCCACCAATGCCAAAGGTGCGAGGTTCGAAAACGGGTTCCGGCGTCGGACTCTTCTCCTCTGGTAAGTGTCACCGATAATTCGGGCGGACCGTCGGGGGTTCTTTCTCCGGGTAATCCGGTTCTTCCACCCCCCACCCACCCCACCACCCCCCACACTTTGGTACCGGTTTCAGGCCACTTTACAAATTTCAAATACAAGCGATCGAAAATCTCTGTAACTTCAGTAGCTGAACTGGCCCTTCGTCTGTCTGTACTGTGTTTGTCTTAAATGGCGTAACTGAATCCGTGTCTGTTACGTGAGTGTGCGTGTTGGGTTTCAGTTCGCGGCGCTTTAAGTCGATTCTCCCAAAAATTGAGAAAAAGCGCCTATATAATAACGGAATTATTATTATTATTATAATTCAACATCAGATTTCAAGATTCAAGATTCTAGATGACTTATAGTTGCTATACAGCAAAATTTGTCTGCCACCTCAGGTGTTGCTTACATTCACTCACTCGCTCATTCGACAAATTATAATAACAGAGCTACACAATGGACAATGACTCGGGACGGGGGAAGCCCGTCGCCAAGGCATCTAATGGCCGGTGCCAATGGCCTCATCCCGACCCAAACCTTCCAGACAAAAACAGAAATCTAAGACAGCCTTATGTCTCATGGAACACACTATTATATTTTTTTTTTGTTAGTTCCTATTTGTCTAAGGGTAGTACGCGAAAATACAAGTTAACAACAGAAACATAATACCGTCGATAGGGAAATGATCTCCGACCTAGGCAACATAAAACGGCAACGGTCAAAACTGCACCTGCCAGTGTTCAGAAGGCACCCCTCCAACAACGGGCGTCAACACTATTTATAACATATAAATGTCATTATGGTAACAGCCATGAGTCATCATGATAAAATAAAACCAGCAACTCCCCCCCTGCCCACCTCCCTCCCTCCCCCCCCCCCTCTCCATCCCCCCCCCCCCCCACACACACACACACACAGTCATGTTCACTGGCACGCCACTTGTTGGGAAATATCTGTCAACAGCGAAGGTCGGCCGGCCAGGCAGTACGAGCTGTACTAATGGTCAAAACTTAAGGGCCACTTTTTATCGCAGACGCACCGACAACACCACACAAATAATGTAACAATCCTTTGAGTCAGTACTTTGCTAATTTATTCAGTAACAATTTCATTTCAGTTTTGAGTAAATCAAGCAATTGTAACAACAGCAGTACATTAGGATGTTCACCCACCCCTCGTTTGAAAATTCACACAAGACTGGTCCAGTCTGTAGCGAGTGTACCCACCGTTTGCAGCCAAGCATTCAATGCAGCGTTGACGCATGGAGTTTACCAGGGTTCGGAGTACATGTTGTGGGATCGTTTCCCACTCTTGATGCATGAACTGAGTCAGCTGGGGGACGCCTTGAGGTGGGGGTGGGGGGGGGGGGTGGTTGCTGACTACACGTTGCCCCAGCACGTCTCAGAGGTGCTCGATGGGAGCCAGATCAGTTGAACGGGCTGGCCACTCCATCCTCATGATGCCCCGTTGCTCAATGTACTCATCCACCACACGGGTCCGATGAGGTCGAGCGTTGTCGTCCTGCAGAACAGCATTGTCTGGCTGGATGAGGGGCTGCACAATCTCGTCCCGATAGCGCAGTCCAGTCAGAGTGCCTCGGATGACGTGGAGGGGGGTCCTGTCTTCCCTGCTGAAGCCTGCCCAGACCATGACTGAGCCTCCTCCGAAGCGATCCACCTCATGGACGCATCCATCCGTGAATCGCTCGCCCTGGCGTCTCCAGACCCTCACCCTGCCGTCGTTGAAGGACACAGTAAACCGTGACTCATCAGTAAACAGAACCTGAGTCCACTGGAGTCTGTTCCACCTCACAGTCATGTTTTATGTTTTATTATAAGATAAGCGCATTATAAATACCGTCATTCTTCTTCTTGCTGCTCTGCATGAAGCCAGGCCAATTTCGCGCAGACGTCGGCAGACTGTGCTTCTGCTGACGTTAACGTTTGCAACTTCCATCAGTTGATGTCACAGAGTGGTTGACGTGACAGTTCGGTCGGGCAGTGCCGCCACACAGAGGTATCTGTCCTCCCTTCTGCGCGGTGCAGCGCGGGCGTCCTGAGCAGGGTCGTCGTTCTGCCCCTCCAGTTTCTTGGAATCGTGCCAGCAGCCTCTGGATCACTGAATGGGACACCCCAAGACGTCTCCCAACTTCTCGTCCGGAAATTCCATCCTGCAGCCATGCCTTGATCTACTGGCGTCAGGCTTCGTCGTGCTGGCATGGTTAGGAAAGTGACAATTATGCCTCTACTGTACCGTTATTTGTAGCAAAACAGAAGTGCTCAGTGTTCACGACTGACCCCTTTAGCACGTGCCGAGTTTTTCCCCCTGCCTGCCTTTGGTACGCTTGCCAATAACGCACAGCTTTTCACAAAAACTGACGATGTTTCACGTGCATTTGACACGATCGTGAAAATTGATGAATTGTTGTCTATTGTTCCCTGTACAGTGGACTGTCTAAGGTCAACTTTTAACCCATTTGGATCGAAAGAACATTGTATTTTATTAGCGTACTTGCGACGATAAACAATGACACAAAAAGTGGGGTGGCCCTTAAGTTTTGACCATTAGTATACATAAACACGGCCGCCGCGGTGAAACGCAATAAGAAAGTAGTAAAGCTCGCTGGTAGATGCTTCTCTGTATGCCTCCACGCTTTTCTGTGGAGTCAGTCAGAATAAAAAAAAATCTGGCCGCAGTGCGTTAGTCTGTGAATAAAGTAGGATGGAGCCCGGAATAGCACATCTTTAGTAGTTCCACAGTTCGTCTGCACGCTCTTCTTTGAATGCATAGGCTGGCACAAAAATAAGTCCAAATTGCGACTGTTACAAGATGAAGACGGTGTTTTAGTCGATACACCACAGCTGTCAAATAAAGTTGTCGAAAAAGTATATCACTGTTTTCTCAAAACTTGATGGCACAACACTGCTTTGAAAATAACAATTATAGGCGTCACTTCAAAACACAGTTGACGGATTTTGCCTGATGAGTTCAGACTAAGGTCAAAGACAAAAGGTAGAGCCCATTGACGTTGAGGACAGCTCTCATAGAAAAGGGACTTTGTGGGTTATGGTTTATGACTTTCATCCCATCTTTTTTTTTTTCTTTTTCTTTTTTTTTTCTTTTTTGTCGCAGTGTATGCTATGTGCAATTGAATGCGTCAATTTCAACAATAAAAATTCATCAAAAGCTGCGAAAGTGTCCTATAGCGTTGCCGGCGGCAATGCTGTGCGACACTTTCGCGGCTATTGATGCAGGGGGAACCTCGAATGAGTTAACCCTTTCAGTGCTGACGATAGCGTTCAGCGGATAAGATGCGTCATTTCCGCCCGCCAGTTGTGGTATGGTCAGTAGCAGCCATCGGGGTTAACCCTTTGAACCCGGCAAACCGCTGTAGCGGTTGGCGGCCTCGTATGCCGTTGAACCCGACAAACCGCTACAGCGGTTTCAGGTGTTTCGAATCACGCGCGCGGTGACGCGCATCGTCGCTCGCATGACCTCGGTGGCCGCGTGGTAACTGGGCCACATCCTGTTTACTTAACCGATATCCTGGCAGTGCCAGAGTGTGTTACTCTTGCAGTTTTTGAGTTACTAGTGTGTAATTTTGTGATAATGTCGAGTGATTTTGAGAGTGACGACGACTTGTGGTCGGACAATGAGTTTTGGGATGCCGGACAGTTTGACTAGTTGGACAGGCGATATCGGCTTTGACCCACCGGCACTAGACGCACGTTTTCACGGTCAGCTGGCCGTGAATGACACTGACACCGACAGTGACATTGAGCTACAATCTGACGACGAAGGCGATGATCTTGACGATGTACCTCTTTTCTACCTGGCGCCCACCTTCACCTGGGCTGCTGATTTACCGCGGTATGGTGACGTAGGTGACAGTGTGGACACCAGTGACAAGAATCGGATGTATATAGTATGTATAGACAGGTAGTATTGTTAGCGACTCACAAACTAATGTGCATATAATTGTGACAACAACTGAAAAGAGTAAGCTTTGTGGAACATTTTCTCTTGTGTGCTGTGGATATACCGTATCAACGACAGGTGTAGAGAAGGACATCTAGAGACCAGGTAGGGGGACAATACAGTGTATCGGCATGCTGGCAGTGCATGGGCAGTAATGTGGCACTGTGACTGACATCATAGTTAGTGTTGCATTGAGCTAGATAATTATTCTCAGTAGGAAGCATCCAACTTTTTCAGGTTTTTCTCTCATCTGTCACTATTTTCGTCACCAAACACCGTGACAGAGGGGACACAGTCTTGTAACATAAACAAAACAATAGTTCGTCCAATGACAAGTCTGTACATATATACTTTTATGGTGATATCTGCAATAGTTATTTTTTTATTATTTTTTAATCTGAGGTACTCATATCTAGACTAAAAGCTCTCAAATAAAGTCAGGGTTGAAGGGAATACAGTCTTGTTATATACTCAGGATTCAAAGGGTTAAGAAATAACAGATCATAACGAAAGCAGATTGCGTTCTTGACGTTTTATTTCAAATTAACCCCTTCGCTACCAAATTTCGCTACGGATTTCGCGTCAGAACCCGCCGCACACTGGCCAACACTTGCGTGAAGAACACATACGCAAATGGGACCAGAACTAGGCGCAGAGAACCCTGGACTAACAAGAGACATAAATCCTCATGAGCCCCCGCGACTGTGGGGGCTCATGAGGATTTATGTCTCTTGCAGATGGGTAGGGTTTGCCTTGCAGCGCATGCTAAAGGGTTACAAGAAATTACCATCCCAGTTTGCGATTTTCACTCCTACACTGAACCGGTTTGTATTTTATATTTAACAAAAACAACAAAAAAAAAACATTGCCTGTGTCATGTGATTATTCTTGTCAATCTCCAACACGTACACGTCAAGGGGGAAAGATCGACCATGACAGTTCAAAGACAGTCCCTGATTAGCTGAGCTAATCAGGAACTATCTTTCTTTGAACTATCAATGGTCGATCGTCGGCACACACAAAAATACAGCTTTTAGGTTTGAAAATGGCGGCGGCGTTTTCATAGAGTAGTGATGCTTTCCAAATAAACCTGGGCAGGTAGAAATCAGCAACGTCAGACTCTGGGAGAGAACAGAGCAGATAACAGCAGAGAATGAAATTGGGCGAAGAAGATGGGGATGGATCGGTCACAGTCTGAGAAAGCCAGCTTCCAGTATCACTAGGCAGGCATTGTCATGGAACCCCCAGGGAAAGAGGAAAAGAGGTAGGCCGAGAAACTCCTGGCGTCGAGACCTCCAAGCAGACATCAAGAGACTGGGAACCACCTGGAGTAGAATCGAAGGAGAAGCACAGGACAGGAGTTGCTGGAGGTCTCTCGTCGACGGCCTATACCCGGGTAGGGCTGACAGGCTTAAGTAAGTAAGGTAGAACTCTCGACCAGTCCCGCTTAATGTTTTCTTAGGTTTTCACCAGCAGTGAAACATTAACGTATTAACGTGTGTATTTTTCTTGAAAACGGGCCAAGTACTGTACAAAGATGGCTGTGAAATTGTGTTCCACATGGAAAAGATGTGCTCTCTCTCCCTCCCCCCCCCCCCCCAACCCTCTTCTCCCCAACACCCCCCCCCCCCCCTCTCTCTCTCTCTCTCTCTCTCTTATGATTTTCGTAATTTGTTCGGGATAATCAAAGTGCGCTTGATTCTCGCGTCGTCGTAAGAGTGTCTGCTGGCATTGCGAAGGTGTACAGTGTCTGCTGGCATTGCCAGGGTGTACAGTGTCTGCTGGCATTGCCAGGGTATACAGTGTCTGCTGGAATTGCCAGGGTGTACAGTGTCTGCTGGCATTGCCAAGGTGTACAGTGTCTGCTGGCATTGCCAAGGTGTACAGTGTCTGCTGGCATTGCCAAGGTGTACAGTGTCTGGTGGCATTGCCAGGATGTACAGTGTCTGCTGGCATTGCCAATGTGTACAGTGTCTGGTGGCATTGCCAGGATGTACAGTGTCTGCTGGCATTGCCTACCGGCGCCAATCCAATCTGGCACTACCCTTGAATTATCACGGTCGAGCCATCTCCTGCTGCCGTGCGTCGAGGCTAAATGGGTGAACATATGTATCCACCTGACCGTTTTTAACATGCCGTGTACGGCCGATTGATTGACATAGGCTTTATTGATTGATTGTACATTGCTTAACGTCCCGACAGCAACAAGGCTTTCTCAGGACGTGCCTGCACTGCTTGTGAAAAAATAAAATAAACAGAACATTGAATGTATGTCGCCAGCCGGTCAAATACGTTAAATAAACCTAACACAAGGGGCTAAATAAAGCTAAGACCATGTAGCAACACACATCCAATAGCAAGAGCTACAGGAAGTGCAGACAGTAGGGAGAGTTTTAAAAAGGCAAATACAGGTGAATGGACAAAGGGTAGACAGAAACACATGCCCCAGAATAGAGAGAAAAAACCCACCCTGTGGGGCTGACCAGGGTGACCCTGGGAACTAAAAAATACCTAACCCCACCCAAGTCCCCCAGGGCAGACCCGGGTGGGGGTATTGACATATGTGGACGGACGTTAGGGAGGGAGGAGGGAGTGACGACGTCAGTGACAATTGTGACGACGTATGACGATGACTCTGTAGTCAAAGTTTTGCAGTGCCGTCAACCTGTAGTCCATACATGGCACGGGAAGATCACGAACTTTGAAACCACCCGTGAATTCTACCAGTGCCATCCATAGATGGTGACATTCTCCATTAGCGACGACAATGACGTCATCTGCTAACGACAAAGACGATGACGACGAAAACAAATGATGATGGTGGCGACGGTGACCAATCACGATGACGATACTTGTGATTACCGGTGATGGCGTTATGATCACGGTGACGACGATGTCCATGATAATGATGGCGATGATGAAGATGGTGGGCGAGTGTGGATGATTTTTGAATAAGATTAACTTCATCAAGATCATAATGATGACGATAATGATGATGGGTGGTAGTGATAGAAGTTGTGGTAGTTGTGGCGATGATGACGACAGCCGATTTAGATTACGATAATGACGATCATAATGCTGCCGATGGTAATGACGGGTTGTGGTGATAGTTGTGCTTATGTTGATGATGATAAGCGTATGTATTTAGATTATGAAGATCATAATAATGACGATAATGCTGATGGGTGGTAGTTGATGGTGGTGGTGGTGATGACGACAGCGTATTTAGATTAGATTATGAAGATCATAATAATGCCAATAATAATGATGGGTGGTAGTTGATGGTGGTGGTGATGACGATACCTGATTTAGATGACGATAATGAAGAACATACTACTGATGATAAGGCCCGTTATTGTTGTGCGCAAACGTGTGCTGGTGTGTGATTTTGGGCCTTGCGGCTGTAAGCCGCAAGGCCCAAAATCACAGGCCAGCGCTTAAACGACACAGGACCAATGACCTAGTAGATGTCAACGGTAATGATGAGAGATGACAATAAAGACGACGGTGATGACATCCCGTAGAGCCGACAGCCCAAAGTCCATACATGGCACTGGAAGATCACGAGACAGCGAAATCCCCCGTGAATTCTAACAGTGCCATAGATTGAAATGGGTCCTCGCTCAAGTATTTGCTTGTTGCTGCTTTTCGGGCGTGCACTGCACATTAAAGACCGCATTATCTCCTCCAAAGGAGGACAAAAAAACCAAAACAAACAAACAAAAACACTCGGGAAAATGAGCTAGAGATCGTCCGCATTCATTCATGCATTGATTCATTCATTCACTCTCTCATTCATTCATCTCATCCATCTATTCATCTCATCCATCCATTCATCTCATCCAGCCATTCATCTCATCCAGCCGTCCATTTCCATTCATTTTCATTCATTCGGTCATATAATTTGTTCTTTCGTTTATGGTCTTTTTGCATCTACATCTACCCCTACTTCCCCTCATTCTATATCTTGGCTGGCAACATGTTCGGAGCTAGCGCAAACGAGGCATTGAAACGGACAAGGAGCATGAACGCGCCATCCAACCATTTCACCAACAACAAATGTACCAATCAACAAATTTAACTCGATCTCACTACAGCACTGTACGTTTCAACTCACCTTCGAATTCAAATACCCGTTGGGCAAAACTGATCCACACGCTGCTTGTGCGGGCCCGTTCACTCGACTGAAAGGGTTTGACCCCAGGGCCATGCGAACACCGGATATGTACCATACAGCAAGTCTGCCAGCCTCACCTGCCATCTGCAAGAGGCATTGATTCTCATGAGCCCCTGCGCACGCAGGGGCTCATGAGAATCTATACCTCTTGCTTAGATGTGTTTTGCAGACGGAGGGTAGTGTACACCTGTGAAGCTGTCTGGGGCGATTACTTTCAGTATTATTCAACACACGTTCAACTTTGGTCCTGCGTAAAAAGAGAAAAATGTATACCACCTTTGAAACTGTCGGCGAAGGATTCATTTAAAATAAATCTCAAGGGTAGTGCCTGCTTCGATGGAGCCTGCCATAAGCGTTTCTGGTCTGTTCAGCACACACGTGTATATATATATATTTTTTAAATGTCATAAAGTTCATAGAAAATATAAGCGTTGAAAACTTTGGGCTGAACAAGGCATTTCACAAGAAGAGTACATTCTCAAAAAGGCCCAAACAAAAATTATCCCTGTCAGTGTCAGTGGTGGACGGACAGCGTTTCGCAAATGGATATAAAGTGACCAAGCATGTCCTTACTAGTAATTACTGCCGGCTTTTTCGCCCGACAGCGGCTCCCTGTTAATTATTAATCCTGCCTGCACTAAACACCACACACTTACAGGAAAAAAAACAACAACAAAAAAACCAAGACTTTCTCCTGCTGAGTCTGATACCTTTTAGCCTGAATGAGCACAGGGTGAGGGTCGCATGGGCGCGTGCTAAGTGTCATATAATGAAGCATATTGGTCTATGGGAGACAGCTCCTGTATAGTGGTTGTCTCTCTCCGGTGATTATGTCCCTTAAGACACTCGGGGAATCGGGGGGCTTCGGCGTCAGCCCATATCATACCGAGGCTAAACGCTTCAAATGTGTACACTGCTACAAGCAAGCTACGTTATAGTACTTACAGGTAAGGATATAGACCAATGGCTTTAGTTCAAGGGTGATGCCAGAATAGCTTGGCGCCTAGAGGCGCCAAGCTATTCTGGTACTACCCTTGAACTATTTTAGTCAAACTTATTTCTACAGGATGAACAAATTTTCGCAATAAAAAAGTGATCTTTAAAGACAAAGTGTCACGTGTCATTAAATACATCATTAAGGTGCCTTGCTGCAGCCACTTAATTGATGGCCATTTCGACAAGTGATGTATGAAGGTAGTCGCACCAAACAGGTGCTGCTGTATGAATCTATCTCTTGGTCTTCGCGCAGACTGGTGGAGAATAAGCCTCGTGAAGTGGACAGTCTGGTCCTCTTGCATGAAGGTGGCTGGTGGATGGTCAATATAGACGGAAACCTTGCACCGCACCCCCCCCCCCCTCTCCTCTTGCCACCCCCCCCCCCCTCCCCAAGGGTTCAATGAGTACGCACAAAAGACACACAAGTCACAGAATCAAATGGCATTTACCCACACCCACTGCGGACTTCTATTATTCGTCTTCGCTTGACCGAACCCCTAGATGGTCACGTCTGATCGCAATAAAGATGCCGAAAAGCATCTTTAATCTTTACGCTGGGAAAAGAATAAAAAATAATAATTAAAACAAAATGAATGCTTCGAAATACGGGGAAAAAATACTCCGCGTTTATTTTTGAGTTAGTTATTTCTTTGCATTTCACACGTACGCTATCGACTTTCCTTGTGTTTCACATGCGTTGTTGGCACTTTTTGCGACCGGAATTCCTCTATTTTCATAATGAGTCATTTTGCGGTCAGAAGACGACAAACAAACATATATAATCTGCAAACAGGAATATCCGATTCTTTCACAGTTAGTTATACATTCAGCATCCGACTTTCCCCATTATGTGTGCGTTGGTCTGTGACTTCAGACCTTACTGCTTTAGAGCCGTGATGTCCAAAATCACAGACCAGTACACGTGTAGTGGTGGCCAAAAGGTCTAGTCGTACTTTGGATGGTACAGGTCTAAGTACTACAATTTGGTTGGAAGTTCTCTCCTATTAAACAGCCGACACAGAATATCAGTCAGGTACTCAGAGCACCATTCGTTTGGAGGTTAAGCGCTAATTATACGTACATTATTATTATTATGTACTCACACACTGAACCAAAGTTTTCAGATTTGGGAGCTGTCCTAAAAAAACAAAACATATCACATCGAATGTGTAGTAAGTTCTAGGGTGGTGCCAGAATAGCTTGGCACCTGCAGGCGCCAAACTATTCTGGCACCACCCTAGAACTGTCACGTATGATCAGTATGTCACGTATGTTGACGTAGTATGTCATGGTTGAACGGACTGTTACTAACCAACAGGAGATAGGACTCACAAACCACAGGCACAGCAAAACGCTGGTAAGTACAGGATACGCATATCATCAAGCGAAATCACTCCATATACAACGATAAAGTGATTTCCCTTGGTATGTGCACTTAAAGAGGAGATGTCACTTGTCACATTTACACCGAGTAGACTTTTGACTGAAAACCTGGGGGCTCATCGATTGGTCGTCCTTGGCCCCAACAGCAGCTCCAAACAAAAGTAGAAATGGGAGGACCTAAATGAACCTGCACTTAGTCTTAGGTGAAAGAAGGGAAAGGGAGTGGGGAGAGAAAATGGGGAGGGTGGGAAGAGGAAAGAGGGGGGGGGGGATACAGATAATTGTACTTCCCGTGGTCTGCTAGCAAAACAAAGTATGGACACACGCTAGTCAAACCGGTCTCACTGGATACAATTTCAAAGTTGGCAGACCAACACCAAGCAAGCCTCCTGCGTACGAGAAAAGAGTTACTGGCAGTAGACTTACCAACTAACAGCAACTGAAAGCCTAGAGCCTCAAGAGCCCTGCAGTCGCTTGCGAGACCCACGGATCCTCAAGGGAACCTGCAATGACAGGGAAAGACTAGATCCTTTACCAACTGCAGATGTGAAGTGTGCTTTCCAATGAAACGTTTGAGTAGACCTTCCCAATGCGCAAACTGATGGCCATGGGGCCGACGTTGGCCGCCCGTTGGCCCGCGTACGGCTGTGCGCGGTCCAACGGGCGGCCACCGTCGGCCCCATGGCTTTTTGCGCACTGGGTTACTACTGAAGAAAGACTGACGGGAAATGAACACGACGAGCCCTTGCAATTGTTGGGGTTCGCCAGACTCTCTGTCTCCTGCAAGTGAAAACTGAGATTTGTTTCAGAGTATCAAAATACGTACAACCAAACACAGAGCTTCAGTTATGAAACCTAACCTCAAAATTGTCCATGTCTACCGCTAGGTGTACGTGTACATCCACCGGAACCATGACGCCTTCAGGAAGGCCTCTTACAGCTTGGAGGGTTTGCATGTGGATGTGTTGGACGTAGGCTTTGACAAACGGCAATGAAAGGGCTCGCTGGTGCAAAGCAAAGAACCGTTGTTCACAGACCTGGCAAGACATGTCGCCACTTTCTCCCTGTATTCGGTGACGTGGCTGAAACGGACTGGGCGAGGGCGAGAGGTGTTGGGGGCGGGGGGGGGGGGGGGTGGGAAGGAAGGGGGAGGAAGAGACTCAGAGCGAAAGAGAGAGGTGTGTGTGTGTGTGTGTGTAGCAAGCAATCAAGCTGTGCTGATTTTTTGTTTTGTTTTCTAGCATTTCTAGCATACAACAGAGTCGCTGCTGTGCACTGGATTTCTCGTAATAACTGGTTTGCGCGGCCTCTCCTTCTCCTCCCCCCCCCCCCCACCCCCCACCCACCCACCTTCCTCCCTCCCTCCACCCCCCCCCCCCCCACACACACACACACACACACACCTTCCTCCCTCACTCCACCTTCCCCCCCCCCCCCACACACACACTTTCCTCCTCCACTTTCTCCGCCTCTCCCCCCCCCCACACCTCCCTCCCTCTTCACCCCCTTTCCCCCCTCCAACCCCCACCCATCATCCATCCCCGATTCCACTGGCAGTCCATTAATTGCAGGTAACCCAAGAGTGGCAGACTTCGACTATCACCCTACGTCAAACCCCACGAGCAGCCTCAATTGGAGGGGCTACAGCAACCGATCTCAGGTCAGCAAGAAGTATACATTCTCATAGGTCCCTGCGATTCAGCTCATGAGAATCCATGCCCCTTGAGAATGGAAGGTTACAACGCGAGACTGACGCATGCAGAATTAAAAAAACAATGCCAAGACGACAGACTAGGAGTCATGCTCTGGAAACTCTCTCGGTCCGAGGCAACAGATCTGCACGCAAACAACTGCAACCGATTCCCTGCTGGTCAGCACAAGAGAAAGATTCTCAAGAGCTCAGGAATCATAAGCTAATCTTCTAGCAGAAAGAACAAACAAACCCAAATAACAGAACTAAACCAAAACAGACAAAACAAATCCACATACATTCAACCCTTCACATTTTTTAAACAATTTTTTTTTTTAAAACAGGTTTTGGGATATCTGAGCAAGCAAGAGGCTGCAGAAGCTCATGAGCATCTATGCCTCTCGCTGATGAAACGGGTTGGGTAGGTGACTGACGACGCAGACATAAAAACATGGACGGACTGAGCGGCGCGGACTGGCCTCCCTAGCGCGCAATAGGCCATAATGCCGACGTCAGCCCGATGGCCTTTGCGCACTGGGGCTCTACTGATAATTAAGTCGCGGCAGTGCTGTAGTCGAACGAATAAAGTCGTAAAAGTCGTTTCCACGATTACACGGATTCGCATCAGCCTTTTCACGCGCCAAGAGCAATGTGGGTTCCCTGGTGGTCCAGTGCACGTTGCGCTTCATGATCCGTGATTTTTCAACGGTGAACCACAAAGTATCCTTGGGCCAAGTTTCAAGAATGTGGCTTGAATAGTCTTTGAGAAAATGCCAACGTTAAAGATTACCACAGACGACGGCGGACGGACGGACGACCACTGACCCAAAACAAACTCACTTTTGCTTCGCACCTGAGCCAATAACCAGAAGATTGTGAAGTGAGAGACCTCCTCATGCTTCACGCGTCAAATGCTGAGAACAAAACTAAGCTGCTGAGAAAACACCAAGGAACGGGTCTGTCCAATTCTACCTACCAAATGAAAGAGACCCAAAGAAATCGTTTCATTATTAATGCCGATTTTATTATTCGTTCAATTGTTTACTATTATTTCCTGTTTGTATTTATCTGATTTTAAAGAAGCATTGTTCGTACAGAAAGATCGTTTTCTCTGTTTTGAAAGCAGAAACGAGGCGACCTCAAAGTCGACCCCACGGTCAGCGCTGACTGCAGACTCCTGCAGCTAAATAGTGACGTCACTCTGTCCGAGAAAGGCCGATCGAAGACTGGGCTGGGCAGGCTGCAGTGCATTGGGCGACTAGCTAGAACTGGCCGAGCTTATGGAACATACATGCACGTAGCTCAAAGCACACCAACATGAATATGCAGATACAGACCCGGCTGAACGCGCACGCGATTTGACCGAGACCTGCCGAAGAAGAACTAATCGCCCCCACCGCCGGAGCAAAAGGCATAGATTCTCATGAGCCCCTGCATTCGCAGGGGCTCATGAGAATCGATGCCTTTTGCAGATGGAACCAACTGGCGACCGGCATTGCATTGAGATGACTAAACGTGCTGACTACTATTACTGACCACGTCAATAAGCTCACGGAGTTCATGACACAGGCATGTACATATTAGTCATTTTTAACCTTGGCTGAATGTCAACACGAGGCACAGTCTCATACGCCGTCTGCAACTGCAGGGGCTCATTTGAATCTTTGCCTCTTGTACATGCTAGGCGCGCGCATTACTCTTTAGTCACGGAACACGCGCGATCAGCCTGGGTCCAAATGAAACTATTGACATGAAGAGCCTAAGTTTACAGATCGCTGCCGGCAACAGATGCAGATTATGCTGAGCTCCTGCGCTTGCAGGAGTGCGTGGGACTCTATGTCTGTTGCAGAGAGAGGGGCTGAGTGGAGGACATTGCACTGGACTTAGGCCGACAAGCTGTGCACATCACAGACCATTTTAGTCAACAAAACATAACACAAGTTGCATTAAAAAAAAACCATAAGCGCCGCATGCGGATTTGAATAAGATTTCAGTCATTATTTCGCCTGTAGAGGAGCTGAAACCTAGTAAAATTAAATGACCACCACCTTGGCCCACTGATCCAAACCTACCAAAATATTCTGCAAACATCAATACATTTCGTCTACGAGTTCCACGAACATTCAACCAGCCTGCCCCATCAAACAAGTGAAAATCCAACAAGCATAAAAACCACCCCATATTCTACAAAGGTTAGAACAGACTCCAACCATTCCTATCAAATTAACCATGCAAAGTGTCTTACTTAGAACCCAATGCGCAAACGGCCATCGGGCCGACGTTGGCCACCGCAACGACGGCCCGATGGGCTTTGCGAACTGGGAACTAAATCTATTAGATCTTAACAAAACGCAGCCTTGGCTACCAAAAACTGTCAAAATTCGCCAGGAAACATTTCTATCGAGCCAGTCCAACATTTTCATTAAATACAAGGTTTGTGTAATGCCCACTTTACTAAATACGTAACTCACCAATCGAACAAGCGGATGGAACACCTGCAAACAGCCACCGCCAAGATGACAGCAAACGAGCAAAAGCAGGTACTAACTACAGGAAAGAATGGGTTGGTACAGGTATGTCGAACCTTGCAGACCAGTCAGGTGTGCTGACAGCCAGGCAGGTAGGTAGGAAAGGCAGCTGCCATCGCAGCCAGTGACTACGCCCACTCCCAGCCGGTCTTGTTAGTCTTTCTGACCAACCAGTGCTAACCCTGCAGGCAAGTCTACAGACATCGCTTAGCCAACTGACCTCCCCAGTTTCAGCCCTCCAACGCCTTCAAGAGGCACAGATTCTCATGAGACCACGCAGTGTGTGGGCTCATGAGAACCTGTGCCTCTTGTTGAGTAAATCTGACTCTTAAATACTCCGCTGGGAGGAGGTGTGCGGGGGTTGAGTGAAGGATGGGGGTCGGGCGCGTTACCGCATTCTCCACCGTGGCTCCAATCGATCGACTGCGAATGACTGACCAACGCCTCCATAGGCTGAAAACCCCCTCTATCCGTCCTCCCCTGAGGGTGTGCAGCGACCTAACACTGCTACCAGGAGACACAGATCCCCAAACTCCCCTTCGAAGCTGCAGGGGAACATAAGGATCTATGAATTCTCTCAAATCAACGGACACCGTTGGCAAGTTAGTGGCATAACACACGCCTGACCACCTGAGACCAAATCCGCATAAGAAGACACAGACTTTGGTCGGTAAGAAGGGTAAGGGGTATATATCCTCATGTGCCCCCGCAGATGCGGTGGCTCATGACGATTTATGCCTCTTGCAGGTGGCTGGCTTTCGCTGAGCCCGAAGGACTAAGTAGTTCTGCCTGGCAGGCGGCGGCTCCAAGCAAGTCTTACATAATCTTCTCTCCTCCTTGCTTTTCCCGCCTACCGCCCGACCAACTCTAGCGCGCGTAGGTCACAACCTGCTACAGGTTAACCTGTCTAAGCGACCAATCCAACAGGACGCCACCTGTCTGAAATGGTCACTAATTACAGGGCACTCGTCATACTGCTGCTCTTTTGAGCTCATTGTGTACAGAGCGTCACAACAGAACAACGTCTTCCAACAAAACGACTGTACTGGACGGAGTTGACAAAGTACCGCAGTTTGTCTTGTTGAGGCTAATGAGAATACTATTCTTGTCCCTTCATTTCACAGACATTATATTACAGGCATACGAAAAGATTGCTTACACAGGCTCAGATTCAGATAATTTTATCATCCACACGGAAAATCCCTGGTGACACGAAAGTAACCACCCTTCATACGTTTTACTTGTAGGCAAGGAGTACTAAAGACAGGTTAGTACTCCTTGCTTGTAGGGCAAAAGTTAAAATGACAGATGATATTTATTACATAATTAATAGTAATATTACCGACAATACTCGGATCACGCAGACATTCGTGAAAGTTGTAAAATTTGTCATTCTCACAGATGGACTGTCCAAAAGACCACGGGACTAGCTCACAGATGGACTGTCCAAAAGACCACGGGACTAGGCGATGCCGATTGAGACGAGTTAACTCGACAACGTCCATTACAAATGCCAATTCCCCCCCCCCCCCCCCCCTCCGTGTGGGATGATCGACCTTACGTCTGGTCAGTTGCCTCCCTGGAAAGTTAGGTAATCTCCCTTCCACTATGCCGCCAACACAGTCCCAGGAGCCTTAACTATCGACCTAGCCGGTTCCAGCTGTAGGAGGCACTCATTGTCACGAGTTGATACAGCTCACGAGAATCGTGCTAGCCCAGCGGCCAGTGCATCTGGTACGCAGTCGTTAGGCAACACCTCCAAATTTTGAGAAATGGGACCTTGGGGCTAAAAGGGTTACTTAAATGCCACTGGGAAAAAACTGCGCCCCCCACCCCCCCCCCCCCCCCTTCTAGTTTGAAAGGATGAGCGATCCCGGCACAGTAGGTCACGTTATACATTTAAATTGGGAAGTTCAGGCAGTGCAAGGACCCGTGTTTTTAAAAATAATTTTTGCCTTGTTTGAAAATTTGCAGTTGGGTTGAATGTTGGAATTTGCTGGAAATTTGTGGTTAGCTGAGAGGAGACATGTTTGGTGCTTTGATTCATACCATCCTGAGCTTATCCAGTGGACAATTGTGGGCCTATGTTGAGTTGCCTTTGACGTAGTGATTTGCGGGGCACGCTGATTTCAGCTGTGCTTGGGTGTGGGGTTGGTAAGGAACCAGTTTCATAGCCAAGAAATGAGACTGTCAATGTGCTGTTTTTTTGTTGTTGTTTTTTGTATTTTGTGCATGGCAAATGTGCAGCTGGTGGGCGGTAGTGTTTTTTAGAAAATTGAAAAATTAGGGGATGACTGGGACTCACTAAGGCTAAGAGACTGGACAGTACGGAAACGGCACTGTACTGTGGTCCGTGGCCCTAGTAGGCCGACAGGAGACCTATGGACGTGGAAATCGGTCCGTGAAGTTGGATCGTGTTGACTTTATTCCCGCGTGCAACCAGTTCACCGGAAGTCAGACTAAGTGACTGATTGACCAGCTGGTCACGAAGCATGCTACATTGCTGAAGGCTGGCGACATTGCAGCAGCTGATGGCCGTTTTGCAATATAAAAAAGAAATTATAAGCGCGACCATAAAAAGATAAACTGACAATTTAGATGTGACGCATTTTATTACAAGTCGGAGGCTGAAAACAGGAGATAGCTCTATGTAGGCGCAGGTTAGTGTCGGGGCCAAAGTCAGGCCTGGGGAAAGGGGGGGGGGGGGGTGGGCGAGGGATTGGTTGGTGAGAGAGAGAGAGAGAGAGAGAGAGAGAGAGAGAGAGAGAGAGAGAGAGAGAGAGAGAGAGAGAGAGAGATTGTACATTGATTATACATTGCTTAACGTCCCGACAGCAACAAGGCTTTCTCAGGACGTGCCTGCACTGCATGTGAAAAAAAAACTAAACAGAATATTGAATGTATGTCGCCAGCCGGTCCAATACGTTAAATAAACCTACGACATGGGGCCTAAATAAAGCTAAGACCATTTAGCAACACACATCCAATATCAAGAGCTACAGGCAGCGCAGACAGTAGGGAGAGTTTTAAAAAGGCAAATACAGGTGAATAGACCAAGGGTAGACAGAAACACATGCCCCAGAATAGGAAAGGAAACCCACCATGTGGGGCTGACCAGGGTGACCCTGAGAACTAAAAAGTAGTTAACCCCACCCAAGTCCCCCAGGGCAGACCCGGGTGGGGGTGAGAGATGGAGAGAGTGAGAGAGAGAGAGAGAACGAACGAAACTTTATTTTCCAAGGATTGAGATATTAGGCGCGCAGGCCTTTCTTACAATCTGTCCTTGCTAAGCTACTTATATATAATAAAATAAAATATAAAAAATAAATGAAAAAAAAAAGGAATACCAACCGAACAACAAAACTAACTAAAGATAAACATCTCACACACACACACACACACACACACACACACACACACACACTCGCGCGCCCATAGACATACATACAGTACTCGTGCACATGCACACTTTTGAACATACACATAGTCATAAACACGTGCGTGCACACATATCTAACATATAAGTAGGTATGATATTTTGTGTACTTTCAAAACCAAGTTGGAAAGCAAACATTGAAAAACATAAAGCGTATCATGTCTAGAAACAAAGAAGAACAACGGATCAGCATTACGTTGACTTAGAAAGGTAATCATGTACTCTACTTCTGAACAGAGAGAGGGACCTGGTTTGCTAAAAAGTGGGAAGGGAATTCCATAAAAGAGCACCTGAATAAGCCAGGCTAGATTTGAACAGGTCTATACGGGGCCTTTTAAGGTTGTAGGACACACCTGTTTCGCGCATCTTTTCTGCGCATTTAGATACCGCTATCTTGCGTCTGCCGTGACCTGAGACTAGAG
>BTPG01000003.1:216788518-216986018 GCA_036245525.1 Semisulcospira habei
AAAAAAAACGCCGTACGGCAAGTCGTATTGCAAACAAGCTCAATTTATCGATAATTGACAAAAAGATATATACTGTCTGAAATAGGTGTGTAAGCTGACTGTTTCTATGCATAAAATGTTGTGTTTCCTCAGAAATAAGATACTTTTGCATAAGTTGCGACAAGTCATCGAGCGTCAGTAGTAACGCATAACCATTTCTCAGAAGAAGAAAAAAAAAAATGAACGGGCCGTATACGTGGCAGCCAGGAAAACAACAAAATCTTCAGACAAGGTAAAGTTTTATGCACCGCCGTGAGATGTCACCTGCACGGCGTAAAACCCCAATAGCTAACTGTCCTTTTATGCATGGAAATTCAGTTACAGCCTACCTGCAATGAAGAAGACTACATTTTATTGTGGGTTGACAGGGGCATGCATTCCATGTATGTCAGTCACCACCTAGAAGTAGAACATTTCCATACATTCTCAGAGAGCCTTTACTAATACAGTGGAAGGAATGTAGTCCACATTGTAGTGATATTAAACCAGTGCCAGTGCTTATTATTTAGGAAAACATACTGTGTGTAGTTAAAAGTCCTGCTAAGGGAGAATTTTGCATTACTAACTCAGTAACTGCTTTCAGTACTTAGTAACTTAGTTTTCTCATCCATTCTCTGTCTTATGAAGGCTATATTACAGATTAGGAGATAGGTCCAGCATTTTTTTAGTTCAAGGATGGTGCCCGAATAGCTTGGCGGATGAGACGCCAATGATTCATGTAGCGACATGATTTATTATTAGCTCCGCATTCGTACTTGACATGCATACAAAACCTTCTGTTCAAGTGCCATAATGATCAACACGATTGATTGTGGGCGTATACGGCAAGACAAGACAAGACCACCCTTGAACTATCATAGTCACATTTATTTCAAGCAGTGGGTGTATCAGGATTAAAAGGGTTACCTAGTAAAACGCTACTTTGACTGAAACCCTAATATTTGTTAACTACCATTTTGGATGACCGTAGAATGTGTGAAAAATACAAATTTGACTAGTACAAAAGCAAGCCTTTATCATATATGTTGAGACTCGTGACACTTATTTCAGCTACCTTTTGGAAAGTTCACACAGGTTGTGAATCAGTTATGCGCATGAGGTGTACAGACGTGACTTTGCCATTGTTGTTTTGTTCTTTGCGGTTTACACAGTTTTTGTCGCATTTATTTTGAAAGTAATAATCTGCCACTGCATTTCATTCACGCAAAGTGAAATTGTCATGCTGCCGAACAACACAGTAATAATCATGTATTTCATTTCAGGCTAATACTGCTGTTGACCTCTCGCTGTGGAGTCTCAGTACTTTCACCCAGAGTACATACTTGCAAACAAGCGCAGAAGTATGACGTCTACACCAACTGACCAAGGTCACACTCACAGCGCAAGTGAAGTGAGGAAAGGTGACACTTATTCTCCTGGACTCAAGGTAAATCATACCAGTAGATCTGTGATGAGAATCAGGTGCAGAACACAACACAACTATGGTGTGAATGAACACATCATACTGTAATGCCTTCTTTCATTGGCTCATGTGTGAAGCAAGTGTAAGGCTATGTTCTGGGCCATTGGTCGTCCATGGTAAACTTTAATGTTGGCATTTTCTCGGAGACTATTCAAACCACAGTCTTCAAACGTAGCCGAAGGATACTTTGTGGCAAGACCTTTCTTACTCTTAGCCTACCAGTTTGAGTTCAGGCCAAGGGTCATGAGAAATCAAGAAATAGGTAAAAAAAAATAAAGACATATTTTGACAAAAGATATTTTTTCTCCAATACTATTCACAACTGTACATAAGCCAGCCCTTTACTTATGCTTAGACGCATGGCACTTAAGTTTCAGTCACCTTTTGGAAAGGTCACACAGTTCAGATTAAGAAAATGATCAGTTTTAAATGCACACGAGCGATCCAGGCTTCACCATTTTTGTTTGTGGTGTTCAGTTTATTTCACATTAGTTTGAAGGTAGTAATGTGTAAACTAAATGTAGGGACGAATTGGGGGGGGGGGGGGGTTCCCCCCCCCCCCCCCCCCCCACCGGCCCCGAATTGTGCATGGCCCCACGAGCTCCTTAGCATCCGCGTTATCGCAGAATTGTTTATATTACAGCGTTCTAAATGAACTTTAGAATTTTTTAGTGTGTGTACGGGTCCCGCATTTTTTGGGAAACAATAGGCGCACAGGCCTCTTTTCGTGTTTGTCCTTGCTAAACTACAACATTCTCAGAGAGAAAAAGAGAGATGAAATGAACTTATATTAAGAGAGAGAGAAAACAACAGCCTAGTGATAATAGTGTCACCGGCCCGATTGTGCATGGCCCCACGAGCTCCTTAGCATCCGCGTTATCGCAGAATTGTTTATATTACAGCGTTCTAAATGAACTTTAGAATTTTTTAGTGTGTGTACGGGTCCCGCATTTTTTGGGAAACAATAGGCGCACAGGCCTCTTTTCGTGTTTGTCCTTGCTAAACTACAACATTCTCAGAGAGAAAAAGAGAGATGAAATGAAACTTTATATTAAGAGAGAGAGAAAACAACAGCCTAGTGATAATAATGTGTAAAATGGTTATAACTAAATAGTATATACACGGCCAAGTGAAGACACAGTCGTACTATCCGTGAACTGAAAAACTCGAAAAGCTTTTGGTCAGGGAGTCGCAGGAGCAAAAAAGGAGGGGAGGAAATACGGTCCCGGCTGGTTTGATATGTGCCAGATATCTCTCACGACAGCTTGATGATAACTGACTCGCACTCATACTTGCCGGAATTCAGGGACCTTTTTTTTCTCTGTCCGTTGAGTTATAGACTGTATAACAAAGTCCCTGTTTGTGGAGTTTGGAACCGACCCACCCTGAAATAAGATCAGAAGTGAAATTGCCATGCTGCCGAATAACACGATAATAAACATGTATTTCATTTCAGGTCAGTGCTGCTGTTGACGTCTCACTGCAGAGTCACGCCCAGAGGGTATACTTGCAAACAAGCACAGAAGTATGATGCCTACACCAAGAAGAGGCAAGAGCTAGTCAGGTCATGTTTGCTCAAAGGAGAAGGCCACAGCTAAAAGCAGGCAATTCCAGTTCCAGCGGATCAACTAAAGTGAGAGAAGGCACCACTTATTGTCCTGGACTCGAGGTAAAGCATACCGATTGATTTGTGAATAGAATCAGGTTCATAACAAAACACAACTGGTTGGGATAAACACATCACACTGTAAGCTTTCTTTTATGTTGAAGATGGTGTAGTAGTAGTACCAGCATTCTCAACAACACCGAATGCTAAAATCACTTGCTGTCAACAAGTGGCACCATATTGCATTTGATTTAAAAACTAGAGGGTTGGGCAAGTCTCTAAATACTGTCGTTTTCTTTAATAAGCACTTAGTGCATACAAAAAGACTCGAAAAATCTGAATACTACCCATTTGGTCCAGTGTGTGCTGTTGCTAAACAGCAATGCGTTGTGTCCTGTTTGAGACAATTTCTGCAAGTTACACTTTGAATATTGATGCTGATTCTAGATATATGTATACACCCTTTGTGGTCATTTCAAGCTCAATGGCGTTTAATTTTTGGTGCAAGTGTGATAGCAAAAGTAAGTGTTTGTAATGGGTCGTCCGTCAACTGTCTATTGGCATTTCCTCGAAGACTATGCAAGCCTCAGACTTCAAACTTGGCACAAGGGTACTTTGTGGTAAAATAATTCTAAACATACCAATTTCTGTGACCTTTCAAAGGTCATCTCAAGTAGTATTTTCAACTTCAAACTCAAACTTGCTATGGAGATACCACATGATAAGGGTGACAAAAGTTAGTTTCGGGTAGAGTTGTAGTTTTTATCAATGTTTTTGCAAACTTTTCAATAAAATTTGGCATGATGATAACACTTTTCTGTGCTACTAATGTAATCAGCCCCTCACAAAGGTCAAGGGTCACAGAGGGTTGACAAATGTGTGAAAAATGAAGGGATTTGGAAAAATACTCAGGTTTCACTGACAAAATCCAGCCCTATACTTATGTTAGGTTTCACTGACAAAATCCAGCCCTATACTTATGTTTAGACATTTTCAGAGACCTGTTGGAGGAGTCAAGCCAAGGTAAAAAAGGACAGACATATTATGTGGATTGGTCATACACGTGAACCATAAGGACATTGCCTTTCTTGTTCATGTTCTGACTACTGTCATATTATGCATGTATGTACTTTGTATAAATACTTGCAAATATGCACGCAATATGTGCATGTCAGAACTTTTTTTGATACAAAATTATCTTTTGCAGGTTGCGAAAGATGAGGGAATAAGAGTTCAGCGGGTACATCTCTCCGCGATGGCCAACCGACGAGAAGGCAAAGGCAGTGAACTGATTGTCCTGTGTAGGAGGGCAGACGTCCTGTTATTTTGATGTCCATCCACCAGGCTGGCCACTATGTCAAGGTTTTGGACAGTCACATCATTCGCAATGCAGCAAAAGCCTGTGCCTTACTGCCTGAGCTGATGCATAGCCATATATTAGGAGCAGGGCAAGAAGGCTTTAGGCCTGGCTATTCAACTGCAGACACAACAGCAGTGGGGCAGTGACAACAAAGTGACAATGACAAAACTCGAGAAAATCGAAATAAAGAGGGAGTGTTTCCATAAGCCCGACATAGAAGCAGCGGGGCGACAAAATTGTAACGTGCAGTCGAGCAGTTCAGGGGCTATTGTACAGTGATGGGGGTGTGCTTTGTGTGTTTTCATATAACAACGTGACAAAGCGATTTGACACCCATGTTGTAATTTGTAGTGCAGTAAAAAGGTGAAAAATATCTGTATTTTGACCAAAATGATGTTTTCTCAAGTATACACAACTTCAAACCCAGACTTGGTACAAGGTGGTAAGAACTTTTCATACATACTAATTTCGTATGCATGAAAGGTCAGAAAGGTCAAGGGTCACAAGAAATCGGGAAATAGGTACAAGATATCCATATATTGCCCAAAGATTTTTTTTCTCAAGTATTCCTAACTGTAACCCTAAACTTGGTAAAGAGATACATGATGGTAAGACCTTCCTATGCATATTTATTTGGATGACCCCCTCAGAAAAGTTACTTTTTGTCACTCTCCTGTCATGTCGCGATTTGGAAATGCAGCTTAATATGTATTAGTTTTTGATTATCCAAAGAAAACCCCTTTACTGACAATGTGTTCATTTTTCGAAGACATTTCATCATATGAACAGGTCTTTATTGTGACAAGTTCCTAAATGCTGGCATACATCAGTCATTCAAAATATGTACTCCACAGCTGACACTTAGGAAACAGTGGTACAGATAGATTTTGTGCAGCATCAGTGTGAGACAAGGAGAAAACTTATCACTGCTCCGCTTTGCATGATTCAAAATGATATACAGGGCTCATTCTGAAAATGGTCAGTGGCCTCAGAGTATAAAACCCACGGGTCCTTTCTGAAGAGGGGATGTGCGGAAATATAGAAACATGGGGATGTATATTTATGTCATTAAACCCTCAGCTTAAAATGTTGTGCAAATGTGGACTTGCTCAATGAAAAACGCAATACTTCTCAAGAGTGAGTTGACCATGCAGCTTTTGCATTACCCTCCAGCTGTCACAGCAGATTTAAGTGGTTGGGTGATAATATATGATATGTACTGTACTTTGTGTTTGTTTTATTTTTTCTTCCACTGTCAATCTTTGACTTTCAGCTGTGTGGCTTTACTTATCGTATCAGAATTGCTAACCACATGGTTCATTTTACAAGTTTTACAGATGTACTGTACATGACGCACGCCTGCAAACAGAATGATCTGACTATGATCCGTGTCCATTTGTGATTTGTGCTAAGGAACATGCGTACAGTGTAGTAATAAGGATAATATTTCATTTCTGAGCACATTCATGTAAGTTCTTTTGTAATATTTTTCATGCCCCAGCGGGTCCAAAATTAAATAAAGTAAACTGATGCCAACATTGTGTACAGGGTGCTATGCAGCAATCAGTTGTGACATGATAGCCTGCACCATGTTGAGTTTTTGGAGAGCAGCAATGGTATTGCTTGGATTACGGGCCAGCATGGTGCAGACTCTGTTGTAGACACTTTGCCAGCGTTATATGGTCGATTTTGTATCAAGAGCAGTACAGGTATTGTTTGGTGTGGATGCCTATATTATGCAGCCTAGGTGACACAGTGCATTGTACCCTTGTTATTCAGTTGTTATGGTATTTTGTGTTGACATCAGCATTGTGCAGTGCAAGTTATGGGGCTTGAGACTGCATTTCACTTTGTTGTGCTGCAATTGGACACAGTGTGGTACTGGTAACAGTATTGTTTGATTTTCATGCCAACATTGTGCACAGTATCTGTGTAATGTAGTTTGGTACTGCATTTCACTGTTATTATGTTGTGGGATGTGCAATGTTGAATTATATCAGGACTACAGTGATGGTACATGGTCTCTCTCTCTCTCCCCCTCCCTCTCTCTCTATATATATATGAGCAAAATAATATATGTAGTGGAAGGCTCTAAATGATAAGTCTGTCATTCCTTCTCTCCTATCCCCCTTCTTTTATATACTGTGCAGTTGGCTCCCAAATAAATACCTCATGAGCAAGTGGTTGCCGGTGTCGGTCTCCGTTGGCATGCACACAACTAAAAATGACATCAGCTCCACTTTTCTCCCAAATAGCTTGTATACAGTCAGCACTTTGTCAATGTAAATGTGAATAATGTTACATGTAGTTGAAATATGTTCTGCAGTAAAGCTGTATTTTGAGGGGGAGCTGGGTGACTCGGTGGTAGTGTAGTGTTTTTGTTTCCTTATAATTTGTAACCAAAAACTGCTGGGAAACTGAGATTCAGCTAGAGAGATAGGTACATCCACTACCAATCTGTTTACAAACATCTTTCAACCAGAGATGTTCATCGACCTGCTTTCACGGAGACACCAAAGGAGCATGTAGCATTTCTTGCAGCAGGTATATTAAAACAACTTCACATCAATTAATATTTGTAGATGATGCCAGTAAAAATTATTTAAAAAAAACTGTCTGTGACAACACTCTTTGGTGTGCTTTTTCATCAGTGAAGCTGTGAATGATTGAATGAATGTAAACATGCTCACACAATGCCTGGCTGAAAAAAAATGAATGAACAAATGTACCGAGGTAACCAGTGTGCATTTTTATCCAAAACTGAATCCGGTTGTTTGGTTTATGGTTTAACATTCACATTACCACAGTGATGATAATCGCATATTTAAAAAAAAAAAAAAAAAAAAAAAAAACGCGTTAATTTTTTTTTTTTTTTTTTTTTTTTTTGCTTAGCGAAGTAGAAACTGTATGGGTTTCATATGTGAGCAGGAAAAAAAAATATCGCCATCTACGGGACTCGAACCCTGGTCACTGCGTGGCAAAGAAAAGTACCTTACCACTGCACTAACTAAATTACTAAGAAACAGCTCGTGCATTTAATTACTTATAGATAAACGTTTTCATCCCGTATCTGCCGTTGTTGTTTGTTCCAGTTTACTGTCACAAATAGTAATCGAGGACTAGCAGTTTGGGCGTAGTTTGCAACAGTTTGGGCTTAGGTTTTCCCTTGTAAGTTTGGCATAGTCGTTTTCCCTTACCGGCTACGGCGGAGATATGATCAGACATCGCTTGTATCCCTTATTGAATACGCACTCGAAAACGACCCAAAGTGCCCAATTTTGTGCGGGACCCCATATTTTCTTCATAATCAATGTGATAGTTATAACATAAAGTACGACTTTATCGAATAAAAAGGGCCTGAGCAATTGCCCAACATTGCAAACACTTGTAATGTTATTGATAACATCCGGGCAATTTGCGAATTTACAACATACATTTTTTTAGATTTCACTTAGAATTCCAATTATCAGAACACACTTTTTTTTACGAGAAAATACTAACATACTTTATGAAGTGACCGAAATGTTTCTTTATCATTTTAACACACTATTCGATAAATTTTTATTGTGTTCTGAAATCGGCTATTTTGCGTGTTTTTTCCCGTGGGGTACCTCAGAAAAACGGCTGTAACTTACAAATATGCCCGGGACCATGGGTCTTTCAGGGTGGCAATAGCCTCCAGACTCAATAAGGCTCTCAAAAAACCCTATAAGCGGCAGTTTTCAATTAAAAAATGTAGGTATAGTATACAACCTTAATAGAAAGACTGTTTCTGGAGGTGCTGTTTTTTTTTTTTTTCAGTTTTCGAAAAAAGCCTAGACAAGTAAGGTGGAGCTTTCTCGTTAAGAATTTTGTGCATCAATACACATTTGTTTAGTGCGAGGTGCTTAACCAGAGGGAGAAGTCCGATGGCCTGCAGTTTGGCATCAGTGGATAAAGACGGATCAGGGAGGATTAGCTTTGCTTTGCTTTGCTTTGAGAGAGAGAGAGAGAGAGAGAGAGAGAGAGAGAGAGAGAGAGAGAGAGAGAGAGAGAGAGAGAGAGAGAGAGACCCAGTGCCAACAGCAGTAGATGGATCGACCATGATAATTCAAAGGTAGTTCCAGATTATCTTGGCGCCATCCGGCGGTAAGCTAATCCGACACTACCCGTAATTATCATGGTCTAACAACTGGTACAGTCTTTAGCTGGACACCTGCAGAACGTGTGAAATGCGTCCGTGGGGTTTAAAGGGTTAACCGTACTCCTTACTATACCATCCGTAGTCAGACGCCCGCCGCTGCCTTGCCCAACATCCCATGTTCACTCAGTTCGATGCGACTACTTCAGGCACGACCAGTGATTTTATTTTCACGCTGCCAGTCTTGCTCTCTGAAAAAAAAACCCACACAAAACAGAAACCGGACTAAGGGCAGGCTGTACAAGCAACAACAAGAAACTAAGGTTTACAAACAGTGCAGTACTGTATTTTAAATGATTTGCCTAAGAAGATTTGTGGAGATTTTTCCATAGTGCATAAATTATTGCGTAAAATGTTGTAGGGACCAACATGACATTGTGGGTACTTTGTGAATTACCAACGGCTGTTCTCCCCCTCCCGGACAAACCTCCATAACAGCATAAATGATGACGAAGACAAACATATCCCCTACTGGCCATTCGCCCAAAACATGATCTGCCGTTGTCAACATGGAGACTTTACACACGTGCCTTACTCGTGAAAGATACGGAAACTGACCATTTAACCATTTGACTCCCAAAACTAAATGAGTTCCATCGTACAGAATGAAAGTCATTTAATTCTGGGAGTCAAAGGGTTAAATTCGTTGTCACTGAAACACATCGACTGCTTCAATGGTAGAACAGGCGCTCACTTGTGTGCATGTATCTTACAGGACAAATCATGGAACGTGCGTTGATTTCCATTCACCTGTAAAACCCTGCCTCGGTATGATCAGCAGCGCATCGACTATGCTAGTTCAAGGGTGGCGTCAGATTAGCTTGGCGCCTCCAGGCGCCAAGCTATTCTGACACCACCCTTGAACTGTCATGGTCGAGCTATCACCAAAACAATGAGGCAGACATCGGAAGATATCACCAAACTTTGAAAATGTCATCCTTTGGGCTAGGGAATCTCTTGGTATGCGACTTATGGACGCCCCCAGACCTACACTGACGCGCACTTGTGTACGGACTACCTGTCAATAGAGTCTTAAGGCCTTGGGCAGCCCAAACCCAGTCGACATAATCACGCGGCCTTGACCCCCATTTAGAGCTGGGTCGCGACCCCTTCGCGCGAAAGGTGAAAATGGAGAATAAGGAACCTATTTCGGCTTGGGCGCACGATGTAATACCTTCAGCCCCACCCTCTCTTTTTCGTGGCCCCCTCCCCCCCCTCCCCCCCCCCCCCGCCCCCGCAACTAGCGCCTTCCGCCTGCAAACGGGCATAGATTCGCATAAGCCATGAGGCTGCAAGGCTCATGGGAATCTATGCCTTGTGCTGAACAAGAAAGGCCCATCTCTAAGGGGCGGGGCCCACGCTACCAGAATTTGCCACTAGCAATGTGTGGTAAGCAACAATTTGCCCCTTGCCACATCGGTTTCGTGGCACACGTTTCAATGTGTGCGCAATGTGTTGTACTGACTGACCTGCCATTACTATTATGGAACAGCTCTCACGGCGCGCCGGGTTGAAATAATTATTCCGAGCTGCAGATGGGAACTCTCGGACAAGGTTGATCAATTTACTCACTGGAGACGTGCCGCATATGGATACGCAGCTATTTGCAGCGTTTCCACATGCGGCGCGTCTCCAATGAGTCTCAAAGCCGTCGGCCGTCGCTCAGCTTCTCCGCCATTTTTTCCGGCTCACGGGAAGATGAAGAAACGGGAGGTGGCGCAAGAACACCGCTGATTGGCTGAGAGGCGGCAACATTGCTCGAGCCTTGCCGGCTACCACAAAAAAATAGACTCGGTTTGTATCGGGTCGCAATTTGTGGCGGCAATATTGTAGGCGCCCCTAATTGAGGCGGCAACATTGCCGCCACAAAAATGCGCCCGGCAATAGGTGTTTGTGGTAGCGTGTGCCGAGCTTCTAAAACCGTGGGGCAGTCCGTGGCGCAGCGGTAAAAGCGCCTGCCACAAATGCAAGAGGTGCGAGGTTCGATACCCGGTTCCAGCGTCGGACTTTTCTCCTCTAGTAAGTGTCACCAGTAATTCGGGCGGACCGTCGGGGATTCTTTCTCCGGGTACTCCGGCTCTTTCCTCCCCCACGAATTTGGTATCAATTTCAGTCCACTTAATCAAATTTCAACATTATAAAAAACGATTTAAATTTTCAAAAATTTCAGTAGCTCGCTTCAGCTTGCCCTTAGCACCACGTGAATGTTCTGTGTTTATGATTGTACAGTGTGTGAGGGAATGCGCGTGATTCACGTGAGCGTGCTTGTTGGGTTCAGTTCGCGGCTATGTCGTGCGCATTGAGTTATATTATAAATATGAGAAATGCGCCATATAAATACTATATATTATTATTATTATTATTAAACCCAAAAGCAGTAGGCAAGTCAGTGTCCACGGTTTTAGTCACCCGGTCCAAGCACAATGCTATGAAATGTTCAGTTGTGAAATATCGTTTCATACAAGAGGCATAGATCCTCATTAGCCCCCGCAGATGTGCGGGCTCACGAGGATCTATGCCTCTTGTTCGCTACGCACACCTCTTCTGACCCACCACAATCATCATCCTCAAGTGAAGAAGGTCAACGGACTTAATTAGCAAATGGCGAATCACTCACAGAACGATTACAGTCGAATGGACGCGCAAGATTAGCGCGATGTTTAATTTCAGATCCCCGCTGTACGCTCATGTTGTATAATTTTATGTACCCGGCTATTTGTTGTGACTCGGCCAGGGTACTTTAGTACCTACCCTGCCCCGGAGCAAAGTACAAAAGTACGACTCAATATTACGGAGCAAACCTACGAGAAATCTAACACCATGGAGGCTCGCAGACGATAGTCATATAATATATATATAATATATATATAATATATATATATATATATATATATATATATATATATATATATATATATATATATATATATATATATATATATTATATATATATGTATTGAAATTGATATCAAAAGGTGTGACATGAAAGTGTGACCCTTCTCAGAGCGCAAAGACCATCGGGCCGACATCGGCGCACGATGTAATACGATGGCCTTTTGCCCACTGGGTTCGTACCTAGGACAAAGTGCTAAGAACGAAGATATTGAACATCAGCCACGGATCTGTGATACTGGACCTTACGGCCGGAAGCAGAAACTTCCAATATCACGACTTAGGAGACGGATAAAGGTGCTGATGAAATTGAATAAAGTACATGGAAATATCGTATTTAATACAGTACAGTTGTGCAGAGTAGCGTAACTTTATATATCAAAGTACATGTAGTCATAATTCTTAAAGAACCAAGACGGTACTGTCTTGAAAGACTAAAAATAATTATCATATTTACTCAGGACTGTTTGCTTTTAAAGATAAAACAAAATGGAACAGAAAAAATAAAAAAGATGCCGAATTTAACGCGAAGAGTTCGTCTTATATTTTCGCACTAAATAACTCATTTCAACACCATCCAGACATGAGAAAAAAAATTACCGTGAGTACTTCGTCCTAGCCAAGTACGAGCTTACTATTTTGTTCACTTAGCGATTCATTTAACTAATTTCTTTACTTTTCCGGGTTTTTTTTTTTAATTCCATAGTCCGCAATGGTTTCACTATTCCTGTGAAGACAAAAGACTAGAAGTAGAACACTTACATACACAGATGAACTCTACAAATAAATGAAAATGTTACCTTTTCCTTGGCTGAGTACAGTCAGGCTTGAGTGAGCACATTCCCAAGCCGCCTTGTCCCTGCTACCTTCCAAAGTACAGTTACATAAACGGATCAACGCCAAACCACCTAAGTCGCACAAAATTAACCCCTTGGACCCTCTTCGACGAAAAAGGACCCATACATTTAGCCAGCAGGAAGCATAGACAGGGAGTTCATGAAGATCTATACCTCCATCACAATATCAAACTAACTACGCCGTCGAAAAGTGAACCCTAACACACTCCTACAACGAAGAATGGCATACACGAGGAAGCAAGAGGTATAGATCTTCATGAGCCCCCGCGAATGCGGGGCTCATGAGGATCTATGCCTCTTGCAGATGGTCAAAGGCTCAGCCTCAACGTACCCATTACCTGGGGTACAACCAAGCGTTCACTCAAAACCTTTGGTTCTTGAACATAGTCACAGGTCCGAACGTAATAGGAGAGAAAGTAATTCTGCTGTCTAATTGTAGCGAACCTAGATCAACAAGGGCTTGGCAGCCGGCAAAAAGAAAAGTGACCGCTTTCGTTTGCTGGGGCAGTTTTCACGTCAAACTGTGGGCGATACCAACATTACCTGCGATTCTCATAAATTTGCGACTAGTTTATATCACGCTAAAGGCATCGTGTTCAACATTCGTAGTAGTATATACCTACACAACCTTTTCAGCTGATGACCAATAAAAACTAAGTTGATAATTTTTATGTTACAATGATGGAAAAGACACAAACCTGCATCCCCATATCTTGTGACAGACTACACAAATTCGTCACACTTATATTTGTCTAAACCGAATGACCTCTGCGTGTTCTCCAAAAATAACCAAAGGAGAATGACGTGTACTAGATGGTCAGTGTCTATTCACCACAACTGGTAACTACACAGGTAACCACCATAATATTCAGCAACACTTTCGGGTCTGATCAGTCTATCCCCGGGCATTTGCAAAGACGTGTAATTACGAATCTTTGCGAAGGCCTGATGGCTAAACTGACCGAGCCGAAAACATGCCCTGGTGGAATAGTTCATCACGCAATGTACCACGGCACCATGCTATTCTGACACTACCCTTGAACTATCATGGTTGATCCACATCCTGTCGAAGCGTGCCAGGACTTTACAGGTTAAAGGAAACCAGTCTGACCGTAACATTTCACGGGTCTGCCTGGTCTTCAATCAGAAGTCTCCAAGCGGCCTTTCATTTTGACGCTACCGTGGAATTAACCAAAGTGTCAGAGGAGTCATGCATTACCCTAGAGTAACCCAGACAGCTCAAGGGTAGTGTGATAAGCTTGGCGCATGAAGAGGCTCCAATCTTATCAAGCACTCAGCTTCAGCTATAATGGCTGACCAACCTCAAGCGAACAATCTCCGCGATTCAAAGTGTTGCGACTCGAACACAAATGCCACACGTAGTTGCCAGCAATCTAGCGCAAAAAAATAGTCAACCACAAACCGGTGAGAAGACCTAGTAATAGAAATTTAACCCTCATTAATGATGAAAGGTGATAACATGACATCGCATACAACTTTAGCTTCGACATTGTGTTACACTATAAGTGTATACGACCAATATCACGGTCGGGTAATTTTATAATTTCCCTTGATATGAAAATAACGAGGGTATAATTAGTACCACGGGCTCACGTGGAGTTGACAAGTGGCCGGCCCTACTAAGCTGGGACTAATGAATAAATAATGAGCCCTCGTTAGTAGTGAGGAACACAGACTCCTGCTGACAAAGAATAATTATGAGAGTCAGTAATAGGTTACTGGTCAGCTAAGATCAGAGGACGCTGGCCACCATAATAGATGTGGAATAATTAGGAGAGACAGTAATGGGTCCCTGGTCAGCTAAGATCAGAGGACGCTGGCCACCATAATAGATGTGGAATAATTATGAGAGACAGTAATGGGTTCCTTTGATAGCTAGGATCAGAGGACGCTGGCCACCATAATAGATGTGGAATAATTAGGAGAGACAGTAATGAGTTCCTTTGATAGCTAGGATCAGAGGACGCTGACCAGCATAATAGATGTGGAATAATTATGAGAGACAGTAATGGGTCCCTGGTCAGCTAGGATCAGAGGGCGCTATCCACCAGAGCAGATGGGGGATAGATTATGGGCGACAGTAATAGCTCCTTTGACAGATAGGGTCAGGGGACGCTGGCCACCATGATAGATGTGGAATAATATGGGTGACAGTAATAGCCCCTTTGACTGGTTGAGACAAAGGGGCGATGCCCTCGGCCAGAACGGGTATATATATTGGGGGTAAACACCAGAACGGGGGAGCTCACAACGAAGAAAAGGAGATAGAGAGAGAGCTCGCACAAGATAGCCAGCTCGACAGCCGAAGAGAGAGCACGGTTTTTTCCGCTCTCTCCACACAGCTACACCACAAAGTCAGCGAACAGCCAACCACAGGAGAGACCACGGTTCACCGCGTCTCCCCCACCAAGCGAGCCAGCGGCAACCATCCAAAGCAACATGCATTCAGCGAAAAAAGGACGGCGGAAGAGTAACCGCCAACAGGCGGAAGAGCTTTCCGCCACCCTCCACCAAGCAGCAAGAACACCACCACCGGCCAGGAGGGAGACGAGGAGCTATAGGCCCCCTCTCTCCCCTCCGATACGGCCTCAAGAACGAATTCAACGGGCACCCTCGCCCCCCCAGCAACCAAGCTACTCGCCACTCCAGAGTGCCGGGGGGGGGGAGGGCAACAAAGAATATGCCAACTTGACATAGATGCCGAGGACTACTTCCATCGATACAGCACCTCGACTGGACCGATACCACCCTTCTTCCAGTACCAACCGGGGCTGGAAGCGTTCATCGAGGCGAGCCCAGCCCGCCCCCAGTCACCACCACCACCAGAAGACGAGCCCTGGGACCAGCCGGGGCCAGAGGAAGCACTGGAATCGACCTCGGAGTCGGATTTTCCGCTCTCCTCCCCGCCGCCGCTCGTACTCCCGGACCACATCACCCAGGAACGAACTGCATCGTCGGTGGAGGAGGGGACCCGGCTCCGGAGCCTGGACTTCAGTGACCTAGTGCTCCTGCTCCAGGACGCGATACCTGCCATACTAGCGGCAGGAGGTGACAACTACCACCGGGCACTCATCGCCACCCGGTGGTTGATTCACACCGGGGCAATAACAGACCTCGTCATCCCGACACTCTGCGATAAAACAGCTCAAACCACCAACACCATCAGCGTGGACGCAGAGTGTCAGGCGGCACCAACCAACAAGGAAGCTGAGTGCCAGGTGGCACCCAAGACTCAAGCCACGGGGTCGACGGCAGCTCCACAAACGGCGACGAAGAAGACGGGGACCATCACCACCGCTACCAAATCCAGGGGTTGCGGGAACACCACATTGCCGACTCGAGACGTAGGCACAGAAGCAACCCCTGTCCCCTCGAAAGAAGAAAAAGGCACCACCACCGAGCCTTTTTCGGAACAACACCGGCGACGGCGCAACAGGCCCCCAAAGTGGGCCCGCCACCAACAGCGACGCCCGGCACTACTGCCTACGCCGCCACCACACCTCCGCCTGCAACCTCAACACCGCCATCCACCTCATCCACGTCAGCGCCCGGCCCCTCGAATAAGAATTGACTGGCCGCCGCCACCACCACCCTACCTCCCCAGACCCATCTACAACCGGCCACGGTTCCCCCGGCCACCCCCACCACCACCGCCACCACTCCTACAACATCTACTGGAGTGGCTGGCACACCACCACCCACCAACCTGGCGATAGGCGACGGCCCCCGGCCTACCACCTGCCTCCTGCACCATCAACCACCCGGCCCCGGCAGCACCACCAGCCAGCAGCGCGACGGAGCGACAGACAGACAGTGAGACAACCTCCCCCCCCCCTCAACCTCCCCCGGCCCACCCCCCCCCCCTGGACGAAATCAGCGAAAGCTGGAAGTCCCAATCCCTCTTCAAGAAAGCAAGCAAGCAGCTCGCACAATGACCAGAACGAGAGAGCTCACAACGAAGGGAACGAGATAGATAGAGAGTACACAACGAAGAGAGTGAGATAAATAGATAGAGGGAGCTGAGAAGCGAGAGACCGAGCTCCGGTATTTTCGCCATTTTAGTATGCCATGCTAGTAGGTTGGTTGTGCCCAACCTATTAGACCCACGATGACCAAGAAATAAAAGACTCTTCTGGAAACACTCTTGTCTGGCTGCGTCTTCCATCTACAACACCTTGCGTGTGGCTGCGGTAGTGTAACAATTGTCAGTATCCATAGTCAAGCCTTCCCGTTTGACACACACGGTGCACTTTTGGTTTCGTCACGCCGTTTTTCTTTAGACTGCTGTCGAAACAGCTGGGCGGGAAAGACGAGTAGATTGATTGATTGATTGTACATTGCTTAACGTCCCGACAGCAACAAGGCTTTCTCAGGACGTGCCTGCACTGCTTGTAAAAAAAAAATAATAAACAGACCATTGAATGTGTGTCGCCAGCCGGTCCAATACATTAAATAAACCTAACACATGGGGCCTAAATAAAGCCAAGACCATTTAGCAACACACATCCAATATCAAGAGCTACAGGCAGTGCAGACAGTAGGGAGAGTTTTAAAAAGGCAAATACAGGTGAATGGACAAAGGGTAGACAGAAACACATGCCCCAGAATAGAGAAAAACCCACCCTGTGGGGCTGACCAGGGTGACCCTGGGAACTAAAAAATACCTAACCCCACCCAAGTCCCCCAGGGCAGGGAAAGACGAGTAGAGACGTGACGCATCTCCGCTATGGGTTAAAGTCTGTGTGGTTAATTTTGTCGCGAACAAATCATATTTTTCTACTAAACATTTTGTCTGCAGGCACCAAACTGCCCCAGAGGTCAGTCTACACATTGCTGAACTCAACAATAAGTGTTTGGGTAATCCCAATTATGTTAGGCAGTCCTACACTGAACCAAGACGACCACCTATCAAACTGGGAAAGACATGGGGCCAATCTTGGCTAAACAAGAGGCATAGATTCTCATGAGCCCCTGCGTCTGTAGATTTTCATAAGTCCCTGCAGACGCAGGGGCTCATGAGAATCTATGCCTCTTGTTTAGCCAAGATTGGCCCCATGTCTTTCCCAGTTTGAGAGGTTGACGAAACAATTATAAGCAAGAACCTACATCGAGCCTGGCAGCGAATACCACAACACGTTTTTCAACAGTAAGTTCAGTAAGCCGTTTAACCATCGACACCACCTCAGACCGAGGACAAAAACAACGGTCACCCATGATGTACATACATTCTCATTAGATCCATTACGCTGCCAGAGCCCTTGAGCATCCGTGCCTCTGGTAAATGACGCCGGAGCGGAGCTTTGATCAGAAGGACTTCCACTGCAAGACTCGCGCCAGACCCAAGGTTTGCTCCGAATTATGCTAGTTTCTTGTTCTACACTGAGAATGAAAAAAAGGCTGATGTGCTGGACGCTGCGGTTCCAGGTCTACCTCACAGCCTGCGAGCTGCATTCATCTCGTGGTCGTTCCATTCCCAGCACCTCAGGAATCTACCACTCAAGAGTGAAACTAGAAGCTCACAAAGGCGGGTAACGAGGTATTCGTTCATCTGTGCATGACTCAGCTGTCAGCCACATACATTACACAATACAAGGGTCAGCCGACAGCGCAATCGGTCACGGGTTGGGTCGGCTGAGTGGGGTGGAGGCCTGAAAGGGTGGATTTTGTGGCTGGGTGTGCAATGAGTCACTCGTGACATGGTCAAATCTGTACACGTCATTATCAGCTACGAGTCAAAACTCTTTAAAAATCCGGAACTGGAAAAAAGGTGCATAAACGTACTCAGAGTAAGCTTTTTCTTCTTCTTGGGGCTCATGAAAATCTATGTCTCTTGCATATAGAAGGACTGGATGAAGAACTTTGGCGGCGCGCATACCAGAGGCAGTCCCAGGATAATGATACACGGACCACAGATCACAGTCAATGACTCAAAACTGCTCAGTTTTGTCCACTTGCAGTCGCGGAAGACAGATCGACGGAAAAAAGAACATTTATATGATCGTTTCTCTACACGGGAAATTGACAGGACAGAATGAATGATTCGCATACGAAACCAAATAAAGTTAAATACACTCTACTACTAAAAACACCACGCAGAGTACAATTTACAAAGGCGTTCAACAACAAAAAATGCCAATGCCTTATTATTCGCCCCCCCCCCCCCACCCCTCCCCCCCAAAAAAATAACTTGGTTTCTACGCCACTGCTGTTTTAAACAGACAAAATAAAAACGAGAAGACCACTTCCCAGTGTGCAAAGCCCGATGGCCGATGGCCCATTGTGTTTCTACCTTGGTGTAGATTGCCAACACCTCAAACGAGACAGTCATTCACACCGAGTGTGGGCGGATGGGAAATTAGTACAGATCTGCACTGTTGGCGAACTAGGAAGAAAACTGGTCATGAAAAATATCGAGGAAACGACATTTTCTAGGAATTCGTTATATGAGCTGTCCCAAATCAAGGGCCGTAAAGCTACATTTCCGAAATCCTGTCGGCTGGAGAGTGCGCATCGTTGGATAGTCTGTCGTTATTGGGCAAAGCTGTTATCCCTTCTAGCATCCAAGGTCCCATATCTCAAATTGTGGAGGTGTTGTCTAACGACTATGTACCAGTTGCAGGAGATGGCTTGACCAGGATAATTCAAGGGTTGTGTCAGATTAGCTTGGCGCCTGAAGGCCGCGCCAAGCTAATCTGGCACTAGCCTTGAATTATCATGGTGAAGCCATCTCCTGCTGCAGGGATCCGGGGTTAAAAGGGTTAAGTTTATTTTAGAGAAAAACGAGATTCTCAATGTCATATATTTCTCAAAAATCGACAGCAGTCAAACGGCACTTCCTGTTTCAGTTGACATCAATGTCTTAAGGCCCCGCCACACGTGCCGGTTGTGCCCCGATTTTAAAGCCGATTCCGATCCGATTGCGATCGGATGACGTCATATATCCGATCCGATCCCAATCGGGTGTCAAGAACCTGCTCTATTTTTCCGATCCGAATCGGCCCCGATTGTAAGCTTCAACCAATCAGAGCGCGTCTCGCAAAGCATGTCGTTTCAGTTTGAAAATGGCGGAAGATCAGTACCACCTTCGTTGCCGATGTTTCGTCCGCCTCTTCCCGAATATACCGCCGTGAGATGGCCTTAGTCGCCTGCTCGGCGTTAAACCCAAATAACTAACAAACTCTTCCCGAATATGATGCAAAACTGCCGATAATACAAGCACATCATCATCACTGTCAAAACTAGCAGCCATTTCGCTGAACAGGTACGACCTTGATCTTTGATTCAAACCGGTCGGCTTAAAAAAAAGTCGGGGAATGTGTGGCAGTGCACACGTTTTTGTAGTCCGGTCCGATCACACTCCGATTCGAAACTGCTCGAGAATCGGCCTCAAAATCGGGCATGTGTGGCGGGGCCTTTACACTGTACAACAATTAAAGTATACTTGGCTCGAAACGTTCTCGAGAGCGCTAGACCTGTGATCCGTCCATGCAAAAATTGCGTTCGATGAGCCGAACGCACGCAACAGAGAGGACCTGCTTTGCACATCATTTTTTAAGCGTGGAATGAAAATACCGTCCAGTGCCACTCAACTGCTAGAGGTATAGATCCTCATGAGCCCCTGCAGTTGCTGGGGGGGGGGGGGCACACGAGGATCTATGCCTCTTGCTGACACCACTTTGAATCCGTGTTCCTGGTACATCTGGTGTAATTTGGTGTTGAATTAAGGGTCATCTGGTGTAATTTGGTGTTGAATTAAGGGCCATCTGGTGTAATTTGGTGTTGAATTAAGGGCCATCTGGTGTAATTTGGTGTTGAATTAAGGGACATCTGGTGTAATTTGGTGTTGAATTAAGGGACATCTGGTGTAATTTGGTGTTGAATTAAGGGACATCTGGTGTAATTTGGTGTTGAATTAAGGGCCATCTGGTGTAATCTGGCGTTGAATTAAGGGCCATCTGGTGTAATCTGGCGTTGAATTAAGGGACATCTGGTGTAATTTGGTGTTGAATTAAGGGACATCTGGTGTAATCTGGCGTTGAATTAAGGGACATCTGGTGTAATCTGGTGTTGAATTAAGGGTCATCTGGTGTAATTTGGTGTTGAATTAAGGGACATCTGGTGTAATCTGGCGTTGAATTAAGGGACATCTGGTGTTGAATTAAGGGACATCTGGTGTAATTTGGTGTTGAATTAAGGGACATCTGGTGTAATCTGGCGTTGAATTAACGAAGGTTACAGAAACACGGTCTGCGGCAGCCGGCACTGAACGGGTTAAAAGAGGAGTCTTGAAGGTCGGTATTGACAAGTATCGTTAAAGTCGGGTGGTATCATGAGTGCTCGCTCAAAACAGGTTTTACCGTACCGGCTGTGGAAGACAGATCGACCAGAATTCAAGAGTAGCGTCTGACCTAGTTTCTACCTGGAAACCAGACTGGAAATTTTATTTCTTGATGTGGCTGTCTTGACGATAAATACTATCTCATCTATCTTATCTAATGTAATCTAATGTAATCTATCTAATCTATATTGCCGACCGTTGGGGCACCACTGATGACTTGACCACCAGCTCCCTCCATTCCACTCTGTTTTCTGCCATTCTTAGTGTGTCGCTCAGCTTCAGTCCTGCACACTCTTGAGATATTGTCCGGCCTCCCATCTTTTGAATACAGAATAGGTTAAAACCGTTGCCATAAAATCACAAGCGTTCATACATCGTCAACTGCAGTCCTTACCTTTTTTGCTCGCTGTTCTTGTGCTGGGCAGTGTGTTCTGGTTTGCGCACAATGGTCCCCAACGAACCAGTTCACGCGTACACTAAAGTCTTCGTCCCTGATTTTACATTACCCGCCCAACCTCAGCTAGCGTCTCTGGATAACTGGTCAGCAGATTTCAACGTCGGCAAACCCTGGTTGTCAGTCGGCAAACCCTGGCTATTACCACGAGTTACAGACCCCACAGAAATAGAGCCACTGCGGCTCTTGCGGATCTAAGACCTTCGTTATGCCATTCTACCCCAGACACACCACAGCCAAATAAGGATCGACCATGATAGTTCAAGGGTGATGCCAGAATAGCTTGGCGCCTGTGGGCGCCAAGCTATTCTGGCATCACCCTTGAACTATCAAGGTCGATCTGTGCCCTGCACCGCAACGCAGTCTTCAGATGACGACGGCAACATTTGGGGATTTCGGTGTAGGGGTACAAAGAGTTAAGCCCCGATGTTCATCTGTGGTCAAGAAGAGAAAATCTTCAGACGGCAGATTATCACGGAATACTAAAGCCCCCTCGCCCAAAACCTTCCACCTGCAAGAGGTACAGGTTTTCAGCAGTCCCCGCATGGGTCTCGGTTTTCTTCCACCTGCAAGAGGTACAGGTTTTCAGCAGTCCCAGCATGGGTCTCGGTTTTCAACGTCGAGCAGGGCCGCAGGACACTTTCACGGCGCACACACACACAGTACATGAAAGGTGACTGATGAGAAATCGGTGCCTCTTGCACAGAAAACGCCATGCTTACTTCGTGATATGCGTACTCCCCCGGAGGAGAATCCGAGGGTTTAAAGGTTGCTACTTTTGTACTGTGGGTCCGCGGTCGTGGCCTACATTCACAGATGACCTAGATTGGTTGACCAGGCCGGCCTGTTAGGCAATTCTTCTGACCTTTGGACGGACTGACCAATGTCCCGGAACGAAGCGGAGGAGAGAGAGACGCTGCATACAGCGAATAGAAGTCACTACACACACAAAGACAGCACAGTACGAATGTCAGAAAATGAAATAACTACTGAACTTCACAGGCACAGAGTATCATCGGCAGTAGCGTTTGAAAAAGCCTCGCCGATGAAGATCTATTCCTCTTGCAGAAGGTAGAAATTTACGGCTGTGTGCAACTATTCGCTGACCGACACCTATCCATTCTCTCAAGAAAACACCGAATGAATGAACTATCACAGTGTCGTTTGTTTACACTTCAGTCATAGCCACATGTACATGTGTACGAAAAAAATAGCATGTGATCTTTCCACTTAGAGGCACATATCTTCATGAGTCCGCGCTATGCCACCTTGCAGGCAGGGTAGGGGTGGGTGGGTGGGTGGGTGGGTGCGGTTTCGCCCAGAGCATAAAATCTTTACGTACGCATTCCTGAAATGTTGCAGGCGTCACCTAAACGACTCTGTGCTAGTTGCGAGAGACGGATCGATCGTGATAACTCCAGGGTTGTGCCTGATTAATCTGGCACTACCCTTGAATTATCACGGTCGCTTTATCTCCCGCTGTCGTGCGTGGGGGCTACAAGGGTTGAGGCATTTCATAATTTATCGGCGAGCTACGTTGCACAATGAACAAGTGCCGTATGATTACGTACTAGTAGTCTATTTGTGGTTCAGTTGCACAACAATCCCAACGACTTGGAGGAGAAGAACGCACACAATGTATAAATACCACAGGGAAAACTACAAGAAAAGGTCTACAGTATAATTACTATGATTGATCACATCTTTCATTTACGAAAAGCTTCGACAAGGCCGCTGTTTTTCCTTAGGCACGGGGCTCCTGATATCCAGCTGGTAAATTCGGAATACATTAACTCATTCGACCCCAGACACACCACAGCAAGATATGGATCGACCATGATAGTTCAAGGGTGATGCCAGATTAGCTTGGCGCCTATGGGCGCCAAGCTATTCTGGCATCACCCTTGAACTATCAAGGTCGATCTGTGTCCTGCACTGCAATGCAGTCTTCAGAGGACAACGGCAACATTTGGGGATTTCGGTGATGGGGTAGAATGAGTTAAATAAACATGATTTTGCCAATCAACTCTGTATTTTTCTCAAATTTACACAGAGGAGGAGACCAAATTGTGAGAATTTTGACCTTCATATTCAAACATTTCTTGAGCTCAAAAAAACAGTTCATGCATTTTGCTTTTGCTATGGTATGTGGCGTTGCTTGCTGTTGAGGAGGCCCGGCTTCATGTCCAGTCCAAATCCCTACGTCAGTCCTCTTCTCCTTTCCAATACGCGCGCAGGAAAACAGATTCTCGTCGAGTCCCTGCAGACGTAGATGCTAATGGATACATGTGCCTCCTGCACACTAGTCCAAATCAATTACGAGGTGTCTGCCCTTCAGATGCAGTAGGCACGAAAGAGATCCAGTGCGCAAAAGGCCATCGAGCCAACGTCGGCCCGATGGCCTTTTGCGCCTGGGTTTGTTCCTGAACCACCACTTTCTGGGCGTCCCAAAATAAACGGCCACATCACCAAAGTTGAGCCTGGTTCAAGGGCACAGGAGGGGCCTGCGGCAGTTCCTCCCTTTTGAACTGTAGAGACAAGCATGAACACACGGACGACAAACTTTCTCCTGCAAGCGCAGAAACACGCGGTCACTTTAAAAATGACCGTTCGGCGGAAAAGATGCGTAGTAATAATGCGTGTTTTCCGCCGGACGGTATAGGGCTCGGGAAGTTCCCGGCGTTGCCTAGCAGTGTCGGCGCCTCATCCGCCATCTTATGAGGATACCACAGTCGTCAGATGAGTAGCGAAATAGTGTTTCAACACGCTCTTCTTTCTTTTTCTTCCTCTTTGGAAACAAACAAAAATAGATTATGGTGAGCGGCTTCATACAGTGATGGCAAGACTTGCTGTGTGCTTATTAAGCACATCAGAACTTTCCTGACATTACAAAAAACAGCGATTTTCCTATGAGCGCGTTAGGTCCCGCATCCTCACAAGATGGCCGCCACGACTGGCGTGATGACGTCAGCTTCCCGAGCTCTATAGTCAGCAGGAGTCAATGCGCTATGCTGCGTAACCAGTTTCTGCTTCGTTTCATAATTTAATTGAAAATATTTTAGGCGAGTTGAACCTCACTTAAATATTTCCAATTCAATCTATAAAATGACACTACAAGTGAAGTATGAATGCAGCCTATTCACCGCTGAAGATAGTGGATTAATTTAGACATTTTTAACATCCTGTTAATAGTTTTATTCCATATTATATGATGACAGTCATGATCACGGCTTGGCATCAACCTTGAAAAGATCTCAAAACTAAACGGCAACCAGTCCATTAAAGTATGCTAGTTCACCAATACAGTGACGCAAAAGGCCATCGGGCCGACGTCGGCCGCCGTTGCCCAGCGCACGGCCGTGCGAGGGCCAAAAGCGGCCCAATGGCCTTTTGCGTATTGGATCTTGGTTTTTAACGTCGAGCAGGGCACTTTCACGACGTACACACAGTACATGAAAGGTGACCGTGCGACCATTATGAAACTTCGTATAGTGTAGTATTGTTCATGCAATGATCAATGTGTGACGCGCTGAGATGCTAGATGCTATTATTGAAGGGACAAGGACTTCCCAGCTGGCGCTGATTTCGTCCGGAAGAGGGGGGGGGGGGGGGGCAAGGAGTTGGGGGGATACAACATACACCGCGTTCCGCTGTAATCGCTAGCACCTTGTGGCAAACATTACACCTCGGCCAGCGAGCGAATTCTCTCTATCGTTACTGACAGAGTTATGTAACTTTGTGGGGCAGGACCCTTTGTGTCCTAACACGTCACGACCGACACCGGCATACCATACACTGTCGTGCGAGAAGCACCGATCCGCATGAACACCCGCAGACTTGCGGGGGTTGATGAATATACGTGCCTCTTGCAATGACATTTATATCCATGTTCCCCACTAGAGAGAAATATCACGTAGTGGTCAAACTACAGGGAAATACGAAAGGCTGTGAATCATTTCAACGGACTAGTACGAATTGCATAACAAAACCGCCGCACGAATACTCGCAACATGATCACGGACCACACGAAATTCACCGGCGGACACAGGACTAATACGGACGGGACTGCACAAACACAGACGCCGCGCCATCAACACCAACGAACTGAACTGACTTACTCACTGCCGACAGAGAGTGCAATAGAGCTTAAAGATTGATAAAAATTAATGTACATGATAGTGAAGTCTGATCCCTCTGTGTCCTTTGCTCCCAATGGGCCCCTCGACAATAAATGTTGTTCTGGTTCTGTTCAGAGCAAAACAGGGAGCAGATGGAGCTGCCTATTTATTTCGAGCGTAAGAAGTCCGCGTTGAGTACAAAGTACCTGGTTACAGAACTACCGAAGTTGGACTGACACGGTTCAAACTAAAAACAACAACAGCACTAGCCAGCCCCTCACAGCAAAACGAATTAAACATAACACAAAATGAGACAAATCAATGCAATTCTTTCAACTAAATTCACTTTAGCAACGAACGCTTGATACACATAGATACACACCTCGTCGCTGAACAAGTTAGCAAAGTGACCTCAAGTTTTTCTTCCAATCTTAATCGTCTTGAGTCGTGATACGACGGCATAATATATATATATATATATATCAGAGCATGGAATTCATTCATTCATTCATTCAATCCTCTCTGCGCCGTCTGGTGCTTGAGGCGACTATGTTGTCGTTTCCGTAGCAAGTTTCTTTTTACAGGGTGGAGTCGCTAGCCCCACGCCTAACCCTCCTCCTTTATCCTGACTTGGGACAGGCAGTTAAGCCACCAAAGGGGCCTCCCTGGTGGAGTTGAGCATGGAATTACTCGTACTAAAAAAAAGAGGAAAAGCCCTTTTCACTAGGGGGGTCCAGGGGCATGCCCCCCCGGAAAATTTTTGAAAATTTACATTAAAATTTGTGCAATCTGGTGCATTTTAGAGAGAAACTGAGCCTTTTAACCACCTAAAAATCTTGCTTTTTTTTTTCTTATTTTTTGGGTGCACTTTTTATTTTTTGTGTCAAAGGTTTAAAAGTTATACTAAAACTTAAAGTATTCAACAGAATATATCCAAATGCTTATTCAAAATACATCTGAATGTCTTTCCATTTTTTCATTTTTTTTAAATTTGAGTTTAATTATATAATATATATACTTTCTTTAATAATCTCTGATTAATCAGCTGTAAGTATGGATTCCTTTTCTCTCTTATTTAACACAATGTACTATGTCACTTAACTGGAGAAAGGTTATATAGATTTTTCAACATAATTTCATCAAACTCAGTTTACTGGAAAAAAATACATTGTAATAAATTTATTCACCATCAAGAGTAATATTTCCATTGGCACTGCTTTTAGCTTTCTTGTGTTTCGCTGTAGACACGTGAGCATCAAGAGCTACGCGGCCGCGTAGTTAATCAAACTCTGCGCAGTTCGCGGCAATACGCCTGCCCACAGGCCGCTAACTTGCGAATACACTGAGCGCGGAGCTCGTCGTTTACGCTTTTCTCGAGCCAAGTCCATCTCCAAATATTCTTGGCTCCAGAATCGTCTATTCTGTCTCCGCGTTTAAGTATTTTCTCTTCGCCATATTTTGACCAGACGACTACCACTGAAGACCGGAAGCGACGTGTGCGAGCTAAAGCTAACGCCTCGCTCAATTTTGAATACGCGATTTGGGGATATCCGCCACATAAAGATCGCGAAACACGGTATTGGAATAGTGACTTTACGATTTTGTTTTCGGCGGAAATTGTTATTTTCGGCGGAATGGCAGCTTCATTTAAGCGGAAATCCACCAAAAAGAGGAAAATTCCATGCTCTGATATATACACTCATTATCATTATTGTAAATCATAAAGCCACGCCCTCACCTGCTATAGGAAGACAAACAAAATGGTGGAAACAACCAAAAGGGCCTGAAATGTGTAGGCAACCGGAATAGCACAACCCCTCCCTCACCACACACACCATAACCACGCAGCTGTCCACATGACTGCGTACGCAAGCCAAAACTAGTGCTCAACATACCCGACCGTTTCCTGCAGAACACCAGAAACCATTCGGGCGTACGGCGGTTCTACGCCAAAGAAAAACAAACGAAACTACCCACTGTCTGCAAATGCGGAGGATCTACGCTTCTTGCAAATGGGTAGTTTTCGCTGTTCAAGTTCTGCGCCAGAGGCCGAGAGGCACAGCCATGCTTGACTTGCTAAAGCGGAACGGCCCTTGTGCTGCCCGTCACCTCTGACCAAGATGGAAGCTGGGGGAAACCCGTATGACTAATACAGCCTACTAGCAGCCGATGGTGGTTCTAACCACTGACCTATATTTACTTGACCTCTGACTTCAACAATTTTCGCTTTGAGTTCCTTCGCGCATCTTAGCCGCGCACTTTTGCATTGCCCTTTCCGGTACCAATGTGAAAAGACACGTCGAAGTACGAGTGCATACGAAGTTATTTGGACTGTTTTGACTATTTCGGCACGATGTCGAAGCGACAACACGGTGGGAGTCGTTGCAAAAACCATCTTTGTTACTATGTTTAATCAAAAGAAGTTAAAATAATGAGACAGCTGACTAAAAGAAGAGAAGAAATGGCTATCAAATTGAAAGAGAAGTGTATTTATTTGCATATGTGGCTTGAAGCATTCTCAGAAGATTATGAATTAAATTTATAAAATAGTTTGCGCTTTCATTGATGCTTTAAAATTTATTTTTTAATGAAGGAAATTGTAAGCAATTAGTTTAGCAGATAATATATTTTAATTTTCCATTGCACCATTTAGAAACTAATGCATGTATATTATATTTATTACTAATACTATTAAAAAAGAATATCTTAATTTTTAAGTGGTGTAATGGAATGTTGAAATATATTACCTGCTAAAATAAATGCACGTAATTTCCTTCATTAAAAATGAAACATCTTTTTCAACACGCTCCATCAGATCTTAATAATAAAAAAATGCATCAAGTTAGTGCCAATTTCTGATTACAGCTGTGCGGTATGTAATGTAGTCACAGTGACGGTGGTGACACTCTTTCTTGAATTTTAGATCTACGAACGTTGTTTGTATCGAATAATAACATGAAGAATATCCTTTTCCATTAAAAAACATTTTTTTTTGACAGCCCAGGTTTTTTTTGTGTGCAACTGGGAAACCCTCCATAATCTGCCCCTGACTATCTCAATAATGAATATTTTCCTGGATGGCGAATCTCCAAGGAAAAAACAAAATTAAGTGTTTGTTACAGCTATTATGTCAAGACAATTTTGGGTACTTTGGTATTTGAATGTGTTTGTTTAGGGGTTTTGTTAATTTTTTTTTCCTTTTCATTCCTAATTTAAAGCTAAGGTTAGATGATTTGGCCCCAAAAAGCTTGTTTGAGGTTATTCAACCCACCATATTTTTTGTGGTCCCTACGCCTTTTTGTGCAGTGGGCTGGAAAGGGTTTTTTTCCCCTTTTTTAAGCCCACATTTTTCCAGTTTCGGAGATGTACAAACATATTTTTTATAAATATCTGACCTGTACGTACATATTTTCCCAGATATCTGGAGATATACACATATAGCCCTCATATTTTCTTTTCAGCTCAGTGAACATTGTTTTTCTTACTATGTTCTAAGCGCTAACACTGTACCACATAAAAGTTTTTCGATATGAAAACTGTTAGATGTCAAACAAGTTCATTTAGCGTTGATATAAAAGAAAACCGAAGACCTTACCTCGACGATTGAATAAAAAATGCCCGTTTCAAACGGGATACACGCATTCCTTTCTCTGTCTTCCATGATAGTCGAAATGCAACCGGAAAAATCTAGGCAAAATCGCAAGCCGGCGCATGCGCACAAATCCGAAGCGAACTTCGCAAGAGGCTTTGAGAAGGTACACGCGCTCAGTCAGACATCCAGTAATGTAGTATCCATGGTTCTAACAGTATACAGAGAATTGGGTGTAAACAGAATGTACGCATTAATAATAATAATAATAATAAGCGCATTAAATAGGCGCTTTATCCCAACTGAAAATCGGCTCAAAGCGCCGCCGCGAACTGAACCCAACAAGCACACTCACGTGAAACACGCGCATTCACTCACACACTGTACATAAACACAGAACATTCACGTGGTGCTAAGGGCAAGCTCAAGCGAGCTACTGTAGTTTTTGGAAATTCAAAATCGTTTGTATTTGAAATTTGATTAAGTGGACTGAAACTGATACCAAAGTAATAATAATAATAGTAATAAATATATAATATATATAATAGTATATAAATAATAATAATAGTAATAATACATAGTATTTATATGGCGCATTTCCCTATAATATAACTCAATGCGCAGGACATAGCCGCGAACTGAACCCAACAAGCACGCTCACGTGAACCACGCGCACTGTACACAAACACAGAACATTCACGTGGTGCTAAGGGCAAGCTCAAGCGAGCTGACATTTTTGGAAAATTTTAAATCGTTTGTTTTTAATATTTTTGAAATTTGATTAAGTGGGCTGAAATTAATACCCAATTCAGGCTAAACGAAACTCACACTGTATGTCGAATTCAAAGTATACATATTTTAAGGCCAAACTCAATCTTCAATTGAACATTTTCAGAAGGTGATGTGGACGTGTCCACCGAAGAATACTACAGTACTATCATATAGTATCAACAACACCTACAAATAAAACCTAACACAACAATCGTAATATTATTCTTCTTACTTGAATTTAAACTGAGAAGCCTCAGAAATTTAAAATAAAAAAAAAATATTTCCACTCACTTTTATGGCCCTGGGTGTGAACATTTCAAGGTGTAAAAAAAAAAAAAAAAAACAATCCCGGTGAGATTATATGATAATCTCTCATGCTTTAAACACACACCCCCCAAAAAATGAAGAAACTTCACCACAAAGAAAGCTTACCCAGAAACCACTGCTCCCCCTTTCATTTACACAGAATAATGGCCGTGCGTGACAGACACTTCACAGTACGATCAGAGCACTTGTGCAACGATCAAAATACATTAAATGTTACCTAGCAAATAATTACACAAGGAAATAATTAAACGTGGATTTCTATACTCCCTAGAAGAATAAAACGTTGAATAATCCCTACCTGAAAAAAATCCGCCCATTTAATCTGACGTGGGTTTATTATAAACACTAACATAATAACAATCATTCTTACTGCTGAATGCCAACAACATTCCATCTTTGTGCGATAAACAAGTAAGGGATATAAATTGCGCTAGGTGACTGAAATAGGACGCGTCACTGAGGCAAGAAGCACGTCAACATCACATGAACGTTTGTCGAGGGGCCCATTGGGGCCAAAGGACACAGATGGATCGGACTTAACTATCATGTACATTACTTTATAGCATTCTTTAAGCTCTTTCAGTCCACACGGAATTTTGCACATGTAGATAGGCATCGCTTACACTTGCGTGTCAAAGTAACTAACCCATTTAGCCCCAAGTCCCTACCGGCCCCAATTCAAGGGTAGTGCCAGATTAGCTTGGCGCCTTCAGGCGCCAAGCTAATCTGGCACTACCCTTGAATTATCATGGTCAATCCACCTGATGCAACTGGTACATAGTCGTTCAGTAACACTTCCAAAATTTGGGAAAAGCACCCGTGGGGCTTAAAGGGTTAGCCCCCTTGTAAGCAGCCAACGGTACTGTCGTTTCGGTGTCCGCATGCACGAGGTTGGTTAGAATGTATAGATGACTAAACACAAGACGATCCAAAACAAACGTTAGCCAAAGAACTGCAAAACTGATGGCGAAATGCTCCACTGACTGTGTACACTACGTGTCGAGACCTCTCACATCAGTACAGGCTAACTGCGCAGTCCATACAGCATACCAACGCGTCCGACTATGTCACGTGATAACCTAACCCATTGCATTCACCCCTGTCGGATTTTTAAACCAATATTCCGAAGGGGTTTGAAAAACAAATTGGAAGAAACCTCAGTCGTACCTGGATATGAACTTATTTACACTAGTCTTACCTTGATAAGTCGCGAGGCACAGAAGATTCGATCAAAAGGCGGGAAGGGACAAATCATTGGTGAGAGAGAGACGCTGGCGTCGTCAGTAAGAGGAAACGCTGTGTAGCGTGGTCACGCACGGTCAAGACAGGGAGTGGCCGCTCGGGGGTGTAGCGAGGGGAGGGGGGGAGGACAGTAAATGGACAGTGTGGGGGGGAGGGGGGGTTCAAAACAGCGCGAAGCAGTTCGGGTCTCAGTTTCGTTTCAACCGCTGTTTACTTCGGCCAAGATGAAGCGCGCGCGCGCGGTAGGTCACCCGTGGCCAGCAGTGCGTGGCGCAGGTCTGCTGGCCAGTCGGTACAAACAGTCCCTGTCACGTCGACCTAGCTTCTCCCCCTCCCCCCTTCTGCCCCTGCTGTAGCGACCTTCACCTTGCCCCCTTCACCCACCCACGCCAGATAGCCTTGGGGTTTCTCAGTCCGGCTCTACAGGCCGGGCCCTCAGCCAACTATCTACGTCTTCACGCGGCACAGATTCTCTTGCGCCACCACAGCCGCAGGGCCAACATTAAACCGCATGGGCGCAAGGAAACCTATATGCCTTGTACACGTCGGACCAGTTGCACGAGAAAGCTTTTGTCTTGCGCCAGCCACTTGCTTAGTGGCTGGCGCAGGACTAAACTCATTCATGCAACTGACCCCGTAAGTATCGACATCAGTTTGTTCCTCAAACAGAGGGAGTGATGGTGGTTTTCCTCATGTTACTGTTTAGTATCTTACCTGGTGAGCCGCGGACGGGAAGGCGATGCAGCGTGACGGGCAAACTGACCGCGGTCGAAATGCCCAGCTTGACGATTTCGCTTTTCTTTCGCTGTCCACTGTCCAGTTTTCGATGCGTCACCCTGTCCGTGAGACCCGCAGATAAGTGTCGTCTGCTCACCGTAAGTGTCGGCTGCATGGCCGGCGGCCATGCCCTGACCTTTGGCGCGTTGTTTGTGACGTGTGGTCAAAGCGTGCCGCGACCATCAGTGTTTATGGGAGTCAGTTATCTAGTCGTCCGTCGGCACTTATCTCGTGAACAACACAGCGCACGGTAAACATCACGCTCGGAATTTGCCTTCAGTTCCATGAACGCCATCTTTTGTACAGTTCCGTGTTCGTTGCTTTCATTCCATTTATTTTCCTTGATTTTCTTTTTATTCATTTATCTTGCTTTTCTCGGTTGTTTTTTTCCACCATTTCATCGACAAGTTTTCCGTTCCCTGCGTACTCATCTTTTCTTGCGGCTGTACCTTAAAAGTTACTTGTTGGCTTCACTTTTTCATCAGCAGCAAGTTGTCAGTTCCTTGTAGGAAATGATTCTTTAGTTCTTAGAGACCGTTTGGTCAACCTTTCTTTCAGTGACAGGCTTCCATTTTTATGGCTGAAAACAAAACCAAAACACGAAGCAGTAGTCTGTCATTTCAGTTCAGTTTCTTGGTTGATTCGCTTTTCTTGTAACAAGTTCAGACATCCAGCTCATTTACCGCCCTAAATATTTTTGCTATATTTCCCAAAGCGAGTTGAAGTCAGTTCCTTTTGTACTGATAGGTGATTTTGTTCTACAGCAGCAAACGCCATCATCAGGTCTTCAGTATTTGACACTTCGTCTGCCATCAGAAAACAACCCGCTGAGCTGAATATATAGTTCGGGTTTACAGAGCAGACCTGCCAGTATACTGCGACAATTTCCACAACTCGAAAAACGTGCAGCTTTTGGTCGAACGCGTTTGTGTGCTGGTCTGTGATTTTGGACCTTACGGTCTTACTGACCTGCACACACACCCAGAACTATTTCTCACGGCCGAGTAATGACTAAGTCTCGCTGTCGCATCTATCCACGCCGACTACTCAGTGATACGCTAGTAGTAGTCATACTTTTCCTCTCGGTCGGCTGAGTCAGTCTGCATTTGGTCAAAGCGGGCAAATAGCCTTGCTTGCTTCAGTCAGCGGCAGGTCGTTAGGAAGGCTATATACCCGTCAGGCATTATGCATAGCTGCCAACTTTGGAGAAATAAAAATCCTGACTGGCCGGGGTCCAGGGGCCGCCTAGGCCCCGGCAGGGTGCAGGGGCAGCGCCCCGCTGGGGGGGTGCAGGGGGGCTACGCCCCCCGCTCGTAAACGAAAATCAGCATTTTGATGGCAGTTTGGAGGCCTCTCCTTGAAGCAAAATTCAAAATAATAACCAGTTTGTATCCTTTAGTTTGAAGTTATTTACATTCACATCAGCACAAAAAAAATCATGGCTGAACAAAATAAATCAATGGAAACGAAAAATCAGCATTTTGAAGGCAGTTTGGAGGCCTCTCCTTGAAGCAAAAATCAAAATAATGACCAGTTTGTATCCTACAGTTTGAAGTTTATTTACATTCACATCAGCACAAAAAAGCATAGCTGAACAAATTAAATCAAGGACAATGGAAACGAAAATCAGCATTTTGAAGGCAGTTTGGAGGCCTCTCTTTGAAACAAAATTCAAAGTTTATCTACTCTTTTGATGGTGGGCAAGGGTTTGCAGCAGCCTTCAGGGACTGAGATGTTGCTGATTTTGCCTTCAACAGCAAGTCCTCTCTCTCTCGTCTCTTTCGGTTTGTGTTCCACACTTTCATAATTATTTCACAAGATGCTCTTACTTTTTCATGTATTCCTTCGTTTATTCAATTCATCATTCAGTCTGACCGCCAGACAGTCTTTATTTTTTCTTCATTATACTTCGCTACTTATACTTGGTGTTTCTTACGTTTTTCGTGCAGACTGATGTCTTTTTGGCCGCCGTAACCGATGTTTATGTCCGCCCGGCACATTTTACAAAAGGCAAAGTGTTCCCCCTTTCTCGATTCGTCGATGTAAGGAAAGGAACGCTTGTAGTCTGGATGGAACTTCACCAAACACTTCTGCTTCTTAGGAGGCATGATTTTGGTGAAAATCGAAAATACTCTGTGACCAGTTGCGAAGATCGTTGAGCATGTGCTCGAGGGCAAATTCGAAGGAACCGGAACAAACAGAATGGACGGAATTTGCCGCGCATGCGTAATCAAGACTGGCTGTGGGTCCCCGAAAGCTTAGCGGTACAGTATAGCGGTAGGCTCTCAACTACAGGCGCTTGACCCCGCGCGGTACGCCAAAATGCCTCGAATTTTAAAACAAAGCTTGAAAATATGAAAATCGGGAGAAATGTACAAAAAACCGGAGAATCGGGAATTGAAAAAAAAATCGGGAAATTCCCGATAAAATCGGGAGGGTTGGCAGCTATGCATATGTAAGTGGTAGATCTACCACTGTACCACCCGCCCACTTTTATCTCCCACCCCCTTTTCGCATTGGCCTGCTGGGCTTGCGAAAACTCGCCACCAGCTAAGCCACTTCTCGCGAAAACCTCGCCACGGTTGATACACCTTGTTAGTAGAACTACTCATATATCGTACAAACTACAAGGATAGGTATCAAAACAACACAGCCATTGGCGAGCCCAGCCAACACATTCTGTAAAGATCTATCAAACTGTGTCGTCACTGAAACTCGCCACAGTCGCATCACGTCGTTACAGTTACTTACATAGTTGGCACATTGATGGGTGATGGAGCAACACAGCGACTGACTGAGCAAGCTAGCTGGACTGACAACCGACGCTCGCGCGTTACAGTTCAGCAGAACTTACAGAATGTTCATTCACCACTGAACAAGAGAAGTACACGAGCGAAAGCTTCACACCTGCAGCCAATGCAAGGGGTAATGCTGTTCATCTGCACGGGCTCACGACGACTCGGAACAAGCCTGTCAATTTGTGTATGTAGGGTGCGTTGGTTTTCATGCGAATGCAAGAACAGATTGTCGTGAGCCGTGAGGAGCAGGGACTCGCGACATTCATATCCGTATCTCACACTGGTTTCACACGAGGGAGGCAACCAGTGTGAGAAAATCTCTCGCAGAAAACTGACATGCGGCTTTGTCACGTCGGTGTGAGTGATTTGTCAATGGTACGTCTTTGTACCTCAAGCAGAGCAGATCTTCAAGGCTGCAGTCTGTGACTACTGTTGCACGGACAGCAGTAAACACACGGACCCTACACAATCACATGCTCAAATCCTCGCATTCCCCTCACTGACACTGAGAAAATAGTACAAAGCCGATTTGGTGACCCCCACCAGCAACAGACGCTAAATCCAGCGACGGGGAGAGGCAGAGATTCTCATGAGCTTTTCCCGGGGTGCATGAGACTCCTCGCCTCTTGCAGATCGGTGGGTATGGGTGAGGGATGATATACACAGGGCGGCGGGGTCGCACGGCGGCTACTGGGCTATCACGTAGATTCCACACTCAGCGCAGAGAGAAATGCAACAATGATGCAGGGGCCAAAACATCCAAGTCCTGTTGAGGAACTCGTTGGTGGAAATGGTTAGACTTTGGTGGGAAGCTGACCCCTTTTACATCAGTGCGTGTTGAAGAGGGAATAGAACCTGTTAAGAAGAAAAATGAACACGTTTTGTATTTTATTCTCTAGTATTTCGAGACCAAAACATACTGTGCACTCCAGGCAAGGAAAACACAGGGATCAGTCTTGAGATAGGAACATGTTGTCTCTTAGGCATCGTCTGGATCAGTCTTGAGATAGGAACACGTTGTGCCTTAGGCATCGTCTTAATTTTTAGTACAGAAAAGAGGAAAAAAATCACTCTGTGAATAAACAATGAACTGTTTAGTATCAAACCCCCACCCCTCCCCCTACCCACCTCACGCAATGTCGGACAATATATATCAATACGGTCTCTGTTTCTGAGTTCAATTTGGTGGAGCCTTCACTCCCTTTACGTGACCCGTGTGTTGAAGGCCTGGGGTTCGAGACCTGCTGATGTAGTCAAATGTGGTGAGATAACTGTACGATAAAATCGTCCTATGCAAATTCAAGCTGCATACCCAATGTGCGCAAGGCCATCGGGCCGACGTTGACCCGATGGTCTTTTGCGCATTGGGTATGCGCTGGTCTGACACTTTAATTCTTACCTAGCCTGTTTAACCCGTTACATCCCGAGGCTGATTTTCTTTTAAAGTGCTTATTGTCCTGTGAAGGCTACATGACAGATGGGCGACAGATCAACCGGTTTAGTTTAATGGTGGTGTCAGAGTAGCTTGGCGCCCTTGAACTATCAGAGTCGAATTTACGCCCAGGCAATGGGTGTATCAGGACGAAAAGGGTTAACGACTCCTTTGGTTGTTGGTAGCGGTTTTTGGCAGCAGCCGGAATCATCGCGACAGAAATCGCTACCAACAGCCAAAGCGTTAACCCCTTCACTGCCCGAGGCCTCGGAGTGCGTTTCTGAAAGATGTGTTAATTCAACACCAATGATCCGTCCATGGAACCTGCGTTTAAAATTGAGCGCTCCCCCCCCCCCCCTCTATCCCACCCCAACCCCCACCCCCTCCCCCAACTGCGGGTACTCATGAGGATCTATGTGTCTTGCCGCTGGAATGTGATCATTTTTTTTTTTTTTTAATCGTAGTGAAGACAGGGTCCGTACAAAAAAGCAAGGACGAAGTTCACAAACTTTTCATAAGCGTTTCAGTAGTCACAAACCCAAACTGAAGCCTGAAGGTTGACACACTCTGTATCAGCAGCTCATTTGAAGCTTTCGTGCCTAATGCATAGTTTAGTTCATTAATGCATGATTGATTGATTAGTTCCGGGTTTAACGTCCACGGCACCGAAGTGATAATGGACGGCCCTGACGGACGGGTTATGGGGAACAAGGAAATCTATTGCGACCTGAACACTGATCAACTCAGGCGCACTCCAACTGTGCCACTTTGATTTACCAGGACCTTTCAACGGACATGCTCTTGAACAAGCCCGTCTTTTCCCCCTGGATTGTGAGTCCAGCTACCGGGGCCGGGACGGGATTCGAACCCACGACCCGGCGATTCCCTTCGCTCTCCTGCTCCGACTTTTAACCGCTTGAGCTATTTCGGAATCTTCATTAATGCATGAAGAGATACCGCCAAAATAAAAGAACGCTTAGCGAATGGCGTAGCTCGGTAGAAGCGTAAACAACCAATCAGAATGTTCGGCAGAAAGGCCATACTTACTTTACTTACGCCTGTCACCCCTCCCCGGGTATAGGCTGTCGACGAGAGACCTCCAGCGACTCCTGTGCTTCTCCTTCGATTTTACTCCAGGTGGTTCCCGGTCTCTTGATGTCTGCTTGGAGGTCTCGACGCCAGGTGTTTCCCGGCCTGCCTCTTTTCCTCTTTCCCTGGGGGTTCCATGACAATGCCTGCCTAGTGATACTGGAAGCTGGCTTTCTCAGTGACCAATCCATCCCCATCTTCTTCGCCCAGTTTCATTCTCTGCTGTTATCTGCTCTGTTCTTTCCCAGAGTCTGACGTTGCTGATCTTCTCTGGCCAGTGGATTTTCAAAATTCTTCTAAGGCAACTGTTTATGAAGATCTGTACTCTGTTGACTGTGGTTTATGTCAATCTCCAAGTCTCTGCTCCATATAGGAGAACTGCTTTTATGTCGGAGTTGAAAATTCGGACTTTGGTGTGTTGTGACAGCTCTCTGGAACTCCACACTTTTTTCAACTGGAGAAAGGCTGCTCTGGCTTTACCGATTCGTGCTCTGACATCTGCATCAGTGCTGCCTTTTTTTTTTTTTTTTGTCTATGATGCTCCCGAGATAGGTGAAGGACTCCACCTCCTCCAACGGGGTGCCAGCAAGCAAGACTGGTTCTTCCCTGGTTGCGTTCAGCCTCATTGTCTTTGTTTTCTGTTTGTGGATGGCGAGGCCCACTTGGGACGAGATGTCAGCAAGCCTCGTGGTCTTGTCCTGCATTTGTTGATGAGTGTGGGACAGTAAAGCCAAGTCGTCTGCAAAATCGAGGTCGTCAAGCTGTGTCCACAGTGTCCACTGTACTCCACTTCGTCTGTGCTCTGTGGTCCTTTTCATGACCCAGTCTATGGCCAGTAGGAAGAGGAACGGAGACAGCAAACACCCCTGCCTGACACCGGTTCTGACCTGGAGCTCCCTGGTGAACTACCCTTCGTGGATCACGCGGCATGTCATGCCATCGTAGCTGCTCTTGATCAGGCGGACGAGCTTTGTGGGTACACCGTAGTGTCGTAGGAGTTTCCACAGAGTCTCTCGGTCCACTCTGTCAAATGCTTTCTCGTAATCCACAAAGTTGACGTACAGCGGGGAGCTCTTCAGCAAAGACTATTCCACAATGATGCGGAAAGTGGCGATCTGGTCTGTACATGATCGGTTTTTCCTGAATCCTGCTTGCTGGTCTCTCAGCTGGGGGTCGACGGAGCTCTTCATTCTCACCAGGATGATCCTGTTCAAGAACTTTCCTGGTACTGACAGCAAGGTGATTCCTCTGTAGTTGGAACACTTGCTGAGGTCGCCTTTCTTGGTAAGCTTGATTAGGTACCCCTTCTTCCAGTCAGCCGGCATCACCTCCTCTTCCCAGATCTTTCCAAACAGTGGGTACAGCATCTCTACTGTTGTCTCAAGGTCTGCTTTCAGAGACTCCGCTGGGATGCCATCTGGCCCTGCTGCTTTGCCGTTCTTCAAAAATGCCACTGCTCTTCTGATCTCATCCTGGCTGGGTCTGTCACAGCTGATGGGTAGGTCGGTCTCTGCTGGCTGGATGTCTGGGGGGTCGGGTGGGGTGGGTCTGTTCAGTAACTCTTCAAAATACTCGGCCCATCTGTCGAGTTGGTCTGCTCTGTCTGCAATAGGCTTGCCTTCTTTGTCTTTTACTGGTCTTTCTGTATGGCCATACTTGCCCGACAATCTTTTGGTAATGTCATAGAGCTGTTTCATGTTGCCGCTGCCTGCTGCCTTTTCTGCCTCTGCTGCCAGGCTGTATGTGTAGGCCCTCTTGTCTGCCCTGATACTCCTCTTCACCTCGCGGTTGGCTTCCGAGTATTCCTCCTGTGCCCTTGCTTTGGCTGCTCTCGTGCGACTGTTGTTGACAACTGCTTTCTTCTGCTTCCTCACTTCTATCTTATTCAAGGTCTGTGCCGACAGCCAGTCCTTGTGATGGCGTTTCCTGAACCCTACAGTGTCTTTGCAGGTTGAGTTCAGCGCCTCTCTAACTGCCTTCCACTGCTGCTCTGTGGTGACCGCCTCCTCTTCATTTACTAGCTCCTGTAGCGCTTGAAACCGGTTGGACAGCACCAGTTTGAACTCTTCTCTCACTCCAGTCTCTCTCAGGAGGCCTACATTATAGCGCTCTCTTCTTGTCTCTGTGCGGCTTTTCTTTAAATTGAGCTTTATTCTTAAGGTAAGCAGATGGTGGTCTGAGGCGACATCTGCTCCCCTCCTCACTCGAACATCTTGAAGGGATCTTCTAAATTTCTTGCTAATGCAGATGTGGTCTATTTGGTTCTCTGTAGTATGGTCAGGTGAGACCCAAGTTGCTTTGTGTATTCTTCTGTGTGGGAAGATGCTGCCTCCAATGACAAGTCTGTTTAGAGCACAAAAGTCTACAAACCTCTCCCCGTTCTCACTCATCTCCCCTAGTCCCTGTCTCCCCATCACCTCTTCGTATCCGGTGTTGTCGTCCCCTATTTTGGCATTAAAATCGCCCATGATGATGGTGATGTCTCGCTCCGCACATTTGTCCACAGCACTCTGGAGTCGGTCATAGAACTCTTGTTTCTCTTCCTCGTCACTGTCATTAGTGGGCGCATAACACTGGATGACGTTCAGCTTGATCTTTTTCTTGGTTCTAAAGGCTGCTGTGATAATTCTTGGCCCAAGAGGTTCCCAGCCCATCAGCGCTCTCTGTGCCACTGGTGACAGCATGAATGCTACTCCTTCTGTATGGGGGGCATTCTCCTCTTCATGACCTGAATACAGAATCATCTCACCACTTAACAGCCTTTTCTGGCCAGACTGCGTCCATCTGGCTTCGCTGATACCTAGCAGGGAAAGGTTGTACTTTTGCATTTCCGCTGCTATCTGGGCGGCCTTGCCGCTCTGGTACATGGTCTTGACATTCCATGTGCCCATGGTTGTGTCCCTGGATAGAGAGAGGCGGCTCAGTCCTGTGGCTTCCGAAGACTTCCGGCTTTTACCACAGGACGCCATAAATCTTCTGGTAGAAGAACCTTCCTCCTCCAGGAAAGGAATCGCTGTTTGTCTTTTCGTCGGCGTTTTTGTAGCTATTTCCTTATTTGCAGGGTGGGGAAGCTACCCTCACGTCCACCCCCCCTACTAGGAGGACCAGGGGTTTTCTGTCGGGGTCACCTTCCCTTAGACTATGTTGGTTCACGGCACCTTATTTCATTCGGTGCACCCCTCTCGCGAGGGACCCCCTATCCACCACCTAGGGAACGCGCCTCAACGCCATATGGTCCCAGCGCGAGGCAGAAAGGCCATGCAGTCACTTTACGATCAGAGCTAAATATAGATCACTTGCAACAAGCGTCACCATGATCGTTCGCAATGGAATAGTCACAAATTGGGGAGAGAAAAAAGAAGTATACAAAAGTTTGCCAGCACTTCGTCATTTTATTTACAAACTTTCACAGACTTTAAGAAAAAGGACTGAAATTGACAGACTTTCCAGGGCCCTGAAAAAGCCTTGTCATTTTTTAACAACTTTCACAAATGTTCACAGACCGTGCGGACCCTGAAAGGGGTTAAAAAGGGGCGATCACTCCATCATTATGTAGGAACGTTGGCCCTGTTCTCATCAGCACTGATAATGGACCTGACCCTACGGCGTAGGATCGAGCCGTGAGATCGAAAAATCACAGACCAACACTCACCCGGTTGTCATCAAACTAAAACGCCCCCTTCGCGCGGAGATATTGTTCAGGGCAACCACTTTACTGCCAATGGACGCGTATTCCGAGTGCTTTGAAAAATCATTGTCAATTCAGCGCGAAAGAGCTCAAACCGTCAAAGAAACACCGAAACAACGTCGTTTCAGCAAGAGGCATAGATCCTCAAGGGCCCCCGCAATTGCGGGGGCTCTTGAGGATCTATACCTCTTGCAGTTGGGTGACGTACAATTCTTCTCGTCACTGAAGATGTTAATTATGATGTACAGTATTAGTAACTGCTCCGTGTTCTACTAAAAGTTTCATGGCAGGAGGCAAAGATCACAAGAAACTGACGTAACAAAGACAATTTCAGAGAAATAAACTTACATTGCTCGTTGGTTTGTTTCCCGAATGGTGTCTGTGTAAACTAGGTCTAATCATCTGTGTACTAACACAGTAAACATCCGGCTGATGACTTGAAAACTCACACTGCGTGAAAGCTTCGACGTAGACTAGTAGACTCAATGAGTTTCCAAAGTCTTGTTGAATTTATAACGTTGTCACCTGTCTGAAAGCGACGTTTAACTTAAAGAACACAGCGTCGGAGGACCGTTCTACTTGTCACTTAAGCATGTGCACGTCCATTTTTGTTTAGGGCCTTAATCTATGTATTCCTTGCTTCCCTTTAGTTTATCTGAGACTGAAGATGCCGGTACAGTAATGACGTCATTTTCAAGTTTGTCTCGCCATGTACGTCACTTTGTTTATGTGACGTCAAAAGCTTCGTTGAGTGGTCGGTTAGAATGAGAGTGCCGGCCTAGAGTGCACATGTAACAAGCCGGAAAGGCTGTTTTAGTTTGGTTCCCAGTACAGCACAGCATGTGTTAACAACTTTAATTGTTTGCAAGAAAACAGTGGTGTTGAAGACATGTGCTTTGTCCAGTCTTGAAGGGCAGAACGTGTCACTTGTGTAATTAACCTATTAAGCCCCATGGCCACATGTCCCAAATTTCGGAGGTTCCTATGTACCAGTTGCAGGAGACAGATTGACCATGATAAGTCAAGGGTAGTGCCAGATTGGCTTGACGCTGCAGGCGCCAAGCCAATCTGTCACTACCCTTGAAGTATCATGGTCAATCCATCTCGTGTTGTAAGGACTCGGGTTAAAAACCATGACTGAGGTGTTGCGGCGACCGCCGAATGATGGTGTTTAATGGCAGGTAGTCTCTCATAAGGGTTGTTGCGCGAAACAGGATCTGCTGTCGGCCTACAGAAGAAAGAAAGCCCCAGCGTAACACCTTAAAATGACCACAATCGCCTGATGTGGTCTGGTTCGCCTTCGGGGGGGGGGGGGGGGGGGGGGGTCGGGGGGGAGGGGGGGGGGGGGGGAGGGGGTGGTAGTTGGGGAGGGGGCTGAAAACAATAAACACCACCCAGCTGCAAGAGGCACTGATCCTCATGAGCCCCAGCTACTGCGGGGACTCATGCGAGTCTGCGCCTCTCGCTGAAATCACCTTGTCTCTATGTAAGGTTCCTTTGACCGCTTGGGATCCTTGACGTTAACTTTACACTGATGTCAAAAATACAACCAGCGTCCACTGGATGTTTGTGGCTTCGTTTATGGCAGATCTGTCACACAAAGAAACTGCTTCTGGTATTAGTGTTATTATTATGGCACACTGCAAAACATTCATTTTGAACTTTAAATGGTACAATACCTTTATTTTTTGACTAAATGCTTCACGCAAGTGCAGCAGCAAAAATAGCGTGGAGCTCAGTCAAGATGCACATTTGTAATAAGAAACTCAGCATAAATTAGCACGTATAATTTGTAACAAAGTTATTCAGAAATAACTTGACCCCTTCTTGGACGAGATAAAATGAACTGACACGATCCAACAGCAAGAGTCGTAGACCCACATGAGCCCCCGCAGTTGCGGGGGCTCATGTGGATCTACGTCTCTTCCTGACATCACTGAATGTATATCCTTGTTTGTTTGCTTGCTTTTTCACGGCTGGGGCTATTTGTCACTAAGTTACGATTTCAGAAACAGAGCTGATCTGCATTCGCGTGCAGTAACGGGTGTTATGGTACCGGTTTCAGGCCACTTAATAAAATTTCAAATATAAGCGATCAAAATTTCCGAAACCTCAGTAGCTGAGCTGACCCTTCGCACCACGTGAATGTCCTGTGTTTGTCTTGTACTGTGTTCGTCTTCAGAGTAGTGTATGTGTGTGTGTCACGTGAGCGTGCGTGTTGGGTTCAGTTCGCGGCGCTTTGAGCCGATTCGCAACCGGAATTGGGAAAAGCGCGTATATAATAACCGGTATTATTATTATTATTATTATTAAGTTATTAGTATTATTATTATGTAAACAAACTGATCATCAAAACAAAGTAAACTAGAAAGAACGTAATGACAAGCAACTGAAGGAACATAATGATACTTTTAACAGAAATTAGACTGAAACATTAATCAGAAATAAAAGGAGTAACCAAACAAATCAGCTTAGTTTCTGAAATTAGAAGGAACTTATCCATACGAAGCCCACCATAAGCACGCCTCGTTGGATATTGTGGGTTGTTTGCGTGTGTGCGTGCCTGCATGTTGTGCGCGTGGTATAAAGTAGCGTCGTTTCAGTTAGTTTTTAAGAACGTTTTCTTTCTAGGTGGATATTAACATTACAGATGGTCGTGATGTTATATACCTGCACATACTGTCATCGGTCGGTGTGTTCTAGTCAGTCACATGTATTTATTTCTCTAGGTGGATATTAACATTACAGATGGTCGTGATGTTATATACCTGCACATACTGTCATCGGTCGGTGTGTTCTAGTCAGTCACATGTATTTATTTCTCTAGGTGGATATTAACATTACAGATGGTTGTGTGCTATATACGTGCACATACTGTAATCGGTCGGTGTGTTCTAGTCAGTCACATGTATTTATTTCTCTAGGTGGATATTAACATTACATATGGTTGTGTGTTATATACGTGCACATACTGTAATCGGTCGGTGTGTTCTAGTCAGTCACATGTATTTATTTCTCTAGGTGGATATTAACATTACAGATGGTTGTGTGTTATATACGTGCACATACTGTAATCGGTCGGTGTGTTCTAGTCAGTCACGTGTATTTATTTGTTTTATGTTCACATTTGTTTTTTCAACTTTTTTTTATAATTCCGCTGCAAACAAATTTCCCATCTTGGGAAAATGAAGGTATTTGTATTCGCATTCGTATACTTAGGAGAAGAAAATCTTAACAAAAATAATAGCAAAAAAGCATACCAGCTGGTGAAAGACCTGACCAGTGTAAAACAAGGACGCTCCTCGATCATTCAAGATAGTGAAGGGAACTGTCTTACAGAAGACCAAGACATACTGAAGAGATGGACAGAGTACTGCTCAGATTTGTTCAACCACCGAGCTACAGGTGATCCAGGCATACTTGTCAATCCAACAGTAACCAAGAATGGCAACTATCCCATCCTCCGAGAAGACGTAGAGGCTGCAGTGAAGTCGCTGACAAAAAAGGGAAGATAGCAGGAGCAGACAACATCCCCGCAGAGCTAGTCCAAGAAGGGGAAGAAGACATGATAAGCGCCTTACTAACAATCTGCAATAAGATCTGGCAGTCGGGTGATTGGCCCACACCATGGACGCAATCACTTATAATAACTCTCCCCAAAAAAGGCAACTTACATCAATGCCAGAATTATCGCACGATCAGTCTTATATGCCACCCAAGCAAAGTCATGTTAAAGATCCTATTGAACAGGTTGAAGCCACAGGCAGAGGAAATTATAGCTGAGGAACAGGCAGGCTTCAGATCAGGGCGCAGCCCAACTGAGCAGATCTACAACCTGAGAGTTCTATGTGAGAGGTACCTCCAGCACCAGCAAGACCTCTATCATGTCTTTGTGGATTTTAAGAAAGCGTTTGACAGGGTGTGGCATGCAGCCCTTTGGTTCACCATAAAGCTATACAACATCAATGCCAATCTGATCAAAGTCATAGCAAACCTTTACAACAAGGCCACTAGCGCAGTCTGCTTCAACGGCAAAATAGGAAACAGGTTTAGAACTACAGTCGGAGTCAGACAAGGCTGCTTGTTCTCACCTACTCTTTTCAACATCTTCCTGGAAAGAATCACGACAGACGCTATGAAAGACCATGAAGGAACTGTCAGTATTGGAGCAGAACAATCACGAACTTGCGCTTTGCGGACGACATTGATGGCCTTGCAGGAACAGAGAAGGAGCTAGCTCAGCTGGTGGAAAAGCTGGACAGTACAGCCATTGCGTTTGGTATGGAAATCAGTGCAGAGAAGACCAAACTGATGACAAATAACACTAGTGGCATTGGCACTGACGTCATGATTGGAAGCCAAAAACAGGAAACAGTTAATAAATTCAAATACTTAGGAGCCATTGTGACAGATGAGGGATCAAAACCAGAAATACTGTCCAGGACTGCGCAGACAACAACAGCACTGACAAGATTGAAGACCATATGGAAGGACAGAAACATCACACTGTGCTCCAAGATCAGACTGATGCGCTCCTTAGTCATCTCAGTGTTCTTATATGCCTGTGAGTCATAGACCCTCACAGCAGACCTTGAAGGGAGGATAAACGCCACTGAAATGAGATGTTTTCGAAGGCTGCTTGGCATTTCATACAGAGATCACATCACGACCGAGGAAGTGGGAGGCAGAATCAGGCAAGCTATCGGGCCCTATGAGGACCTATTAGCATTGTGACGGAGCATCTGCAAAAAGTAGAGATGCTCATGAGCCCGCACAGCTACCAGGGACGGTTTTATGGTAATCTATGGCTATCGCACTCGCGGCTAAAGGGCTGAGTCGCAGCAGCGCCGGATCTGGGGGCAACGTCACCAGGGAACTGCGCGCCCCACCCTTCCCATCAACAAGACAGGGAACTGTGCGCCCCACCCTCCCCATCAACAAGACAGGGAACTGCGCGCCCCACCCTCCCCATCAACAAGACAGGGAACTGCGCGCCCCACCCTCCCCATCAACAAGACAGGGAACTGCGCGCCCCACCCTCCCCATCAACAAGACAGGGAACTGCGCGCCCCACCCTCCCCATCAACAAGACAGGGAACTGCGCGCCCCACCCTCCCCATCAACAAGACAGGGAACTGCGCGCCCCACCCTCCCCATCAACAAGACAGGGAACTGCGCGCCCCACCCTCCCCATCAACAAGACAGGGAACTGCGCGCCCCACCCTCCCCATCAACAAGACTGGGAAAGGTAATAAGATGAACGGAAGACTAAAATTAACCCTTTCATTGCCAAGAAAGTGAAAAAATGAACACCACCCAGCCGCAAGAGGCATAGATCTTCATCAGCCCCTGCAGTCGCGGGGGCTCATGAGGATCCATGCCTCCTGCTAAAACCACTTTGTATCCTTTGACGTCTTGGGATCTTTGGTGCCAAATTTGCAATGATTGCATGTCAGTTCCCAGGTGTGAAATTAGCTGAAACACCACGGCGTTTTCCGCCAAATGTGCGTTCTACAGCGCAGTTAGCGCAGCTAGGCATGATGTAATTTTTATCGTGTTACTTCACTGTCAGAGTCTGATGTCGGCAGCCGTCACTGAACAGAAGTAGTCGGCCTTAGATGCAGCGAGACTCTCGCGTGAGGTAACGAGATCGCGACGAGACTGACTTGTCATGAGATCGAGAACATTCCACGGACTAGATCCAGGGGTACATGTACGTACATACCTAGACTTTCCGTATGAGAACGTGAATGACGCTGATTTGTGTTGAAAAGAGACACAGATTCTCATGAGCTCCTGCAGTTGCAGGATCTCAAGAGGATCTATGCCTCTTGTGGAGTGATTGTTCAGTAGAGTCAGATTCAAATCGAGCAAATCACAGCCAGGAAAAGGCATACAGTTCTCATGAGCTCCTGTAGCTGCATAGGTCCATGAGAGTCTATGTTTCTCGCAGATGGACGTGACTAGTTGAGGGATTGGCCAAGCCGGGGAGTAAACTATTGATTTTGGCAGGGGTATTTTCCCCTGACGTGTTCAAGGGAGAGACTGAATCAACTGCTAATGACAACTCGGTGAGGTAGTGCTACCGTAAATTTCGGTCTATTGAGCACCTATATATAAGCCGCACCCACTGACTAAATTTTTTTTAAAAATCAGACTCTACTTTATTCACAAATAAACCGCACTGGTTTATAAGCCGCTAATATAATTATGCAACAAAAATAAAGTTCATAATCTTAGGATAATCACATTTTATTAAGAGTCGTCATCGTCCTGTTCACTGAATCCGCTGAAGTCTTCTTCTTCGATGTCGGAGTTGAACAGAAGTAGCAGCGCTTCCTCCGCCATCTTGTCACTGACTTCAGCCTCGTTTTCACTGTCACTTTCCTCTTGAGGCAAGGTGAAGGTCGCTGCTGCTCCGTCACTTGCACTGTCGTCTGCTACAGCACACAGTCCAGCCTTGCGAAAACCATTGATAATGGTGGACTGCTTGACTTTACAAGCGGCCAGTTTTGGTGAATGGTTTTCCCCGCTTGTCATCCAGGTTTCCCAATCAACACGCAGTGCCATTTTGAATGCACGATTGACACTGATTTAGTGTCGAGTGGTTGCAAGTATTTCGGCGTTGTGCCTCCTGGGGTCACACACTGCTGGAACTGAGTTGGTCTTTCTGACCTCCTCGAATCGGACAAGTCCGCAAACAAGCCGCATCGCTGTTTAACTCATTCTACCCCAGACACACCACAGCAAGATAAGGATCGACCATGATAGTTCAATGGTGATGCCAGAATAGCTTGGCGCCTATGTGCGCCAAGCTATTCTGGCATCACCCTTGAACTATCATGGTCGATCTGTGTCCTGCACTGCAATACAGTCTTCAGAGGACGACGGCAACATTTGGAGATTTCGGTGATGGAGTAGAATGAGTTAAGACGCAGGGTTTAAAGCTGGGGAAAAAGGTCGCGGCTTATAAACCGAAGTTTATGGCAATTGACTTGCCAAGACACAGGTCATCGTTTGGTTGGTTGGTTCAATTGTTGGTTAGTTCGTTTGTTTGTTCGTATGTTGTTTGCTTTTTCCAGATTTTGGTATAAGAGTTTCGTCGTTGTTGTTGTTGTTGTTGTTGTTATTGTTGTTGTTGTTAACTTGTACATGTTCGTGTTCTTGTTCTTGCTCGTATTGTTCTTGTTTACGTAATTGTTATTGTCGTTGTTGTTCGTGTTCTTTTTGTTATTCCTGATGTACTTGTGGTTGTTGTTTTTGTTGTTGATCTTGTTGGTTTTTTTAAAAACTTTTTTTGTTCAGTGACGACGATGATGAAACTGAGCCACCTGAAGCCGTTGAGAAGAAGCCACAGACGCCATATATTATTTTATATTGAGCAGCATTTTGCTTGATATAATTCCGATAACAGGCCGTAAGATGTGATTACGATACCCAAATCAAAATGTCCGAGTCGGTACGACGAGGACATTTTGATCGTGTCAAGCAATCACATCTGTCTGTTTTCGGCACTATATCAAGCAAAGTGCTGCTCAATATAATTTATGTACCCAGTCCAAAACAAAACTTTACCTTCGCTTCGTGCCCTCCACTCTGTGCGACCATTTTAGGTTTGCATACCGAGACTATAATGTACACCGATTGAAACTGACAAAACATGCATATTCACAAAATACTTTTAATTCAGTTTATTCATAAGCAAAGTTTACCAATGAAACACCCATAGCAGCAATGTGGATTATAACTTGAAAAAGAAGAAAAAAAAAATAGTAGCGAACAAACAAGAAAACATGACTCCATTATAGGTGCTATATGAAGCAGACGACAGTTTTGTTCACGCAAGGGAGCTAACTGTGTTGAGCGATTTTGAGTGGCTGTTCCGTCCACCTCGTACGCTAAGTTTACAATTTCGGTTGTTTGGGGTTTGTTTTTTTTAGCTTGGAATGTTGCATTTCCTCTAGTTTGCGTTACATATCTACAACAATAAAGGTTTCAAGTTATAGGTTAGTGTCTTTAGCTTTATGTACTCCGTTTGTATCGCTTTTTACGGGTTCAAGTTCAATGCGAGCGTCAGTCACGAAGCACACGATGACTGACAGCGATGATGGCACCGTACACGGACGATAAAAGTATCTTCGGCATTGCGGGGGAAAGAACGGCAAGTTAAAAATTAATCAAAGTGTTAACGTTATCATAGTTTAAAAGGATGCATTAGCGTTGCATCAGAACAGTGTTTTGTGATTTATTTCGTCACCTGGCTCGAGAATCCATCAACAACTTTGCGGGTCCGCCAGGGCGGGCCACAATGAGGCCGCTTTTCGGAAAAGAAAGTCATATCAAGCAAGCTCTTGAATTATTAATTTGCTTGTTATACAATATATCAGTACATGTGTCAAAGAATGGAAAACAAATATGGAGTGGGTACATACAATGATGAAACAACAACCACAAAACGGCGCAACAACAGCAACAACAGACCAGCTACCAGCTGCAAGAGGTAAAGACTCTCATCCCCATTTGCAAAAGGCCTTCGGGCCGACGACGGCAGTGCGCGGGCCCGCCACAGCGGCCGTCGCCGGCCCTGGGACCTTCAGCGTACTGGGATGAATAATAATAATAATAATAATACATAGTTCTTGTATAGCGCTGTTCTCCAGGAAAACACTGGACTACTGCGCATGCACAACAGCACACCCTCTCTCTCAGACACACGCACGATTATACACTCCTTTAAACCACACCATCTCTTCCCAACACCTTACATTCACTTCCTCTAGCCAGAATAAAAGGCAGTCAACAGTTTGCTAAAGAAAGATGAGCTAAGTGTTAAATGCCCGACAGAAAAGAAAAGTCTTTAAGTGAAGCCATGAAGCCTCAGGGTTTCGTCCGTATCTTGGCCTCTTGCTTCCGGAGATCGAGTTCCTTTACATTCTAATAATGAGGAGCCATCGGGGATTAAGCTGATCAGGGGACAGTGGTCAGCTACTATACTAGGCTACCATCGGTTACTGCAAGACAACAGGAAGACAACGACAGTCTGAAGGGGTCAACTTCGCTGTGTTTTGACATGTTCCAACACACTTGACGCCAGCCTACAGTCACGCTCGATTTTGAGAAACAAGTTTGATACTGAGAAACTGACACGTTTGCTATTGACAAACACGTTTGATTTGAGAAACACGTTTGATTTGAGAAATACTGATGTATGATTTGACTGAGAAACTCGTTTGATTTGGGAAACACGTTTGATATTGATAAACACGTTTGATTTGAGAAACATGTTTGATATTGAGAACGCGTTTGATTTCAGTGAGAAACACGCTTGGTTTTGAGAAACAAAATTGATTTGTGAAACACTGATTTGAAAAACTCGTTTGATTTGAGAAATTCGTTTGATTTTACAAACACGTTTGATTTGAGGAACACGCTTGATTTTGACAAAATGACGCGTTTGATCTTGAGAAACGCAAATGTTGACACACACACACACACACACACACACACACACACACACACACACACACACACACACACACACATTTATACATACGCACATACTACATACACACATACGGCGCTTCAGTCGAGCCAAATGTACGTTCAGCAGCGAGGTTAGCGTAACTAGACATGACGTAATTTTTATCTTGTTACTTCAATTGTTAGGGGCTTAGGCCTGCCCGCCTTTGACATCATACTATCTTGGCGGCCCCGCTACTTGGAGCCTCCCCGGCCACCCTTGTGCGTAACTGTCAAACATGTCGCAATGATCAACTTAGTGACGCTCCCATCATTCAAATCACTTCTCAAAACCCACCTCTACAACGCTGCCCTTTCCTAGTTCATTTCCCCAACCATGCACAATTCCGCCATCACCACTGTCACGTATGTGTGTGTGTGTGTGTGTGTGTGTGTGTGTGTGTGTGTGAGTGTGTGTATGTATGTGAGTGTGTGTGTGCGTGCGTGCGTGCATTCGTGCGTGTCTGTGTGTGTGTTGTGTGTGTGTGTGTGTGTGTGTGTGTGTGTGTGTGTGTGTGTGTGTGTGTGTGTGTGTGTGTGTGTGTGTGTGTGTGTGTGCGTATGTGGTGTGTGTCACCGTATGCGTGTTAGCGGTTAGCCTTTCATCGTATCAGCGCTTAGATCTACTTTTAGAATAATCGCTTAACAAATCTCCTTTATTATTATTATTATTATTATTATTATTATTATTATTATTATTATTATTATTAAATTAAATTCGACCCACCGCGAACCGCCCTAAAAAGTTCCTTATATAAATAGAAGGGACTTAACTTTGAAAACACGCTTAGAAATAAAATTGCAACACGATTTATGATTTTTTTCCGGTTTTAATCAGATAATTTCATAAACTGTTTTGTAATTCAACCCTTTTTTTCAAATTTAATTAAACTGGACATTAGAACATTAGGGTGTTGTTATTCCTTGCATGATATCAGGGTGTATTATTCCTGCAGGCTGTCAGGGTGTTGTTATTCCTGCAGGATATCAGCGTGTTGTTATTCCTGCAGGATGTCAGGGTGTTGTTATCCCTGCAGGTTGTCATGGTGTTGTCATTCCAGCAGGATGTCAGGGTGCTGTTATTCCTGCAGGATGTCAGGTGTTGTTATTCCTTGCAGGATGTCAGGGTGTTGTTATTCCTGCAGGATGTCAGCGTGTTGTTATTCCTGCAGGATGTCAGGGTGTTATTATTCCTGCAGGCTGTCAGGGTGTTGTTATTCCTGCAGGATATCAGCGTGTTGTTATTCCTGCAGGATGTCAGGGTGTTGTTATTCCTGCAGGTTGTCATGGTGTTGTCATTCCAGCAGGATGTCAGGGTGCTGTTATTCCTGCAGGATGTCAGGTGTTGTTATTCCTTGCAGGATGTCAGGGTGTTGTTATTCCTGCAGGATGTCAGCGTGTTGTTATTCCTGCAGGATGTCAGGGTGTTGCTATTCCTGCAGGATGTCAGGGTGTTGCTATTCCTGCAGGATGTCAGGGTGTTGTTATTCCTGCAGGACGTCAGGGTGTTGTTATTCCTGCAGGATGTCAGGGTGTTGTTATTCCTGCAGGATGTCAGGCTGTTGTTATTCCTACAGGATGTCAGGGTGTTGTTATTCATGCAGGATGTCAAGGTGTTGTTATTCATGCAGGATGTCAGGGTGTTGTTATTCCTGCAGGATGTCAGGGTGTTGTTATTGCTACAGGATGTCAGGTGTTGTTATTCCTGCAGGATGTCAGGGTGTTGTTATTCCTGCAGGATGTCAGGGTGTTGTTATTCATGCAGGATGTCAGGGTGTTGTTATTCATGCAGGATGTCAGGGTGTTGTTATTCATGCAGGATGTCAGGGTGTTGGTATTTCGACAGGAATCATCGCGACAAAAACCGCTTCCGACAGCCAAAAGGTTTAAGAGGGAGGGGGGTTCCCATTCCGCCTGTGTCGATCTTTTTCAGCAATAATATATATGAACGTTACAATAACGCCGGTTCAGCTTATTGTCTTTCACATGAAGCCAATTGCACGAGTTCGCTTAAATTCTGCACTGCACACACCACTATGCAAGGTGCTCCGCTACAGCGATGCACCTTGCTTAGTTGCATGCGCAGGATATACGCACGCTCATGCAACTTGCCCCACATTATGATTTCGAAATAACTCCTATGGCCTCAGTTGTCACGAAGCCTTTGCAGGGACGCATGGACAGGGGCGCATGAGATTCGCTGTCTCTTGCAGATGGAAGGCCATGTGGACAGGCGTGATTGTAACGACCTCGAGCAATTGACGTGTAGCCGGTGCCTGACTGACGGGTCAGCGCTAGCCAATCAGAATGCGCGAATGAGACACACCCGCGTGATGCGAGAAATCGGCTATGTTGGTCCGACATTGAGGCTGGTGAGGAAGTTAACGGAGAGAGAAAAGAAATGGCGAAAACGTGTGCGTGGGGGTCTTTGCAACAGCGATTTCATATATCCTGAGCGTCTAGAATGTGGTGTAAGGTTCATACCATTCCCAAAACCCCGTCGTAGCCATGCAATTGCATGCGATGTATCAAATTGTGTAGTCTGTAGACCGCCGCTGACGAGTCGAGCAGCCTGCACAGTCAGTGAACGTCAAGTACCGGGATGGAAACTGACATCTCTTCGTTTGCACAAAGGTCAGTTCATATTCATTTCTCCTGAATTTGTTCATTATAAAAATGAAACGGGTAATGTCAGTTTGCCCATGTAAATATCTGTTGTGAAGGCCGAATGTGGTAAGATCACTCATACAGCAAGTCCGGCGTTTCTCAGTAGCTACTATGGTGAAAGCACAGTGTACGAGTGCGAGAGATAGCTCTGTTGAATGTTTCTTAACCCTCATCATTTGGAATACAACCAGTGTGTGAAATAAGTCTAATATAGTGCAAGGGTAGTGCCAGAATAGCTTGGCGCCTCTAGGCGCCAAGCTATTCTGGCACCACCCTAGTCATGTTTATCTGTAAGTACTCAGTCAATGTAGCTTGCATATGGCAGTGTACAAATTTGAAGCTTTTAGCCTCGGTACGATATGGATTAATTTTATTTACAGCATTTTGTCAATGGCGAACCGTCAGAAGCGTTTCCAGACCCGCTGCCAGCATGCCCTGCTTTGCCCAGCAGTGGGACAAGTCACACACACCAGCGACCACCTCCCAAAAAGCGACCGTCGACAGAGCTGCATCAAAAACGTTCACGCAAAAAAAACACTGGTTGCTCCAAGGTATGCACCGATTTGCATTTCACAATCTCTTTATGTCTAAGCATACTCACGGTTCCTTCACACATTCTTTCATACACACTAGCACACTCTCTCGTACACAAAAATATACATTTTACACATGCACACACTACAGGAACACAAACAGCAGTTTCTAGGATGCAAACAATCTGTTTATTTTAGGCAAAAGACGTGGCTGCACACAAGTATGTAAGATGCCACGAAACAAGCTCCTATGGTGGCAACACCCTTTGAGTTTACAGCAACAAACACAATGTGATTTACTACATATCATTAACTTCATGTTTGTTGATGTAAACTTTGACAAAGGGTGTACATACAATATGAAAATTATCCATTTAACTAATACATTTTTAATAATATTATCACTGTACAAGTGCAGCTACAGATGCCAAGTGTGACCAGGAAGAATACAGTGTCATTCATGTCTGTGCAACAAGTTTGTCCTCCCCCTTTTAGCTTTGCCTTTCTCGTTTTAAATGCTGTTCAATTCAGGCACTGTTTGTAACAAAGGTGTTGCTGTTGTTGTCAACAGTACAAGTGCAGCTACAGATGCAGAGTCTCTAACTAGCACACAGAAAAGCAGTGAAGACATTTAAAGTTCCTCAGCACCACAAGATAATCTGGTCTGCTCAATCTGATTTAATATGACATCTCCACAATCAAGTGATGTAGTCAAAGGCAACAGCTCCTGTTCCATAAGTGGTACCTGTAACATAGAATAAATAAAATACAACATTCTGTATTTATATCACAGTTGACGACTGCTTTCTAACTGTGTCATTACACTGCCGTACTGATTTCATTTGTTTCAGATTTGATCCTTTGCGGAGAAGAAGCATCTCATGGTGCAGCTTGAGGCAACTCGCGCTCATGTGCAGAAACTTGAACAGCTGTGTGCCAGCCAAGCCACTGAGCAGAATTTAGATAATCATTTTAACCCACTGACCTCTCACGCCCCCTTTGGCCCATGTTTACATAGCATTAAACTATGAGACATAAATATAACTAAATGTGGATATGCAGTTGTCTGAGCATTTATCTCAATAACTGCTCTGACAACTGCATATCCACATTTAGTTATATTTATGTCATAGTTTAATTCCAGTGGCCCCCATTGCCCTCGCAGGTGTGGCTCCAGGATTGGCTTGGCCAGCCAGACCCGCACCCACAAATAGAAGTCATGTACAATGACGACATAATCGGTTTTGATGGTAAAATTAACCTGTGGGGTGTTTGAAACCATTAGTTCTTATTCATTTAAATATTAAGAATAGAGTACTGCCTCCTTAGTTAACTTATCATCCATGCTGAAGAATGACTCATGAGCTCCTACAACTGCAAGGACTCACATAATGTGCTCTTTTGGGACAGTTCTAGGATGACATGTTTTCCATACTTTTAAATGTGCTGTTATAAATAAACCTTCTACATGTCATCAGCAGTCATTTTTGCACATGCAGACAGAGAGAGAGAGAGAGAGAGAAAGAGTGTGTGTGTAAATTATGTGCATACAGATTTACTTTCCACACTCACTGTTCACCGTGCTAATGCACAGGGACAACACACACACACACACGAACTGTACACAAGTATGCATACAGGTATATTGCTTACATACACAATTGTGTGAACATACAATTCTAATAACAGTATCTTCAAATTACACAGTTTCAACCAGAATATGCACACTGAAGTAAAACTTACCTGTTGTCATCAAAGATTGCAATGATGGGCTTCCTTTTCTTGTTGACGTTTCCGTGAAATAATCTGAATCATGATGGAAACTGGCTCAGGAGTGGAATTTTTTCATGGGGTGTGTCCCATTGCTGTCGGATGGCAAGCACATGAGCGAGTCTGAAAAAAAAACCCAGCTAAAACTTAAAGCACTGCAACACACAAGCTTAGGAAGTTTGTAAGCAAACCATGCCATATGCAGCATTGTGCTCAGTTTTAGTACATTCGCAGGCTTTATCAAAATTCTTACACAAACGATAACACAAACTCTCCTTCGTCAATGCCACGGCATCTCACAGTATAACAAACTGTCAACGGCTAAAACTATGACAAGCACAGTCTATACTTTTAATGCATAATGTAGAATTGATACATACCCTGCGTTGCATGTGCAGAAAGCATCCGTAATCATCTTCTTCGTTGGGTCAATGGACAGGTGCACAGAGTGTGGCTTTCCGTCACTTGGCCGCTCAGTTGACTGCGGAAAATTGTTCCGTGCACGTCAAAGCCAGATGAAGCACACAAAATTCGGACGCTTTGAATGTACTGCTCACAGCTAAACAAATCTGCACGTTGTCTCTGCCTAAGGGTGATAGGGTTATGGCAAGTATTGCTCCGAAATATCGTCGGGAATGTCTGACAAGCGCGCACTTAAACACATGGATGCAGCCATAATCGCTTTCCGCTGTGGCACGTTGTTTGTCGGACCAGCGGGTCAAAGTCGAACGCTGGGTCAGTGGGCGGAGTTATCTCTGAGCGGGCTACACGTCAATTAGTAGGTCTAGAAATGGTTTGGAATCATTAGGGTCGGGTGGCAAATCGTCCAATGAACTCCCAACAGCTTACTGCTCTCGAGGGAGTCAGATAGTCAAGATACCATGCAGCGGATGAGGCACCATTGTGTGCTGGTCTGTGATTTTGGACCTTACGGCTGAAAGGCGTAAGGTCCAAATCACAGACCAGCACACATTTGGGGGTTTTTCTTTATTAATAAAAGTCAGAGTGTCAGCGGAGTGAAGTATCAGGTTCAGTGTTTTGCCCTGCCTTTGGGCGGTTTGGTCTGGAAGCCGTGTTCTTGAGGTCTGACCTCAGCCTGGTGAAACAGAGAGTGTAGAGGCTGCGCTAGTGTAATAACAGACCAGTAAAGAGACTGACAATCTAGGGGACTCCCCAGGATCTCCACCTTTTGCGTTGACACAGTTTTCGGGGGTAGTCGAAAGGCCAGACTCCAGGCGTGTACTTTTAGAGGCTCTTCATAAAGTCACTGGCACAAGCCGATTCCATGCTGCGAATTTTTTCTTTTATAGTGATCTCGACTGAGTCGAAGTGGTGCTGCGTTGAAACCGATATAGGCCTGGTACAGGAGATGGGTCGACTGAGAATGGCAAGGGGTGGTTCCTGATTATTAGCCCATCAGCTCCTACTGAGATTCAGAGTCCGAAATAGCTCATGCGGCTAAGCGTCGGAGCAGGTGAGCGAAGGCAATCGCCGGGTCGTGGGTTCGAATCCCCGTCCCCGTCCCCGTCTGGACTCGCAACCCAGGGGGACAAGATGGGCTTGTTCAATAGCATGTCCATTGAAAGGTCCTGGTAAATCAAAGTGGCACAGTTGCAGTGCGCCTGAGTTGATCAGTGTTCAGGTCGTACTCCATAGGCAATAGATTTCCGGCTGTCCCCCATAACCCGCCCGTCAGGGCCGTCCATTATCACTTTGGTGCCGTGGACGTTAAACCCCGAACTAACCAAACAACCTACTGAGATGAGTGCAAACATAGTGTCGACTCATTCTCGACGTGCTGATTGAAGTGAATTCACCCTCAATCTTTCTGCGTTGTTTTTTGCTTCACGTGAGTTCATTTAGGCATAGACTTTGTGATTCCCTTTGTGTCAGTGAGGAATGTTTAACTAAGGCCGGCGATTTTATTACATGTTCAATTCCGCAGTCCGGCCTCCAAAATTAATGCTTAGCATGGAACCTGCAGCAGTGACTGTTGATTGGAAGCTGTTTCCAAGCATGGCGTTACCGTCCTATTCTATGAGCAAACAGATTTCGGGCAGACGCAGGCTGCTGTTAGCCCGCGCACGTCCGTGCGCGGGCTAACAGCGGCCTGTATCGGCCCGATTGTGTTTTGCGGACTGGGCAGTTGCTGACACATGCGGGACGTATTAGCCAACACTCAATTCCTACTTCTGGTAATCACTGGATATTCAATGCAGCACCACGGTGGCGGAGTTTGAGCAGTCATTCGCCTCAAGAAAGAACCCTGCCTGTCTTCTGTTCTCATTGTTCTTCTGTAGCTGTTGTTGCTGGAAGTCTTGAAGACCTCGGGCCAGTTGCATGAGTGAGGTTAGTCCTGCACCGGCCACTAAGCAATGTGCGCCGCTGTCGAGGAGCACCCGGCTTGCTTAGTGGCCGGAGCAGGACTAAGGTCACTCGTGCAACTCCGAGCCAGCCCTTGTCCACAGTCAGCATGAAATTAGTCATTGCATCTTTAAGGACCTACAATTTAGTACCCCCCCCCCCCCCACCACACACACACACACACACCACCACCAACCCCCCCCCCCCCCACACACACACACACACATACACAAGAGAGACAGACAGACAGACAGCGAAGTGGTTTGCTATTGTTAACGTCCTGACAGCAACGTACACTTTATCAGGACGTGCCTGCGCAGCATGTAAGACAAAACGCAACAAAATACTACCAAGTAAAGTAGGCAAAAGCACTGGGAAGGGATAGGAAAGATGGGTGCGCTGAGTAAGCGACTGGAAGCAATGAATATTGTTTGCCCCCCCCCCCCCCTCCCCACCACCACCACCACCACTCTGAAGGGGAGCGTATCGCACATTCACTGGATTGCCAATCCACTTGATGCATGGAAATATAGATCTAGGTCCTCCAAGTCACTTACTCAGCGCACCCTTTTTTCCTATCCTTTTTTTTTTTTCCTTTTTTTTTTTTTTTTAGGGGGGGGGGGGGGGGGGGGAGGGATGCTTTTACCACACCACCAAACTTGATCAACTATCATTGGTTGATAATGGACAATTCTCTCCCCTGACAGTGCTGAGCTTTTGCCTAATGTGCTGAATGTGTAAACAATATACGGATTTCAGCCCAAAGTCTACCGTATTGTTTGGAGCTCACATGCGTTTTTCTTTTACGAACACACAGAGTTCATGTTCATATTTTTAAGTTCATCCCTCTGATCCAGTGTCTATCTCCAAGTTCATCCCTCTGATCCAGTGTCTATCTCCAAGTTCATCCCTCTGATCCAGTGTCTATCTCCAAGTTCATCCCTCTGATCCAGTGTCTATCTCCAAGTTCATCCCTCTGATCCAGTGTCTATCTCCAAGTTCATCCCTCTGATCCAGTGTCTATCTCCAAGCCAGCTATATCCAGGAATTTCAAATGATTAGAACAAAAATACGGACTCAAATGCGAGTCAACCGACTTTACATAAACGGCAATTTTTCTCTTTAACGGGTCAACCAATTAAAATATGTTTGGAGGCTCTCCGAAATATATCTCGGTCAAAGCATTTCCTAAAGTGTCAGACCTAAACGTATACAAACACCGGAGATACTCGTGTCTACACACACACACACACACACACACACACACACACACACACACACACACACACACACACACACATATATATATATATATATATATATATATATATATATATATATATATATATATATATATATATATATATATATATATATATATATATATATATATATATATATATATATATATATATATACACGGCGCTTCCCGCTAAATGTACGTTCAGCAGCGCGGTTACGTAGCACGTAGCTAGACATGTACTTTCTATTGTGTTACTTCTTTGGCAGAATTCGGGGTCCGCCCGCCCAGCATATCGTGTGCATTCTACGGAACGCGCTCCGACCAGCCCCATCTCACAGTCTAACGTATTTTCAATATGGTAGACAAAATAAAAAGTCAGGATTACGACGTTGCACCTTCATGACAACTTGTCGGAGAAAGAGAGAGAGGGAGAGAGAGATTTCTCCTCGTACAAATCGCTCCGTCTGGATCCGGATACAATGTGCAAAAGGCCGATGTTGGCCTGCCCGTGTCAGAACTGGCTAATGGCGGCCGACGTCGGCCCGACGGCCTTTTGCGCAATGGGCAGTAAGAAACCTAATCTTTGCAAACAACAAGAAGCACAGATTCTCATCGGCGCCTGTGGCTGAACAGACGCATGACAATCTACAGCTCCTGCAGATGGACCGAACTTTCCGTGGCTCTGTGTCTTGCCGATGGCGGGAGGGGAAAGGAAGACTGGAGAGAAACCCGTCGCAGAAGTATGTCACATAGCTGACCCCACGGTGACCGGGTCAGATGACCTTGACGGCCGGACCTTTCCCGCTTCTTTCCGTGACCTACTTCTGTGTGTGTAGTCCTGTGAGTGAGTGAGGGGGAGAGATGGACGAAGGTGGTGGGGGGGGGGGGGGGGGGGGGGAGAAGGGGAGAGGAAAGACTACTTGTAGAGTTTAGCCTATCTCACAGTGAGACTGGATGGTAACATGGCACCGCTGTCCCAGAAGGCGTTCTTGTACGCTGATTTTGGACCTTACGGCCTCCGTGCCTACTTAGTTGTCAGTACATGAAAACTCACTGACGTGGCCATACAACCCCCCCCCCCCCCCCACCCCGCCCCCCCCCCACCTCCCCCCCACCCCCCCCCCCACCCCCCCCCCCCCCAAAAAAAAAAAAAATAGCTCGATGGAGAAAACACAAAGCATCCGTCTGCAGAAAGGGCCATAACTGAGTCACTGAGACTGAGTCGAGGCTGTGTGACGATATGTGATTTTGAACCTTACGTTACTGAGCCGTAAATTTCAAACTCACAGACCAGCACACAATCGCATGATGATATAATCATTCCGCTGAGTTGTTGGCACAGATTTACATCATTATCTGTCGGCCACAGTCAGGGGTGCGGCATGAGATACTACTGATTCAGTTTTACAAGAAGCACAGATCCACAAGCTCAGTGCCTCGCATGATATACGGCAAGTTTGAAAACTCGTCCTGTTACCAATAACTTCTACCGTTGGAAAATAAAGGTTCATTGTTCATTGTTCATTGCATTTTCCTCGGCAAACTGGCTGCTGGCAACTGCGGGAGTGCTTGCAAGCTCCGCCGTATATACAGACGTCAGCTCGCTGGCTTGGGACGGACAGAACAAAGCGCGGAGCTTGCGTGATGTAACGCGACTGGAAACAGGCAGAATGAGGGTGTATGAGAAACCGCCGCGAGTTCATGAATATGAAATAATAATAATAATAATAATAATACCGTTATTACATAGGCGCTTTTTCTCAATTTTTGGGGAAATCGACTCAAAGCGCCGCGCCTGAAACCCAACACACACACTCACGAAACAGACACGGATTTACGCCATTTAAGACAAACACAGTACAAGACAAACGAAGGGCCAGTCAGCTACTGAAGTTACAGAGATTTTTGATCGCTTGTATTTGAAATTTGTAAAGTGGCCTGAGACCGGTACCAAAGTGGGGGGGGGGGGGGGTGGAAGAACCGGAGTACCCGGAGAAAGAACCCCCGACGGTCCGCCCGAATTAACGGTGACACTTACAAGAGGAGAAAAGTCCAACGCCGGAACCCGGTATCAAACCGCGCACCTTTGGCATTGGTGGCAGGCGCCTTAGCCACTGCGCCACGGACCGTGTGTGTGTGTGTGTGTGTGTGTGTGTGTGTGTGTGTGTGTGTGTGTGTGTGTGTGTGTGTGTGTGTGTGTGTGTGTGTGTGTGTGTGTGTGTGCCGGTGTGTGTACCTATTCTTCCATGAAGAGGTCAGTTAACCCTTATCATTCGGAGTACACCAGCGTGTGAAGTAATTTTGACTAAAACAGTTCAAGGCCGGTAGCGCCAGAATAATAATAATAATAATTAAGGTATTTATAATGCGCTTATCTTATGCTAATTAGAACTCTAAGCGCGCACTCACAACTCGCGCACGCATGCGCACGCTTTAGACAACGACTCACGTACCACAAATAGTGAAATACATTACGACAGTCAGCTTGGGGTGGGGAGTGTGGTGGTATAGTGCTAGGACTGTTGAAAGAGGTGAGTTTTGAGGGCGGACTGGAAGGAGGAGAGAGAGTGTTTCTGACGGAGAGAGAGTGGGAGAGTGTTCCAGGTGGATGGACCGTATACTGAGAAGGAGCGGGGCCCGAAAGTGCTGAGTTTGGTGCGGGGGATCTGGAGGCGGAGAGGGTCGGAGGCGGAGCGGAGGGAGCGGGGAGGAGTGTAGGGGTGAAGTAAGTTTGAGAGATAGGCGGGAGCGCAGTTGTTCAGGGATTTGTAGCAGAAAGACAGAATCTTGTATTTGATGCGTTGGGGGATCGGAAGCCAGTGAAGGAGCCAGTCTAGGCGCCAAGCTATTCTGGCTCCACCCTTGAACTAAAGCCACTGGTCTATATCCTTATCCGTAAGTACTATAATGTAGCGTGCACATGGCAGTGTGTATGAAATTGAAGCTTTCAGCCTCAGTATGATATGGGTTAACCATCACACCCTGACACTGATGTTGTCAACTTTGTTCATTATCGGCCAGTAAACAATACATTGCAGATTAGGAGATATATCAACTGTTTAGTTCAAGGGTGGTGCCAGAATAGCTTGGCGCCTCAGGCACCAAGCTATTCTGGCAAGGCCCTTGAACTATCAGTCAATTTTATTTCCAGAAACGGGTGTATCAGGATGAAAAGGGTTGAGTAAGTGGGCATCCCACACTGAATAGGTTGATAAGGTACGGAGTGTAATATCACTCAGCAGCCCGCCCACCCGGCCATCCGCCTAGTACCAAGGCACTCGTCCTTTTACCCACCCATGAAACCTGCTTTTACATGTACCCGAGCCCTTTTATACGCCTGACTGTTGTTATTTTCGCAAACGTGAAATGTTGCTGCCATCATTCAGCCGGTTTTCTACACTTGGCAAGATTCGAGCGTAAATGCAACAAATTTAAAACTTAACATTAACTCATTGTACTGTAAGGCCGAACTATCCCCAAATGTTACGGTTGTCCTCTGAAGACTGCCTTGCAGTGCAGGACACAGATCCGGCGAGCATGATAGTTCAAGGGTGACGCTAGAATAGCTTGGCGCCCATAGGCGACACTGAAGCTATTCTGCCACCACCCTTGAACTGTCATGGTCGATCCGGCCATACCTTACTTTGGTGGGTCAGGGGTAGAATACAGTCATTATTGATCTTGTATGTGTGTGTGTGTGTGTGTGTGTGTCAGTGTGTGTGTGTGTGTGTATGTGTGCGTGGGTGCGTGCGTGCGTGTGTTGTGTGCGTGCGTGCGTGCGTGTGTGTGTGTGTGTGTGTGTGTGTGTGTGTGTGTGTGTGTGTGTGTGTGTGTGTGTGTGTGTGTGTGTGTGTGATGGTGTGTGTGTGTGTGTGTGTGTGTGTGTGTGTGTGTGTGTGTGTGTGTGTGTGTGTGTGTGTGTGTGTGTGTGTGTGTGTGTGTGTGTGTGTGTGTGCCGGTGTGTGTACCTATTCTTCCATAAATCCGACACGAATTCGATCCGAATCCGAAGCTGGTCCGAACTGAACAGAAAAGTTCGTGCGACTGAGTCCTTTTGATGTTTGTGTGTTTCCATATGCCCAGTGTGGAAACGAATTCGCATCTGACTTTGAACGATGAAAATTGCAACATCACCGTATCGGGTTTGGATCATATTCGTGCCGGATTCGTGCTTATGGGACCGTGGCTTTACACTTCTGTTTCAGTGGCAGTTGATGTAACAGTTTTATTGAAATTTTAAAAATAGTGGTAGTGGTAGTGGTAGTGGTAGTGGTAGTAGTAGTCGTCGTGATAACTGAAGCGTGTTGTCAGATTATGCACTGCTCGCGAGCTATCAATGCATCGAGAGTGACTCACGTGAAAAATACAATGAGGTCATCTGAGAACGAATTACTGCAGATGCAGGTCGCGGACGCACCCTATGCATGTATCCAATTTGAAAAAGGAAAGCAGTATCACCATATCAGCGTGTTGTCATGGTCGATCCATCTCACACAGTTTACTCTGTATGTGAAAGATGTATGTTTGTTAACCCATACCATACTGAGGCTAAAAGCTTCAAATTTGTACACTGCCATAAGGCAAGCCTAGTACTTACAGCTTAGGATATAGACCAATGGCTTAGTTCAAAGGTGGTTTCAGAATAGCTTGGCGCCTAGAGGCGCCAAACTATTCTGGCACGACCCTTGACTGAACTATTTTAGTCAAACCTTTTTCACACACTGGTGTATTCCGAATGATAAAGGTTAAAGATCGCGACACACTTAGTTGTCACAAGACACAAAGCTGTAGATATAAACCAAACAATCGTGTCAGTTGAAGAAATACATGAAAAAGATCTATGCCAGCAAGAGGCATAGACTCTCATGAGCCCGTGCATTTGCAGGGGCTCATGAGGATCTATGTCTCTCGCAGACGGAAAATAGCATATGAAGTAGGGATAAGCGGTTATGATAACACAGTCATCAGCGCGCCCTTGTCATTACACATAGCTGGACCCTTTGTATCATCATCATCATCATCAGTCCCTTGCCCGAACTGGGCGTTGGGGGGACTGAAAGGCAGCAGCAACAGACAGTGCTCTCCACTGAGTTCTATTTTGGGCGGTGGCAAGCAAGTCTGACATCTCGAGTTCGGTCCATTCTTTTATGTTTGCGACCCAACTCTTTCTCTGACGACCTCGCCGACGACTTCCTTCGAGAGTGCCTTGGAGGATAGTCTTGGACAAGGTGTTGTGTCGGGTCACGTGGCCAAACCAAGCAAGCTTGCGCCGTTTCACGGTTGCCAGAAGGGGTTCATGTGGGCCCAACAGGGAAGTGACGATGCTCCGTACATATTCGTTGGTCTTGTGCTCGCGGTACGAGATGCGGAGCAACTTCCTCAGGCACTTGTTCTCAAAGGCCTGGATTTTCTTTTCTGAGTCTGCAAGCAGTGTCCAAGTCTCACAGCCGTAGAGTAGAATAGACACTATGAGGGACTTGTAAAGCCTGTACTTGATGGTGAAGCTGATGGAGTTACTTCGCCATATCCTGTCCAGCCTGGCCATTGCGGATGTTACTGTACCTATCCTGATACGGATCTCTGCTATGCAACTACCGTCTTTGGACAGGGTGGCTCCCAAGTACTTGAAGCTATTGACCCTTTGTACCAAGGCAATTCGATCCAGGGAAGCTAATCCCGTGAATGACAGAGCGGACCAAGGCCGCAGACAATTTGTCAGACGAAGCGTGAGGCATGCCGGGTAATTGACATATTGTAACATGGATGAAAGGACTTTGTGTTGGGATCGAACGATTTGAGTTGGATATTTCATCTCATCCAGACACATAGATTCTCACGTACCCCGTGCACCGAAGCGGCTCTTGCGAATTTATTCCTCTTGTGTACAGGAATCGGGAACATATAACTCCTCACAGTGAGGCAAGCATATTCGTGTTATATTGACGAAAGCGTTCAGACCCCAGTGGTTTCAAATGACATGTCACTACAAGAAAGGCAATTACGATATGCTTGGTTGGTTCTATTCCAGTTTCTCTTTCAGACTGATAAACAAATGATGAAAATAAATGAACAAAATTATACGTTTGCTTTTTTAAAAAATAACGAACAAAATAAACAATTTTGAAATGCACAGACGGACTCCCAGCAAATTCCATCAATTATAAAAACGAAAATCCATTTCACACGGTTAGTACATTGCACAAGGGCTCCTATAAACTGTCTGAATGGGGAACTAGTGAGCAACAGCCCCAGAGGCCAGTCACAAGAGTGAGCTTAGTCCTGCGCCAGCCACTAAGGTGTCCCGCTTAGCGGAGCACCTTGCTTAGTGGTTGGCGCAGGACTAAGCTCACTCATGCAGCTAACACAGGACCGACTCGTCTATCGTTGACCCTGTAATTACTAAAATTTATCTTGGCGTCCTAGTCGCAAAATATTTTTAACTCGTGAAACTCTCAATTTATAGCGTACTGTGATATGAGCTCAGCTATAAAGATACTGAAGAAACTGATCAAAATTAGCATCTTAAAAAATCAGTCGCATGTTTATGTGAATTAATTGCGGCATTTTCAATGGTCACTTTACAGAATACTGAGGTTTCTTTTTTGTCTACCATATTGAAAATACGGTAGGCTTTGAGATGGAGCTGGTCGGAGCACGTTCCGTAGCATGCAAATGACGAACATACGGGCGGGCACACATCAGACTGTGACAGTGAAGTAACACAATACAAATTACGTCATGCCTAGCTACGCTAACCGCGCTGCTGAACGTACATAATTATGGCGAGAAGGATCCGACAGTGACGGTGACGTGAAAGCGCCAATCGAGTCAGTGTTATACAATGTTTCTAAATTTTCGCACAGCACCAGATGTCTGTGTTATACAACTTATTTTTCTGAATTGACATCAGATTCGTCACAGCGTCATGGAATTATTTTCCAGCCCACATAGCGTACTACGCGGTCGGGAAGCGCCATGTGAGTCCCTCTTTATTTGTCGTGTGCGCCGGTGCCGGGGTGTGGCCGGTTAGAGAGGAGGGAAATGGATCAGAAGGATAAGCATACAAATATGAACATGAACTGCGAATGTTCCTAAAAGAAAAACCCATGTGAGCTCCAAACAATACGGTAGACTTTGTGATGAAATCCTCATCTTGTTTCTCAGTTCATTTTAGTCTGTTCATTGGGTGGATAATCCTACCATTTTTAAATCAGCTTCACAAACCTTGTGCCTGATATGTAAACGTGTTCATCAATTAAAATATGGACAGTCAACCCTCCTGATCCCCCATCCCACTCCATATCGCGGGCTCCACCCTCCCCCTCCTGGGTCCCACCGGTTGAACATACTCAGTAAAATTGCTGCCTATTTCCGCCCCCTTAACTGGGCTTTGTACATAAGAGTTAATTACAGGTCACGTTATACATTTAAATTCAGGCAGTTGAGGCAGTAAGAGGACCGGTGTTTTTAAAAATAATTTTTGCCTTGTTTGAAAATGTGTAGTAGGGCTAAATGTCGAGTTAGATGAGAGGAGACATGTTTGGTGCTTTGATTCATACCATCCTGAGCTTATTCAGTAGAGAATTGTGGACCTATGTTGAGTTGCCGTTGACGTAATGATTTGAGGGGCACGCTGATTTCAGCTGTGCTTGGGTGTGGGGTTGGTAAGGAATCGGGTTCATAGCCAAGAAATGTGACTGTCAATGTGCTGTTTTTATTGTTATTTTGTGCATGGCAAATGTGCAGCTGGTGGGCGGTAGTGTTTTTTTAGGTGATTGAAATATTAGGGGATGCCTGGGACTCAGGCTTCATCTGCGTGTAAGGTACCGTAATGTTCGTGTGCTGGTCTGTGATTTTGAGCCTCAGAGCTAGCCGTAGGGTCCAGAATTACAGACCAAGTTATAAATTTGATGGAAACACAGCTGAGTTTTATGGTAATTGGTGACATTGATCTGCCAGAGTCAAAACTGAACTGGCATAGGCGTGTTTCAACTATTAACTGGCATAGGCGTGTTTCAACTATTAACTGGCATAGGCGTGTTTCAACTGTTACTAGTGGCGTTTGGTTAACCCATTTAATTTTCACGCACTACAGCAGGAGATGGATCGACCATGATAATTCAAGGGTAGCGCCAGATTAGATTGGCGCCTTCATCGACCATGATAATTCAAGGATAGTGCCAGATTAGCTTGGCGCCTTCAAGCTAATCTGACTCAACCCACCCCCTTTCACATTTTTGGAATCACAGAGTCGCAATTACATTCTGACATAAGTGATTTGTCCATTTCGACTACCGGAGTTTTCTGTAATCCGGCGCGATCCTGTACGTCCTCAACAAACAGGATTAGCTGTTTATATTCATGATTCTATTGCGCACTTTACACGGAGAAGAACAGACCTGGAATCAGACTCTGTTGAAAGCGTGTGGGTTGAGGTGAAGACAAACAAATCGGCCCCTTTGCTTGTTGGATTTGTCTACAGAAATCCGTCTGCATCATTTCAGTGGTACGACGATTTCTTACAAATGGCAGACACCGTTAACAATTGCAGCCCTGATATTTTACTGCTCGGAGACTTTAATATTAACATGTTTTCCCCACACCCTGCTTGGGAGTCTACTATTACTATGGTAGGCCTCAAGCAGCTTATCACATCCGCATCTAGAGTTACGCAGTCGTCTGCCACTCTAATTGATCATGTATACACTTCCAACAAGTCAAGGGTCCTTAGCTCTCGTGTTCTTCAAGTGGCGATTAGCGACCACTATCCTGTGTGCTGTACTGAGCTGGGCTCTGAAGGTGGACAAACCATGTCGTAAAAACCAGCATACCACTATTCATTACAGGTCGTTTAAACACTTCAATCGCGGACGCGTTTCTCGCCGACCTGAGCGGAATCTCTTTTCAGTCAGTTTATAACTATGATAATCCTGAAGAAGCGTTGGCCGAATGGTACAGATTGTTCCTTGGTGTACTTGACAAGCATGCGCCACTACGTGAGAAGAGAGTCAAACACGCACAGTTACCTCAGTGGTTAAGTAAGGACATTAAAGCCGCCATGGCCCTCCGAAATGAACTGAAGCGGAACAAGATTATGCTGCCTTCCGCAAGCAGCGTAACCGCGTAAAGTACTTGGTGCTCGAGGCCCAGAAAAAAAAAAACACTTCCAGCGCTTGATGGATAATAAAACTGATACCGTATCTGTCTGGCGAGCCCTCAATGCCTTTACCAAATCACGTCAAACACCACCATGTACTTCTATACCTGCTGATACTTTTAATCAACATTTCCTGTCTGCTGCCGACTCACTTTTGAATAAAAGTACTAATAACCTAAACAAGCCGACTATTTCTGTAAAACTATAACATTTTTGCGACGAGAGACTGGCGCCAAACGACTTTTTTAGTATTCCGTACTTAACTGTTTTCGACGTAGGCAAGTCTGTTAGTCAGCTGAAAAATAAACGCTCCCTTGGTCATGACGGCATTAATAGTTTCTTTTTAAAACTGTTTGTCCCCTATGTGGTCGAATCTTTAACATTTATCTACAATTTTATAATCCAGCAAGGTACTTTCCCAAGAAGTTGGAAAATAGCTAAAGTCATTCCGCTGCCTAAAACTAAAGACCTCACTGACCCCAACAAATTCAGGCCAATTTCACTTTTATCAACTTTGTCAAAGCCTATAGAAAAACATGTCCACAGGCACCTGAGTCACTTCCTGGAGACACATAACTTGATTTATCCGTTACAGTCAGGCTTCAGACCCCGCCACTCTTGTCACACGGCTCTGTCTCATCTGACCAATACCTGGCTAACTTCAATAAACAATACTGAAATGACCGGTGCGGTATTTTTAGATTTTTCTAAAGCTTTTGACTTAGTCAACCATGAACTGTTGCTACAGAAGCTCCTGGCATACCACATAGACACAGATTCCGCTGCCTTCTTTAAATCTTATCTAAGCAATAAATCTCAGTATGTTTTTGTCAACGGTAAGCGTTCCTCAGAAGGTGTCATTAAGCATGGAGTACCCCAGGGGTCTATTTTAGGCCCTCTCTTGTTTTTAATTTTTATTAATGACTTGCCTTTGTGTATCTCACAATCAAATGTGCGATGCAATTTGTTTGCAGATGACGCTACTCTCAACGTGTCGTCGGCAAAAAATATCTACAATTAATTCTTCAATGCAACATAGTCTATTAGACGTCTCAAATTGGTGCCGAGACAACTACATGATACTTAACCCATCTAAAACAGAGTGCATGTTAATCACTACACGTCAAAAGCATCAGCTAAACCCACCGCCACTTAGCCTTTCCCTTAACTGTCAGCCGATTAAACCGTTGAAGTTAAGGAGCGCCGGCTGTTAGGCGTCATTATAGACGATCAATTAACATGGCATGCGCATGTAAACAGTGTGTGCAAAATTGTGTCCAGAAATCTTTTTCTCCTTTCAAAACTTATTTACTTTACGAACTCGCCAACTAGAAAACTCTTCTTCAGCGCTCACATCCAGTCCCACATTGACTATGCATCTACAGTCTGGGACGGGTCTAGTGATGCGTGCTTAAAGAGGCTTAATTCCCTCCACCGGAGGGCAGCCAAGCTAATCCTTCCTAATAGCAGAGACAGCACTGACGAGCGCCTTAGGGCCCTTGACATGCTTCCGTTACTAACCTCTTTCTGTTCAATAAGGGCGTGTTAATGTTTAAAGTCCGAAAATCCAAAACCCCGCGGTACGTCTCGGATTTGTTTAAGGATGCTAACACACCATACAAGACATCAAGGAAAGAACTGTCTTTACCTAGGCCACGACTTGATATATTCAAAACTAGTCTGTCTTACTCAGGGGCCAAACTGTGGAATTCGTTTCCGGCCAATATTACCGAGGCATCTTCATTGTCCACCTTCAAGGCAAGACTATTCCGGCACTTAATTGAGCCGCCGAACAAAGCGCACGCGACTGCTGCGTTCTGAATAATGACTATTATTAAACATGCGTGTGTATGTGTGTGCGTGCGTGTGTGCGGAACAGTGTGTTTTGTGCATATTTGTTTATGCTGGTGTGTGCGTGCATGTGTGTGTGTGTGTGTGTGTGTGTGTGTGTGTGTGTGTGTGTGTGTGTGTGTGTGTGTGTGTGTGTGTGTGTGTGTGTGCGTGCATCTTGCGTGCATGTATGTGTGTGTTGGGTTAGTCAGAAGGAAGTCTCTTGGCTGGACTTCGCGAACGAAGATTTTATAGGAGTTGCCCACGACGTCTGCAGGCTTGTTCGTGGCTGCGGAGGCCAATCCGGGACAGGCAGGTTCGACCGCAGTGGCTGCAGGGGAAGGTATGGCCAGAGTTCTGAGTTGCGGCATCTCTGTTCTTTCTCCTGAGCCGCTTGTCCTTAAGGCTAGCTCTGCGAGAGTCCTCAAAGGAGACAGCTGCCTTGTAAATAGTGGAGCGCCAGGTGTCACGGTCCACAGCAAGCGAAGACCACTGGTGGTGGTCGATTTGGCAGGCACTAAGTGACTTCTTGAGACAGTCTTTGTATCTCTTCTTTGGTGCCCCTCTGTCACGGTGTCCAGTAGCAAGCTCGCCGAACAGGGTGATCTTTGGTAGGCGATGATCCTCCATCCTGGAGACATGCCCCGCCCAGCGGAGCTGTGTCCGCAGCAGCAAAGCCTCGATGCTCACGGTTTCAGCCTGTTCAAGGACCTCGACATTGGTGACATAGTCACTCCAGTGAATGCCCAGGATGGTACGCAGGCAGCGCTGGTGGAAGCGTTCGAGGAGTCGTAGTTGGCTGCGGTAGAGGGCCCAGGACTCGGAACCATACAGCAGGGTGGTGAGGACCACAGCTCTGTACACGCTGATCTTGGTGCCTGTTTTCAGCTGTTGATTGTGCCACACCCGCTTGAAAAGTCGCCCGAAAGCGCTGTTCGCTTTTGCCAGCCTGCTGTCAAGCTCCTTGTCCAGCTTGGCGTCCGACGTGATAATGCAGCCAAGGTAAGTAAACTGGTGCACTGACTTTAGTTCAGACTCGCCGATGGTGATGTGAGGAGGGCGATACACTGTCTTGGGTGCCGGCTGATGGAGGACCTCTGTCTTTTTCAGACTGACCTCGAGTCCAAAGAGCTGGGCAGCGTCTGCGAAGCAGGACGTGATGCGCTGCAGGGCTCTCTCTGTGTGTGCAACGAGGGCAGCATCATCAGCAAAAAGCAGCTCACGGATCAGTTGGTCTAGGGTTTTCGTGTGGGCCTGCAGTCGTCTGAGGTTGAACAGGCTGCCATCGAGACGATACCTGATGTACACTGCATCGTCATCATCGAGGTCCACTATCATCGAGGTCCACTGTGGCCTGCTTCAACATCATGCTAAAAAAGATGGTGAAGAGGGTCGGTGCCAGCACGCAGCCCTGCTTTACGCCGTTGAGAATGGGGAATGGTTCTGAGAGGTCATTGTTGAGTCTGACCTGACCTTGCTGGTCCTCGTGTAGCTGGACAATCATGTTGAGGAACTTTGGGGGACAGCCAAGTCGCTCCAGGATCTGCCACATGCCTTGCCTGCTCACAGTGTCGAACGCTTTTGTTAGGTCGACAAACGTTACGTACAGCCCTTTGTTCTGCTCGCGGCACTTCTCCTGTAGCTGTCTCAGCACAAAGACCATATCGGTGGTGCTCCTGTTTGCTCTGAAGCCACACTGGCCCTCTGGGAGTTGGTCTTCAGCGATGGCAGGTACCAGCCGATTCAGGAGCAGCCTTGCAAGGATTTTCCCAGCAATGGACAGCAGTGTAATTCCCCGATAGTTGGAACAGTCAGACTTCTCACCTTTGTTCTTGTACAGGGTGATAACGACTGCATCACGGAGATCCTTTGGTAGTGTTCCTTCCTCCCAGCAGCAGAGAAAGAGGTCATGGAGCTTGTTGTGCAGTGCTGTGCCTCCATGTTTCCAGATCTCTGGCGGTATTCCATCAATGCCTGCTGCTTTGCCACTCTTGAGCTGGTGGATGGCTGTGAGGGTCTCTTCAGCGGTGGGCGGTTCGTCCAATTCAACTTTTACTGGGAGCTGTGGGATTTGTAGGACGACTGCTTCTTGAACAGTGCGCTCAGCGCTGAAGAGGCTCTGAAAGTATTCCGACCAGCGGTTCAAGATGGAGGTATTATCTGTGAGGAGTGCCTGGCCATTCGCGCTTCGCAGGGGACTTTGTACCAGGTGCCTGGGGCCATACACTGCTTTCAATGCTTCGTAGAAGCCCCTGTAGTCACCATTGTCTGCGCAAAGCTGGGTCCTCTGTGCAAGTCTGGTCCACCACTCATTCTGGAGATCTCTGAGCTTGCGCTGGAGACTGCTGCAGACGAGGCGGAAGGCAGACTTCTTCACAGGGCAGGAAGGCTGGGCTAGGTGGGCCTGATGGGCGGCTCTTTTTTTTGCTAGGTGTTCCTGGATCTCTACATCGTTTTCGTCAAACCAGTCTTTATTCTTCTTTCTAGCGAAACCCAAGACTTCTGCAGAGGATTTTGCAATAGCAGTTTTCAGTTCTTCCCAAAGTGTTTCAGGGGAGGAGTCTGCTGGGTCCGCTAACGTCTAGATAATCTTGACGTTTATGCTTACAGTTTTTGCGTTCAATGTACCGAATGTAGTCTTATCAGTGTGCAATGTATACTATATGTGTGTTTATTATGTAGTAGTATTTCATGTACCGTGTGTAATGCATATTAGCCAGACGTGGGTCGGGACTGTGCTTCGTCTGACGCGGGCGTTGGTTGAAGGCCCGGGACATACATCACGATACAACGTTTGTCCCGGCCTTTAATCCAATGTGTGAGCCGTAGCGGGGTCTGACCTAACTCTGATTTACGTACTTCCGTGCGTGTGCGTGTGCGTGCGCGCGTGTGTGGGTGTGTGTGTGAGTGTGTGCAAGCGCGTATGCGTGCCGACGTGCGTGTGTGTGTGTGTGTGTGTGTGTGTGTGTGTATGTGTGTGTGTGTGTGTGTGTGTGTGTGTGTGTGTGTGTGTGTGTGTGTGTGTGTGTGTGTGTGTGTGCGTACGTGTGTGTTTTCATGTAGTTCAATTGTAGCAAGGACAAGAATGAAAAAAGGTCTGCGCACCTATTCTTTTATCCTTGGAAAATAAATTTTCATTTCATTTCATTTCATTTCATGGTCGATCCATCTCCTGCAGCGGGCATATCTTGGCTTGACTTCGCGAACGAAGATTCTATAAGGCTTGCCCACGTCGTCTGCAGGCATTTTCGTGGCTGCGGAGGCCAATCCGGGACAGGCAGGTTCGACCGCAGTGGCTGCAGGGGAAGGTCTGGTCAGGGTTCTGAGTTATGACAACTCTGTTTTTTCTTCTGAGCCGCTTGTCCTTGAGGTTAGCTCTGCGAGAGTCCTCAAAGCAGACGGCTGCCTTGTGAATGGTGGAGCGCCAGGTGTCACGGTCCGCAGCAAGCGAAGACCACTGGCGGTGGTCGATTTGGCAGGTACTAAGTGACTTCTTGAGACCGTCTTTGTATCTCTTCTTTGGTGCCATTCTGTCTCGGTGTCCAGTGGCGAGCTCGCCGAACAGAGTGATCTTGGGTAGGCGATGATCCTCCATCCTGGAGACGTGCCCCGCCCAGCGAAGCTGTGTCCGCAGCAGCAAAGCCTCGATGCTCACAGTTTCAGCCTGTTCAAGGACCTCGACGTTGGTGACATAGTCACTCCAGTGAATGCTGAGGTTGGTACGCAGGCAGCGCTGGTGAAAGCGTTCGAGGAGTCGTAGTTGGCTGCGGTAGAGGGCCCAGGACTCGGAACCGTACAGCAGGGTGGTGAGGACGACAGCTCTGTACACGCTGATCTTGATGCCTTTTTTCAGCTGTTGATTGTGTCACACCCGCTTGAATAGTCGCCCGAAAGCACTGTTCGCTTTTGCCAGCCTGTTGTCCAGCTCCTTGTCCAGCTTGGCGTCTGACGTGATTTTGCAGCCAAGGTAGGTAAACTGGTGTACAGACTTCAGTTCGGACTCGCCGATGGTGATGTGGGGAGGGCGATGCTCTTCCTTGGGTGCCGGCTGATGAAGGACCTCTGTCTTTTTCAGACTGACCTCAAGTCCAAAGAGCTGAGCGGCATCTGCGAAGCAGGACGTAATGCGCTGCAAGGCTCTCTCTGTGTGTGCAACGAGGGCAGCGTCATCAGCAAAGAGCAGCTCACGAATCAGTTGATCTAGGGTTTTCGTGTGGGCCTGCAGTCGTCTGAGGTTGAACAGGCTGCCATCGAGACGATACCTGATGTACACTGCGTCGTCATCGTCGAGGTCCACTGTGGTCTGCTTCAACATCATGCTGAAGAAGATGGTGAAGAGAGTCGGTGCCAGCACGCAGCCTTGCTTCACGCCGTTGCGAATGGGGAATGGTTCTGAGAGGTCACTGTTTAGTCTGACCTGGCCTTGCTGGTCCTCGTGGAGCTGGACGATCATGTTGAGGAACTTTGGGGGACAACCTAGTCGCTCCAGGATCTGCCACATACCTTGCCTGCTCAGAGTGTCAAACGCTTTTGTTAGGTCGACAAACGTTACGTACAGCCTTTTGTTCTGCTCGCGGCACTTCTCCTGAAGCTGTCTCAGCACAAAGACCATGTCGGTGGTACTCCTGTTGGCTCTGAAGCCACACTGGCCCTCTGGGAGGTGGTCTTCAGCGATGGCAGGTACCAGCCGATTCAGGAGCAACCTTGCGAGAATTTTCCCGGCAATGGACAGCAGGGTAATTCCACGATAATTAGAGCAGGCAGACTTCTCTCCTTTGTTCTTGTACAGGGTGATGATGACTGCATCACGGAGATCCTTTGGTAGTGTTCCTTTTCCCCAGCAGCAGAGAAAGAGGTCGTGGAGCTTGTTGTGCAGTGCTGGGCCTCCATGTTTCCAGATCTCTGGCGGGATTCCGTCAATGCCTGGCGGGATTCCGTCAATGCCTGCTGCTTTGCCACTCTTGAGCTGGTGGATGGCTGTGAGGGACTCTTCGGCGGTGGGCGGTTCGTCCAATTCAACCTTTAGTGGAAGGTGTGGGATTTGGAGGATGACTGTTTCTTGAACAGTGCGCTCAGCGCCGAAGAGGTCCTGAAAGTATTCCGACCAGCGGTTCAAGATGGAGGTATTATCTGTGAGGAGTGCCTGTCCATCAGCGCTTCGCAGGGGACTTTGTACCAGGTGCCTAGGGCCATACACTGCTTTCAGTGCTTCGTATAATCCCCTGTAGTCACCGTTGTCAGCGCAGAGCTGGGTCCTCTGTGCGAGTCTGGACCACCACTCGTTCTGGAGCTCTCTAAGCTTGAGCTGGAGACTGCTGCATATGAGGCGGAAGGCAGACTTCTTCACAGGGCAGGAAGGCTGGGCTAGGTGGGCCTGGCGGGCGGCTCTTTTTTTTTTTTTTTTTTTGCTAGAAGTTCTTGGATCTCTACGTCGTTTTCGTCAAACCAGTCTTTGTTCCTCTTTCTAGCAAAGCCCAAGACTTCCACAGACGATTTTACAATAGCAGTTTTCAGTTGTTCCCAGAGTGTTTCAGGGGAGGAGTCTGCTGGATCAACTGTGTCTTTGAGAATGCGCTGTAAATCGGCACCACCGAAATTTGAGAAATGGGACCTTGGGACTCAAAGGGTTAGTGCTCTGTCAAAGCCGTCATCTGTTCATGCACACGCTGCCGGTCTGTGATTTTGGACCTTACGGATTTACAGGGGTACACGCGAGCTGTTCATCAACATAGCATTATTATGCACAATATCCTTGTGTTGGGGCCGCGGGCGAATTTTGCTCTGTGCATAGCAAGCAGTCTACCGCTAAACTTGTGAAGTAATGACTCTCAAAGTAGGCGCTTACTTTCCAAGTTATGGACTACATCGCTATGGAAGCGGCCCCTGACTGTTCGTGTTCCTCTAAGTGGTGGGTCCCTTGCGTCAGTCTGGCAAACCTGACTTCAATGATTCAAACCAAAACACGGACTACCAAGACTGCAAAAAAGAAAATGCAAGAAAAGTAGCACGCTTTAGAAGGACGAGCACAAAACAGTTTCCTGTTTTGTGATTGTCCTTTTAACATGTTTGGTTGGTTGGTTGGTTGGTTGGTTGGTTGGTTGGTTGGTTGGTTGGTTGGTTGGCTGGTTGGTTGGTTAGTTGCTCGGTTGGCTGGTTGGTTGTTTGGTTGGTTGATTGTTTCGTTGGTTGGTTGGATTTCTTTGGTGGGGGGGGGGAGGGGGGAAGGGGGGGGGGCGGGGCCGCGGTGTTGCTCATTTTTGTTTGGTTGTTTTTTTTTTGTTTGTTTGTTTGTTTGTTTTTAAATTGTGATGCTCATTTCAGTTAAAAGCTACCGCCCTTGACCTGACTGATATGATTCTGTGACTGTTCTTTGCATCGACACTAGTTTTGGATCATCTGCGCACCGGCTCTAGAAATCATCAGGGAATGCACCTAAAGTTGAACTGAGCAGCATGCACGCCTGGTAAATGGTATTCCAATTATGTCCCTCAAACTATTCTGCGATTCTCTTCCTTTTTCACAGCACCAGTTATAGACAACGCGGACCAAGCCAAGGGTGAAATCCAGTGTCAGTGTCCATCCGGGTAATCACCACTTAGCCGTGTCGGGGTCCCTTTTGTCTTCACTCATCCGTACATCGAATTCAGGCACCGTGAGTGAGGCGTGCTCGCGAGGATCATCCACCCGAAACACCTGACGGAATGCTGGTACAAGGTGAACTCAGCCTGAGCTACACCAAGGTTTTCGGGCCTACGTTGACCGCTAGTTGGGCCGCGCACGGACGTGCGCGGGCAAACGGCGGTAAACGGAGGCCCAAAAACATTTTGCTCACTTGCAGGTACACAAGTACCAACCGGCTGCAAAGACACAAACGCTCCCAAACCCATACAGCCGTTATTCAGTCTATATGACCGACTACAACATTTTCAAGCCGGTTGTGATGCGGACTGACAAAGTAGCGTGGCCGGGTCCTAGACGTTATAGGACAACCCAAGAAAGAAAGAAGCACGCTTAGAAAAGACAGTTACAACAAAAATTATCAATATTTCGGGTTAAACTAACTCGTTAAAAAAAAAGACTTGTCTGTTTTGAAAAAGGGTTTGCAAATTGTGTACTCGCTTGTGTGTATAAAAACAACTTGAATACACAAAAGTTGCAAATTATTTGTTCGTGATGGAAAGATGCAGCTCTTTTCTAAGCGTGTTTCTTTCTTCGCTTGTGAAGTTCTTTGCATGTTACACGCTTAGCAGTCGCCTTTTTGGTCTGGATTTTAAAGCCTTCCCCATTCATACACAACAAGACATGAATCGGCAATTATATTGTTCAACGGTGGTGCCGGAATAGCTTGGCGCCTAGAGGCGCCAAGCTATTCTGGCACAACCCTTGAACTATCATGGTTGTTTAATCTCTCCAGCTGAAGTCTTTAGAGGATAGCTCCAAATTTGGGGTATTTCGAAGATTGCCGTTTAATGTGTCCTTGTGTACAGACCATCTATTCTGTCGCCGTGGCCACCCTTTGGACTATCACGGTCATTTTCAGTATCTGCTGAACTGGTATGAACTACATTTGCCACTGTGCTGGTCTATGATTTCGGGCCCTGTGGCCGCCCCTAGATTTAGATTCAGATCAGCCGGAAAACTCGATCGCCCACGCGGCCTAATTGACTAGGGAATGTTAATCTTTCGATTCAAGATACGTAACAGAAAATGATGTTACCGTTTTCCTCTAATCACTCGACGCGGTTTGATCCGCAGTTGCGGCACCCCTCCCCACCCCCCCCCCCCCCCACACCCCCCACTGATCTCCTCCCCCTCTCCCGCAAGGCCCACAGATATCGATCAATTATAAAAGGCGTCAGACTATTCAGCTGACACTACCCTTGAACTATCGTGATAGATTAGTTCAAACTGGGATGTAGTCTCGCAAGAACAAACCCCAAACCGAGAAGCAGGATGAGGCAAGGTATTACTGACGGGCAAAACACTTAGGATTTTGACTTGAGGGCATCCATCAGTGAATATTTAGGAATTTTGCCGAACGGCTTAGTTCAGTTCTAAGTGTGTCATGACCAATAAAACTGAACTCTGCATGTCAATTGTAGGCCCCTCCGAAAATCGTGTCTGGCCCCTCTGCTGCCCGCCACACATGCCGATCATTTGTTGTGCCCCGATTTTGTAGCACATTCCAATCCGATTGCAAGCGGATGACGTCAGAATGCCTCGGCTTTGTATGGCGATCCGATCCCAATCGGCTCGGAATCTTGTGCCAGCCTGCTCTATTTCTTGCAACACGAATCGGCCCCGATTGTAAGCTTCAACCAATCAGAGCGCGTCTCGCGAAGCACGTCGTTTCAGGTGTGAAAATGGCGGAAGATACCACCTTCGTTGTCTCTTCCCGAATATGATGCCGGCAAAACTGCTGCAAATGCAAGCACACCATCATCACTGTCAAAACCAGCAGCCATTTTGCTGAACAGGAAGCTGTTTACGACCTTGATCATCGGCTCAAACCGGTCGGCCCACTGAGTCGGAAACCCTTCCTTCCCCGATCACCTCGGTGACGCTGTGGGACATGACTTGAAAGGAACGTGGTTGGTTGGTTAGTTCGGGGTTTAACGTCCACGGCACCGAAGTGATAATGGACGGCCCTCTCGGGCGGGTTAGGGGGGACCGGGAAATCTATTGCCTATGGAGTACGACCTGAACACTGATCAATTTAGGCGCACTCCAACTGTACCACTTTGATATACCAGGACCTTTCAACGGACATGCTATGGAACAAGCCCGTCTTTTTTCTCTGGATTGCGAGTCCAGCTACCGGGGCCGGGACGGGGACTCGAACCCACGACCCGGCGATTCCCGTCGCTCTCTTGCTCCGACGCGTAACCGCCTGAGCTATTTCGGACTCTAAAGGAACGTGTGGCAGTGAACACGTTTTTGTAGGGGGTCCGGCCCGATCACACTCTGATTGAAACGGTTCTGGAAACTGCTCGAGAATCGGCCTCAAAATCGGCATGTGTGGCGGGGCCTGAAGGGAGAAGAAACCAACGGAGAAATTCTCAGTCTCAGCCCCTTTGCTGCTGATGGGAGAAGACTGTTCATGCAACTCTTTATTAAATAATTGAACGCCAAAGGGCCCCCAGCCTTCAAAGTATCGTGGACACAAAGTGGTGTTATCAAGAGGCACAGCTCCTCATGATCCCCCGCAACTGCTGCGGGCCCATGAGGATCTATGTCTCTTGCAGTTGGTAAATATTCGATTTTATCGGCATTGAAGGGGTCAAGAAGTAAATCATTAACCCTTGTCTCACGGTTGTCAGGACAGTGTTTTTTTTACCCAACCCCCTGCTGTGTACAAACAAAGGGATTGTTGCAGCCCACATTTCAAGAGCAAGTGGACACGACAACCAAATGGTCAAGTGGAGGTTAACTCTTTTAGCCCCAAGGTCCCATTTCTAAACTTTTGGAGGTGTTGCCTAACAACTATGTACCAGTTGCAGGAGATGGATTGACCATGATAATTCAAGGGTAGTGCCAGATTAGTTTGGCGCCTGAAGGCGCCAGGCTCATCTGGCACTACCCTTGAATTGTCACGGTCCGTCCATCTCCTGCTGTAGGGACTCGGGGCTAAAATAAAAGACGGGATTAAACTACAAAGCTGCTTTTTATTTCCCTTCTAGCATAGTCCGCTAACTTCTGGGCACAAGCTGAAAAGGTAAAAATAATTAGTTGTTAATAATAAGTTCTTTTCAACATTCTTCTTGTTTTAATAGTGTCATTGCTGTATGCTTTCCAATCAGTTAACTCATTCTACCCCAGACACACCAGAGGAAGATAAGGATCGACCATGATAGTTCAAGGGTGATGCCAGAATAGCTTGGCGCCCTGCACTGCAATGCAGTCTTCAGAGGACAACGGCAACATTTAAGGATTTAGGTCTTGGGGTAGAATGAGTTTTAAAAAGTCGTCTGGCACCTTCGTGCCTACACTAAAGTGAACAAGAATAGCAAAGCCCTTATAGTGGCTCATGTCTATGCACGGTCCAAAACTTTGATAAAACTAAAATCCTATTAAAAAAAAAAAAAACTGGCATAGTCCACAAATCTATCGACCTCTTGTGACCCTTGACCTTTTCGAAGGGTCATCCAAATTAGCATGCACAGAAAGGCTTTGCCATCAGGTATCTCTGCAACAGTTGTGGGTTCGTTGTTGGAAATAGTATTTGAGGAAAAGCATTTATTACAGACAGGTATTTGCACCACTGATCCGTGGCACAACGTGGGCAGTCTCAGGTAATACTTTGATGCGCTAACTGCGATCATAAAATTGAGATGTTGTACAGCATATATGGTCCAGCGGTCACAGGTGGCCATGTTGTACAGCATATGGTCCAGCGGTCACAGGTGACCGCTGGTTTTATAGTGGCGGTTGAAAGGTGGTGGGAGGAAGAGGAGGAAGGGGTGTGTGTGGGGGGGGGGGGGGAGGGGGGGGGTAAGGGGGTGGTGGTGGGGGGGGGGGGGGGGGGGGGGGGGTAGTGACAGAAAGAATCCTATTCGGTCTGTAATGTCAAAATTCCAGGTTTGGATGTCTTCCGCTGTAGACTGAATTAGACTGACAGATTGAACATTATAGTTCAAGGGTGGTGCCAGAATAGCTTGGCGCCTGGAGGCGCCAAGCTATTCTGGTACCACTCTTGAACTTTCATTGTCGACCCACATCTCAGTCGCTGTATTGTGTCGAGCCACAATGGTTTAAAATGGAATAACCCCTCACTTATTCACAGTTTGAGCCGAACTCGGCCAGCAAGACAGGTTCTCACTAGTTAACCTCGCGGATGCATGCCGTCACTTGTGATTCTGTGTCTTTTTTCAGATGGAGTGCGCAGGGTGATAGGAAAAGGGGGGTGATTGGGGGGTGGGAAGGTGTGGGGGAGGGGGCGGGGGTAGGATATGGAGGGGTGGGGAGAGTTGGAGGCTTGACTATGATGGGGAAAATGGGTAGGGGGGGGGGGGGACTGTCAACGTCAGTACTGCACGAGACAATAGGTGTACAGATCCTCTGGAATGCGTGGTCACGGCCAGAGGGATGTTTTTCTCTGCTTCATCTGCGGATACACCTGTAGAGTCACGCACGCGTGACGACCCCAGGGACTGCAGACATGTGGAGCGTGACGAGCATAACACCTTCTCTACCAGCAGCTAAATACTAACGTCTGATGGCAGCATGATCGTCAAATCACCCTACAACATGGATATTAACTCATTCAGTCCGACGGCCGTATTTCCCAAATTTTGGAGGCGTCATCTATTGATTATGCACCAGTTGCAGGAGATAGATCGACCATGATAAGTCACAAGGGTAGCGCCAGATTCGCTTGGCGCCGACAGGCGCCAAGCTAATCTGACACTATCCTTGAATTATCATGGTCAACCCATCTCCTGCTGTATTGCGTCAGGGGTGAATGGCCGGGTTAACTCATTCAAGATGATCCCCGTCAATATCCGTTGGAAACGCTGTACGACACTATCGTAGCTGTTGAATCGGGGCCCACTTGACTGAGTTAACAGGGCCCAGCCAAAGGCCATGTAGATCCGCCTAAGCCGCCGCGTCTGCGCCTTTTGCAGGTTGGTTGCTGTTTAGCGGTGATCGACGGCGAAGGGATTTGACAGCTGGTTCCGCCCTTGCCGCGTGGCCGGGCTGTCTCGTGCGCGAGGAAGTGTGACCTACTACGCATAATGTTGTGACGTAATGTCCATTGTTTTGTACAAGGCGGGAATCTTTGTCTCGTATAATTGTATAAAATCCAGACCAACAAAGATATTGCCAGTCGTGTTACTGTATGCTTATGGTTGAGTTATTTACAGTTCAAGAAACATGGAAAGCATTTGTGGCGTTAAAAAAAAAAAGTATTTGTTTACGAGTTTTATTTCAGTACAACGTAGTATGTTCACACTGGGCAAAATAAATCGGCCATATTGTGTGAATACGTCATATCCCACCTGCGTAATGTACGTATATGCGTCATATCCGGCCACACAATTTAACCTTTTGGCTGTCGGTAGCGCTTTTTCTCGCGATGGTTCCGCAGGAATAACAACACCCTGACATTCTGCAGGAATAACAACACCGTGACATCCTGCAGGAATAATAGCACTCTGACATCCTGCAGGAATAACAACACCCTGACATCCTGCAGGAATAATAGCACTCTGACATCCTGCAGGAATAACAACACCCTGACATCCTGCAGGAAAAACAACACCCTGACATCCTGCAGGAATAACAATACCCTGACATACTGCAGGAATAACAACACCCTGACATCCTGCAGAAATAACAACACTCTGACATCCTGCAGGAATAACAGCACTCTGACATCCTGCAGAAATAACAACACCCTGACATCCTGCAGGAATAACAACACCCTGACATCCTGCAGGAATAACAACACCCTGACATCCTGCATGAATAACAACACTCTGACATCCTGCAGGAATAACAACACCCTGACATCCTGCAGGAATAACAACATCCTGACATCCTGCAGGAATAACAACACCCTGACATCCTGCAGGAATAACAACACCCTGACATCCTGCAGGAATAACAACACCCTGACTGCAGGAATAACAACACCCTGACATCCTGCAGGAATAACAACACTCTGACATCCTGCAGGAATAACAACACCCTGACATACTGCAGGAATAACAACACCCTGACATCCTGCAGGAATAACAATACCCTGACATCCTGCAGGAATAACAACACCCTGACATCCTGCAGGAATAACAACACCCTGATATCCTGCACGAATAACAACACCCTGACATCCTGCACAAATAACAACACCCTGACATCCTGCACGAATAACAACACCCTGACATCCTGCAGGAATAACAACACCATGACATCCTGCAGGAATAACAACACCCTGACATCCTGCAGGAATAACAACACCCTGACATCCTGCAGGAATAACAACACCCTGACATCCTGCAGGAATAACAACACCCTGACATCCTGCAGGAATAACAACACCCTGACATCCTGCAGGAATAACAACACCCTGACATCCTGCAGGAATAACAACACCCTGACATCCTGCAGGAATAACATCACCCTGCAGGAATAACACCCTGACATCCTGCAGGAATAACAACACCCTGACATCCTGCAGGAATACCAACACCCTGACATCCTGCAGGAATAACAACACTCTGACATCCTGCAGGAATAACAACACCCTGACATCCTGCAGGAATAACAACACCCTGACATCCTGCAGGAATAACAATACCCTGACATCCTGCAGGAATAACAACACCCTGACATCCTGCAGGAATAACAACACCCTGACATCCTGCACGAATAACAACACCCTGACATCCTGCACAAATAACAACACCCTGACATACTGCACGAATAACAACACCCTGACATCCTGCAGGAATAACAACACCCTGACATCCTGCAGGAATAACAACACCCTGACATCCTGCAGGAATAACAACACCCTGACAGTCTGCAGGAATAACAACACCCTGACATCCTGCAGGAATAACAACACCCTGACATCCTGCAGGAATAACAACACCCTGACATCCTGCAGGAATAACAACACCCTGACATCCTGCGGGAATAACAACACCCTGACGTCCTGCAGGAATAAAAACACCCTGACATCCTGAAGGAATGACAACACCCTGACGTCCTGCAGGAATAACAACTCCCTGACATCCTGCAGGAATAACAAGACCTTGACATCCTGCAGGAATAACAACACCCTGACATCCTGCAGGAATAACAACAAACTGACATCCTATAGGAATAACAACACCCTGACATCCTGCAGGAATAACAACACCCTGACATCATCCTGTAGGAATAACAACACCCTGACATCCTGCAGGAATAACAACACCCTGACATCCTGCAGGAATAACAACACCCTGACATCCTGCAGGAATAACAACACCCTGACATCCTGCAGGAATAACAACACCCTGACATCCTGAAGGAATCATCGCGACAAAAAGCGCTACCGACAGCTAAAGCCTGGTTAACAGATCTTTTCGTAATTGATTTGGTTGTCGCTTCATGGAAAAATACTTTGCCCGTAAATGAATTGTCTAATTAGTTACTTACTGTACGCTGGTCTGTGATTTTGGATCTTACCTCTCATGTTCAAAATCACAGACCAGCGTTCGTCACACGAAACCAAACCCGCGTCATTGACAACGATATTAGTTGAGAATTAGCCGACGAGAAACTGTGATCGCGTTTCGGAATGTCTCAGTAATGACCTTTCTGTGCGACATGGTCGGCTTATAGTGGAGAAGTTAATTACACGAAAATTAATTGTTCCAACAATGTGCCTTTAGCGGTTTGTGGTTTTGGACCTAACGGATACGAACCGTAAGGTCCACACTCACAGAGCAGCGCACGTGAAAATATCCTCCCCACACAACTGGCACAACTAACAGGTGATTGCAGCCGAACTTCGCCAGATCTAGATGTCATGTGACTTCCTGTTGGTCCTAAATTTGCAAGATAATGAGTAATGACGGAAACTGATCAGGCACTGTACGGACGCAACCAAATTCTTGATAACTGTTTTGCTGCCATCCGATACCGGGAAGATTGGTTTTTTGTTTCTGAAATCTTTACTTAAATCAACGCGAAATATCCCCAGCTGTCCTAAGAACATGGTCACACAGTCTGGTTGTCGCACATGGTCACTCAGTGGTTGTCACACATGATTACACATTGGTTGTCACACATGGTCACACAGTGGTTGTCAGCAAGAGACAAAGATCCTCATGAGCCCCGCATTCGCACTAACTTAACGCAGTTGCGGGGGCTCATTAGGATCCGTGTCTCTTGCGGGTGAAACGTGTTTCGTTTCTCTCAGCAGTGAAAAGGTTAATTGATTAGAATCAGACAATGATCACGTGACTTGAAATCGCCGACAGCTACGTGGGTTGTGAGCACACATAATCGCCAAGAAAACGGGTCTAAGGTTCTAGGAATTAGGACGATTACAAAGTAAAGAAAACGCACTGTCAGGGGAGAGAATTGTGCTGTATCGACCAATGATCATAGATTAAGTTTGATCGAAGCACACCACAAAAAAAAAAAAAAAAAAAAAAAAAAAAAGATAGGAAAGAAGGGTGCGCTAATTAAGTGACTGGAAGTAGTGAATATGAACCCCCCTCCCCCACCCCCCACCCTTACCCCCCAAGGGGGGCGTATAGCATATTGACTAGATTTCCAGCCCCTTCATGAAAATTTAGATCTAGGTCATCCCAAGGGGGGGTGGGGGGGGGGGTCCAGATTGTCTAGCCGCTGTGGACAGCTTTTTCCGTTTTGGCGACCTCGTCTAGGAATTGTTTGTCACGAACGTATTTCCGACACATAATTTCAGGTCAAAGACCACAATTAGTCTCCCCTGCAGTCCCATCTGTTAACTCATTCAGCCCGACGCACCGGGGCTCATGAGGATTTACGTCTCTTGTTAGTCACTATGATCTGTATCCCTATTTCTAGTCCCATTTAGTTTGTGATCTTTTACGCGAATATCGCGGGAGAGCGTGCAGACGCAAAATCTGTAATCGCTGGCAGCGATGGGCGGGTTAAACACAAGTTACGATGGCCCTATTGTGCAGCACTATCGAAACCCCGACCCCAAAAAGGTGTGTAAAATGCAGAGAATAACCCAAAGATGAAAGAAGAACGCTTAGAAACATGACAGCTGCAACTCAATTTGTTATCGCGTTGTGACCGTCTTTTTTTAATCGAAGGTCCTAGCGGGGACGGCGTATGATAAAAGAGATATTACACTATGAGCTGTTAACGCCTTGATGGCCAGTGGACGCAGAACCCCAGCGGCGTACAGTGAAAAAACAACAACGACACAACGTAATGTCAGGAAGAGGTCTAGATGCGCATCAGCCCCCGCAATTGCGGGGGCTGATGCGCATCTAGACCACTTGCAGTTAACCTTTTTTCGGGCGTGACCGGGTTAATTTTTTATTGGAGAAGCCGTTTGCAACTAGCTCAACATGATGCTGGTGGGAAAACAATCTTGTTATGCTCAATATTAGGAGAACGAGTTGTGAGAATAAACACAAAATTATATCTTTAAAATTGGAGTGTGGCGTTTGCGGGTCTGCGGTGGCATAGACCTTACTACAGCTTGAAGCTGTACGGTCTAAACAAAAATCGCGGACCAGCACACTAATATACTCAGAGAAGTACTTTCTAGGAGTTATGACCAAATTATTTTAAAAATAATTGTTGATTAATTGCATGAATATTTTTTCCCTCGTAATTAAACTTTCATTACTCTCTTAATTAAACGCACTTCCGGGCCAATGCGCGAAAGGCCATCGGGCCGACGTTGCCGGCCTCCGTTGGCCCGCGCACGATCTCAGACCAACACACTGATCAGCTCAGAAATGACTGAAAATGACATTCTTATCAAATCAGACCGTTTCTTAGCTCCCGCTAAATCGTCTTGCAAGGTTAGGGTGGTCAAACGGTGATGATAAGTATTTTCAATTAAATGGATATTTTTGTGCGCCTGTGTTGGTCTGTGATTCTGGACTTTTCGCCTTGTAACTGTAAGGGCCAAAATCACAGGCGAACACTTAACCCATTCAACTCTGATACGCCAAAGCAAGACCGTCATGGATCGAGCGTGATAGTTCAAGGGTTGTGCCAGAATAGCTTGGCGCCCATAGGCGCCAAGCTATTCTGGCACCACCCTTGAACTATCACGCTCGATCTGTTTCCAGAAGTGTAAGACGGTCTTCAGGGGGCAACTTCACAATTTGCGGATTTCGTTCCTGGAGCAGAATGTGTTAATAATGATTATACTGGTATTTAACTATGAGTGTAATTAGCGGCCCCCGTTGTTCATGTTGTTTCTTTTCTTATTTTTTTTTTTTTCTTGTCTTGTCAGTGAAGTCTTGTCTTGTGTGGTGTTGTGTTTTGTGTTGTGTTGTTTCGTTTTCTGTTCTGTTCTTTTTATGTTCTGTTGTTATGTTCTTCGCGGGGTCTTATGAGGATCTATGCCTCTTGCTGGTTCATTACCCTGCGCTGCTCGCTCAGATCACATATCGGGGTTTTCAGGCTGTGGTGGTTTCGCCGGACTGAATCTACAAATAGTAACTTTTGGTAGCGAAGGTGTTTATCTCCCTTGGCCGATCAGTTAATCTTTCAGAGACTGATCAGTAAAACAAAAGGCCGTAAATAAAACTAGTAATTACGGGTAGCCTGTCCATTGACCATTTTTCACCACAAAAGTAATTAATTAATTCATAGATTGTGGATATTTTGCTTTTGTAGTATTTATCGCCGGTCAGTTTTAGCTAGTAATCGGAGTCTGACCCGGCCAGAAATAGCTAGGAGAGGTTATTTTAAACCCGCCGGACCACTTCAACAACGAACTACAGCGGACAGCAGCCAACACTCCAAACTCCTCGAAGAGGCATAGATCCTCATGCGCCCGAAGGGCTCATGAGGATCTATGCCTCTTGGGGGTGTCTGGAGTGTTGTCTATGGTACGGCAAAACCAGTGATTACTATGATCCCACGCTCTCGTTCGTTGTAGGGAGTCGTTCATTGCAAACGGCACTCATTCAAGCAGCCTTCGGCAACGCTCTACGACACTTTCGCAGCTTTTGATGCGGGGACCCTCCTTGAATGAGTCAACGGACTCAGGTTTTCATGGCGGAACTCGTGTTTTCATGGCGGAAAAAGCTTCTCTGTTCTGCATTCACAGAACGCCCGTGTTTGTTTGCAGAGGTGGTAGACAAACAAGATTTCAGACGAGGCAAACCGTTGAAAATCAAACAGTCTCACTGAAATTTTCATGTGCTCACAGATTTGGATAAGTGTCGGCTGCAACATCTATTCTTTCAAACATGTTACTGTCAGTTGCACTGGTCGAAAAAAAAATCAGTTTGAAATCAACAACTTCAGCGGGAGAGAGAGAGAGAGACAATGACAATGACAATGATTCTTTATTTTACAACGGTGAAAGTTTTGGTGAAACCATTTTTCGAACTTGCCGTTGCTAATCTACTTTACATATAATGCACAAATCACAAAAATACTATCATTAAATTGGGAAAAACTAAATATATAACTAATAAAAATTGAAATATAAAGTTTTTAAAAAAAGAAATCATTGAAAAAGTGAAAATAAACATAACAAATCTCACACATACACACAATTATAAAGGTATAAATCTTCATACATACATTCATAAACACAAGCACAAGCACAAAACACACACACACACACACACACACACACACACACACACACACACACACACACAATACATGCAGCATTAGCATCTTGTATTAACTGAAGATATAACTGAATTGAAGAGTTAGAAAGGGGAAATGAGAGAGAGAGAGAGAGAGAGAGAGAGAGAGAGAGAGAGAGAGAGAGAGAGAGAGAGAGAGAGAGAGAGAGAGAGAGAGAGAGAGAGAGAGAGAATGACAATGACAATGATCCTTTATTTGACAACGGTAAAAGTTTTGGTAGTAACAACCATTTTTCGAACTTGCCGTTGCTAATCTACTGATTACAGAGTTACTATCGTACTAATTGTTTTCTACTACTAAGACTAAGGAAAAAAAAATGACATGACACAGCACAAGCCAAAAATTAAAAAAAAAAAAAAAATTTAAAGTAAAAATAATGTTGGGGGGAAGTGACATAGGAATTACCAACTTTACTGGTCGGGCATAATGACATGTTGTGAGGTTGAATTAAAATAATATAATAGGAATACACACAACCTAATACGCATACATAACGCATGCACATTTGAGCACGCCACTCTCTATCTCTAATATACACGTGCGCACACGCACACACGCACACCGCACACACGTGCACACACACGCTTACGCGGCTTAAGCTAGTCAGTCATATGAGTAGCTGGCTACATACAAGCTGTACCGAATAAATATGAGTCATCAGTCGAAACCTGTGATACACGCAATTAATGATCTAATGAGAAATAGTATTAATATGTGCACAGTCACGGGGATGCTGCTGACAAAAATAAGTACTTGATGAGGCTGACTTTAAACGAGGAGAAAGTAGCTGATGTCGTGACGTTTCTAGGCAAGGCATTCCAAAGACTAGAGCCAGAGAACGTCAAACTCGTTTTATAGAGATCAATTCTAGGTCGCGGCACAATAAGGGATTTTCTTGATCTGGAGTATGTTGATGACTGGACGGTAAATAGCGATGTGATATATCGGGGTAGCTTATCGTTTAATGCTTTGAACATAACCATTCCCTTATTGTAAATTAGATGATCTTTCAGGGGCAGAATTTTTAAGGCTGCCAATTTTTGGTCAGTAGTTAAGCTGGGATCAGGGAGTATTAGTTTGGCAGCTCTCCGATGTAGAGAGTTCAATCTTTTCAAATTGACATCTTTCGAACCATCCCACACAGTAGAAGCATAGTCTATATGCGATCTAATATAGGCATTGAAGAACAGTTGACGTGTCTCCATATCAGTAATGTGTTTAAGTTTTGCTAAGATGTACAGATTTCTGGAGACAATTTTACAAACGTTACTGATGTGTAGCTGCCACCTAAGCTGGTTGTCCACCTTAACTCCTAGCAGGCGATGGTTAGTAACTTGGCTGATGGGTTTGCCTTGGAGGGACAGACTGAGTGAGAGAGAGCCAAGCTGGTGTTTTTGGCGAGTGCTAATTACCATGCTCTCCGTTTTTACCGGGTTTAAAATCATAATATTATGACTGCACCATTCATCAATATGTTGCAGTGTGTTTTGCAGTCGTGAATTGATGTTTGATATATCCTTATCTGGCGTGTGTACAGCAGCATCATCTGCAAACATATCACATGTAATGCTTTCATTTTTTTTCGCAAGAGGAAGATCATTTATGAACAAGCAGAATAGAAGGGGACCAGGAATAGAGCCCTGTGGTACAAAGAGAGAGAGAGAGAGAGAGAGAGAGAGAGAGAGAGAGAGAGAGAGAGAGAGAGAGAGAGAGAGAGAGAGAGAGAGAGAGAGATGATGATGATGATGATGATGATGATGATGATGATGATGAATCTTTTATTGCAGGATAAAGCTATTAAACAACTCAATGCCGGTCTTACAAGCTGTCCTGTATACAAAACAAAACACGACCGGAAAACAAACGCTTCATGCAAAGATTAAAAATATAATAAAATGCAGGAAAAAATTAACGAACACAATAGTTGACTTATTAAAAAAAAAATTAATTTTTTTAACTTGGCGTTGGAGAATTTGTAACAGCCACCTATGCAAAAGCAATGGAAACAAACTGGCACATAGCATTAATCTATGCACATCTTAGACAGTGTCATAGAATCAGCAGCATCAATAGCTTCAGTTAGCAAATAATAAATAATAATAATAATTACGGTATTTATAATGCGCTTATCTTATAATAATTATAACTCTAAGCGCGCACTCACAACTCGCGCATGCATGCGCACGCTTTAGACAATGACTTGCGTACCACAAACAGTGGAATACATTACGACGGTCAGCTTGGGGTGGGGAGTGTGGTGATATAGTGCTAAAACTGTTGAAAGAGGTGAGTTTTGAGGGCGGACTGGAAGGAGGAGAGAGAGTGTTTCTGACGGAGAGAGAGTGGGAGAGTGTTCCAGGTGGATGGACCATAGACGGAGAAGGAGCGGGGGCCGAAAGTGTTAAGTTTGGTGCGAGGGATGTGGAGGCGGAAAGGGTCAGAGGCAGAGCGGAGGGAGCGGGAAGGTGTGTAGGGGTGAAGTAAGTTGGAGAGATAGGCAGGAGCGCAGTTGTTCAGGGATTTGTAGCAGAGAGACAGAATTTTGTATTGGATGCGTTGGGGGATGGGGAGCCAGTGAAGGAGTTTGAGCAGGGGTGTGACGTGGTCGGATTTTTTCTTTCTGAGGACGAGGTGGGCAGCATTGTTCTGAACGCGTTGGAGAGTGAAAGTGGTGGAGTGAGGGAGGCCGGAAAGGAGAGAGCTGCAGTAGTCGATGCGAGATAGGATAAGAGAGACAGCAAGTTTGGTGGCAGCTTCGGTAGTGAGGTATTTTCTGATCTGACTGATGCGGCGGAGGTGGAAATAACATGCCTGGGCCGTGGCGGAGACGAAGCTGGTCATGGACAAATGTATGGAGAAAGAGAAAATGTTTGACGTTTACGTGTTATCAGCAGTATTATGTTTATCAGGCGAACTGTGAAGTCACGCTGATTGGAGGTGAATGTGCAAAGCACTTTGAAAGGAGTTTTACCTGAAAATGAGAGAGACCGACTGACTCAGTGACTGAAACGTTATTTATCAAGGATTGAGATATTAGGCGCACAGGCCTTTCTTCCAATCTGTCCTTGCTACATCTACTGACATATAACAACAGGCAAAGCTACATTGCACTCACAAACAACATCGAAAGTAACTTGCGAATTACAACACTACAAACAGCAACATTGATTTAACAAGAGAGAGAACCGAGAGAGAGTAAGGGAGAGAGAGAGAGAGAGAGAGAGAGAGAGAGAGAGAGAGAGAGAGAGAGAGAGAGGTGATGATGATGATGAAACTTTATTTATCAACGGTAAAAAGTTTTGACAGAAACAAATCGTCATTTTACAAACTTGCCGTTGCTAACATCTACAACATAAAATAGATTAAAAGATAATAATAATAATAATAATAAAGAATTATATTTACACATATTATTTCATGCAACAATAAAATTATTTTTAAAAAAAATGACACAAAATAATAAACACTTAACATTCATCTTATACCACACACACACATACAAACAATATAGATAAATACATAATTATATTACATGAAAGAGAGAGAGAGAGAGAGAGAGAGAGAGAGAGAGAGAGAGAGAGAGAGAGAGAGAGAGAGAGAGAGAGAGAGAGAGTTGAAACTGTATTCTCTAAGGATAAAGACAGTAGGCACGCAGACCATTTTACATGTCTGTCCTTAATAACATTGTAAATAAATATAACTGCAGAAAAGGTAACATGACAAATAAATATAAAAAAGAAGAGATAATAATAATAATAATAATCAGAAATTTTTAGAGAGAGAGAAATGAAATGAAACTTTATTTTCCAAGAGGAGAGAGAGAGAGAGAGAGAGAGAGAGAGAGAGAGAGAGAGAGAGAGAGAGAGAGAGAGAGAGAGAGAGAGAGAGAGAGAGAGAGAGAGAGAGAGAGAGAGAGAGAGAACGCACGCTTGATTCAAGGGAGGCAAGCGTTTATTAAATATCCCGGACAGCCAGCGGCTCTTGTGTTATTAACTCCCATGGTTCCACACGACCCTGGTTTCCACGAGTACGCAAAAGGAGATTAACTCATTCAGTCCCGACACACCACAGCTAGATATGGCTCGACCATGATAGTTCAAGGGTGGTTCCGGAATAATAGCGCCTGTAGGCGCCAAGCTATTCGGGCACCATCCTTGAACTATCATGGTCGATCTGTCTCCTGAATTGTACTCACTCAGAGGTCAACTCCAAAATATGGCGATTTGGTACCTCGGACACAATGAGTTAATATGATGATGATGATAATAATAATAACAATAATAATAATGTGTGCGTGCGGTTGTGCATGTGTGTGTGTGTGTGTGTGTGTGTGTGTGTGTGTGTGTGTGTGTGTGTGTGTGTGTGTGTGTGTGTGTGTGTGTGTGTCAGTGAGTGTGTGTTGGGTGTTTGTTTGTTCCGAGCGAGTGTGGATATTGACGTTTATATAGACATATACTGGACATGTCTCAGAGTTAGTTTATTTTGAATATCTGTGAAACTCAAGGCAATTGTCCCCATCGTATCGTATCGTATCGTATCGTATCGTATCGTATCGTATCGTTTACATAATAATAATGACTGTCGCTGAAATACACAATCGATTCTAGCATTTGACCTTGAAACCATGATAATGTGTACCGAGTAATAATAATATTATTACCGTTTATTATATATTCGCTTTACCCAATTCTGCGAATCGGCTCAAAGCGCCGCGAACTGAACCCAACACGCACGCTCACGTGACACACGCATTCCCTCTGAAGACAAACACAGTACAAGACAAACAGGGGACATTTACGTGGTGCGAAGGGTCAGCTCAGCTACTGAGGTTTGAACAATTTTAATCGCTTGTATTTGAAATTTATAAAGTGGCCTGAAACCGGTTCCACAGTACCTAGTATGGCTCTTTTTTTTTTTTTTTTTTTTTTTTTTTTTTTCTTTCTTTCTTCCTGGAAACAAATAATCCGACCTGTAGACCTACTGCGACATTTTGAGAATATCAGGAGAAAATGCAACTGTACAAATACTATCGATCTAACAATACAGATCATAACAACGCTGGTTGGTCATCAAAACAAAGTGCAGTTTAACCCCTTTCAGCCGACGAGAAAATATAAACACGCTCCAACTACAAGAGACATAGATCATCATAAGGCTCCCCCCCGCCCCCCCCCCCCCCCCCCCCCGCGACTACTGGGGCTCATGAGGATGTACGCCTCTTGCTGAGATCCATTTGTACCCACGCTCCTCGGGCCGTTGTGACTTTTGGACTCACTCAGGCCGACAATTGTTCAACCCTCTTAGCGCCAAGGGTGCATTGACCAAAAAAGGACAAATTAATATATTTAAATAAACATCGGAAATTTCATATTGCCCTATTCAGCCCTGACGCACTACAGCAGGAGATGGGTCGACCATGATAATTCAAGGGTAGCGCCAGATTAGCTTGGCGCCTGTCGGCGCCAAGCTAATCTGGCGCTGCCCTTGAGTTCTCATGGTCGACCCATCTCCTGCAACTGCCGCATAGTCATTAGATGACACCTCCAAAATTTGGCAAAATTAGCTGTACCGGTCCAGAAATAGTGAGTAGGCTACTTGTGGTCACACCTTTTTCTACTACGTATCCCAAAGGCCACTAAATGGTACAAACATGACGAAGAACCCCGTCAGTTTTATGTGGCATCCACTATTTTTTTTTTTTTTTTTTTTTTTTTTTTTTTTTTTTTTGCTGCAGGGTAGAACATACTCGCTTCATACAGAACCAGTTTCCACAAGCAAAATGTCTTCTTTTTTTTTTCTTTTTTTTTTCTGTGTTGCAATCAAAGGTTATGAACGTGTGGATTGATGCATGTACTCACCACTTTGACTGACCTTGTTTAACAGAGGTGGTCAAGAAAAACATGATAGATTTCGGGATTTGGTGGATGGATGGCGGGCTTTGGCGAGTACCTGCCCACCCACGGGGCATATTTCCACCCAACGTCTGGCCCGTGCTGTGGGCGAAACTCAACTAGAAAGCCGTGGTCCAAAGTGACAAGCTGGGCGAGATCGTCTTCTGGATGAGAGCCGGCTACTCAGGTAAGTCATTGTGAAATTCTTTTGTTGCTGAGTTAACTCTGATGCCGCGAATCCGGTTGCGACAAGTCTCGAAAATGTTAATGGTGTGGTATTGTATCTCTTTTTATTTCTACTTATTTCTTTTCTTATTTTTATTTATTTATTTTTTTTGTTGTTGTTGTTGTTGGGGGAAGGGGGGTGCATGATGATGATGTATGATGACCGATGATAATACCACAGGTACTGGGAACTACAGCCTGTGATGTGGGCGGGCGATCAAACGTGGACTTCAGCAGAGTGACGGGTGCGTCCACAGTGGCGGCCGCTCTGTCCATGGCGAGTCCGGGTGGGCTGACCACTTTGACATCGCGGCTTCACACCTTCGCTCAGTCCACCCGGCCCCTCGTGCGCACGGAACACCTTTTGTTGAGGTCCGCCGAGATGGCCGTCTTTACTCCCGTCTTCAAGACGACCGAGGGTGGGTATTTTTTTACGGTCATCCCAGTAAGCTGAAGGTGGTAGGCCTTACCTGGTCCGTGCACGGCTGTGCGCGGGCCAGCTAAAATCGACATCGACCTGCTGCGCTCTTTCCAGATGATTCACTCTAGTCGTCATGAGGCATGACGATGGGTTTTTTTACTTTAATTTTACCTAATGCTTGTTTTTGTCGATCTTGTTGTTGTTTGTTACGTGGCAGTCGCTGTCGCAGTATGATGCAATCACACCAGACACACTCACGCAGGGTTCTTCTAAAGAAACTTCACTCAGTTGCAACTCGTCACATGTGGCACAAGGTTGTAGACAACACTGGAGAAACACTTCCAACAGTACTTTATTCTCAAGATGCAATCTCAACACAATGCATCCACAAATGCAACCACACTTTGATACACTGTCTCATACAATGCATCCGCAGTTTTGATGCACTGCGTCTCCCATACAATGCACGCACGAATTTCCTAACACCCTCTTTTATACTATTACCGATTTCCAGAACAATCCTGCAAATTATACAACTCAACCAATCAGAAAAGAAAACGTAACCAAAACTCATTAATATTCATTAGAAAGAACATTCTAGATCTACCTACAATCTTCAACTAACATCTAGGCGCATTTCGTTAATGTTGCGAAATGTAGCCAACATGTGTACTACAAACCATTGACGTCTTGTTTGAGGTCACTAGAACGATCGCGCCTTTTCCAGAACCTTGCAGGTTAATCTAGGTCGGACTTTGCAACAATGTGCAACATTCTAGCTACACAACAAAAATCGATCGCAATTCTCGTGTAAAAGAAAAGGAATTATACTAAAAAAGGGACGTGATTCTGATCTAAAATAACTCAACTGAACATCGGATCTTTCCTATGATTAACACACACATGCCCTAGAAAGAATAACAAAAAAAAAACAAACGTAACATTGCTGTTGTTGTTTTGCCTCTGGCGATTGGTCTTCTGCGCTCCGTCGAGATGGCCGTCCTTACTTCGACCTTCAGGACGCAGGAGGTTGGGTGTTTTGGTGATCATTTTACAACGTGCATACAGACCAAGCAGCTAGATCTCACACGTGGTACGCGAGCCTACACAATTTAACCCCCCCAACAGCCAATCATTTATACCGAAAGATGAATCACTCTCAAGGGACGTAACTGGAGCGTCTCCAAGAGCTACGTTCCGTGATATGATGCCTCTAGAAATCCATCAAAACGATCACTTGTACAAAGGTGTAGCCTCTTGTATATGTTTTTTTTTTTGTTGGAGGTAACCACCTGGTTTGGCGTCAACTACATGTGAGCCATCAGTAGGACAGAGATGGATCGGCCATGATAGTTCAAGGGGGGTGACGGATTAGTTTGACGCCCAGAGGGCGCCAAGCTAATCTGTCACCCCCCTTGAACTATCGTGGCCGAAACATCATCTGCTTGCATTTTCTGAATGGTGAATGCGCTAAGCCAAGTGTGTTTATTGTACATCTAGTTGCTTTTGGCTTTTCCAGGAAACCAACCCACAACCAGCGTGCAGTTTTACTCCAGCGATGGAACACTGAAGTAGTTTGGGCGACTTGCCCGGATGTTCGAGTCACTGCAGAACTACCGGCGTCACGTGATCAACATGACTGCCATCACGGGACTTCCGGCACAGCACCCCCTCTTCCTGCACTACCCCGCCCACCCCACGTCCTATGACGTCACCTACCAGGACATGTTCGGTTCGGACCTGGTGGTCGCAACCGTCTATCTACCGGATGCGGACTTCTGGGACGTCTATCTGCCCCCTGACCCGGAAGCAGAATGGCTCTTCCTCTGGGACGAGTCTGTAAGAAGTTCCGGTAATCAGACCATCAAGGTCAGGGCTCCTTTGGGTCAGCCGCCCGTCTTCTATCGGAATACTTCGGCTTTTATCGGCGAATTCCGGCAGGTGGCTTCGGATCCGCTCGTCAATCTTCCGGAGTATGTAATGCCGTCTGGGGACCGCAAAGAAGCAGAAGGCGTTTCCTGTGATGCTTCACGTGTGTTCATGTCTTTGTGTCAGATTGCACTGCTTGTGTCTGGCACCATCCTTTCACGTATTTATCTCTCTCACTCCAGAGTCTAGCTCTTCCATATCTGACATACCAGACCAGGGACGGGGGGGACGGGGGGTGGTTAGTGGTTCCGGAACTCCTCCCTTTTCAACCCCTCCCCCCTACCCCCCCCCCCCCCCGCCCCCTCGACACAAAATTCCTTAAAATGCTATAATAAAGTCCTTTTTTGAGGTGTCTGGAACCACCCCCCCCCCCCTCTCGTTGTTTGATATTTTGGCGAATGGTGAGAGTCTTAACACACGCACGCGCCTTCTCTCTGTGTCCCCCGCTTTTTCGATTTTTCGGCCCCTGAAAGCAAGGTCTAGCTTTGGGGACCCTATTGTAAGGTTGAAGGTCCAAACAAAATGTTGGAACCCCCCCCCCCCCCACACACACACACACACACACACACACAATATACACACCCACACACACACACCTCCCCCCCACCACCCACACACAAAAACACATACACTCCCCACACCCTCCTCGAGGTAACTGATCCGCCCCTGCCAGACTGAGTTCTTTTATCAACATTACATGTCGGCGAAAGTCTTTGCGTATGCACGGCAAAATAATCAATCAATCGATCACGCGATCATTCGATCAATGAGTCAATCCAAAAGAAAATCAGTCGATAGAATAAGAATAAGAATAAGAGTACTTTATTATCTCGAAAAGAGAAATTCGCTTGTGGTACATTTATAACAAATAGTACAAACAAGACATAAAAACATTATAGCATAATTATGAACATTTTCTCCCTGCACTTGCACAGCTACAAATTCCAAATGGATATAAAGTAAACACTACAAAATCTTTACACATAACTCTTACACATCTCACACAAACATCTTTTATGGACTGAACTGAGCGGCACTTGTACATTCACACCCACCTCTACATATGCATGGCATAATACGCGTATTTCAACCTAGTCCTAACCCTCACTACTTATTATACAAACATCTCAGTACATTATTACACATTATTACACAAGCTGCATAATTAAAGTCTACCATAGTAAAATAATTCGTGGGTAAACACTCAGTAACAACAATCCCAGTATGTCCATGTTCACCACCAAATGAAACACAATATAATCACTTCTCTAAAATCAACAAGCTCCCTTCCTACTGATTGCACAGGTAAAGGGGGATAGGGGGAGGAGTTAGGTTTAGGTATGCGTGGATGTACCTACAGATTGCTTAGAGTGATGGATTTGGGGATGAAACTGTGCTGTAGTCTAAGTGTTCTAGCTTTGTGCGTGCGGAGTCTGCGGCCAGAGGGGAGGAGTTCATAGAGGTGGGCAAGGACATGGGATTTGTCTGAAGCTATCCGCCTACCCTTTCTCACCACACGCTGTTCATACAGGGACTCCACACTGTTTTGCTTACTGCCAGTCACTTTGCTGCAGATGTTTACCATTCGTGCCAAGGTGTTCTTGTTCTTCACACTCAGACCTCCATACCAGCACACAGAACCGAAAGTGATGACAGACTCAATAAAAGAGCAGTAAAAAGTTTGAAGGACAGAGGGGTTCACATTCAGCTTCCTGAGTTTCTGGAGGCAGTAGATGCGTGACTGACATTTCTTGTGTATGAGGGAGGTGTTTGCGTTAAAGGACAACTTATCATCTATGACTGTTCCAAGATACTTATACTCAGTCACACGCTCAACAGACACATCATCGATCATCAGAACAGGGACAGGGGCAGGGTTTCTTCGAAAGTCTATCAGTAGTTCCTTGGTCTTACTCACATTTAGGTCTAGAAAATTATCTTTACACCAAACACTAAAACGTTCTACTTCTGCAAAGTAAGTCGCATCATTATTGGAGAGATCTTCTAAAGCAGTGTCATCCGAGTATTTTATAAGAAGGGTAGAGTCCGTGCCACTACAATCGTTAGTGTACAGTGTGAACAGCACAGGGGAGAGAACTGTACCTTGAGGGGCGCCTATGGAAGTGGACCTAAGGGATGAGAGAGCTGTTTGAAAGCGAACTGACTGGGTCCTATTTACAAGGAAGTTGACAATCCATAGGATAAGCCTTGGCGTTACATTGTAACGGAGAAGTTTTTGAGCTATGAGATAGGGTTGTATAGTGTTGAAGGCTGAAGAAAAAGTCTATAAAAAGAATGCGTACAAAAGAGCCAGGTTTTTCTAAATGTGTGTATGCATGGTGCAGGAGTGTGAGTGTGGCGTCATCAGTACATCTGTTTTGCTTGTATGCAAACTGGAAAGGATCTTGATAGGGCTTGACCTGATCGAGCAGTCTAGAAAGGACAACACGCTCAAAGCACTTCATTACTATAGAGGTGAGAGCTACAGGGCGATAGTCATTGAGTGTCTTGGGCTTGTTGTTCTTGGGGACAGGGCAGACTGTAGATGTTTTCCAGAGCCTATCAATCAATCAATCAATCAATCAATCAAATCATTCGTTGTTTGCCTGGCACCTATAGGTGCCTGCCATGTTATGTAATTTATATTCTACGTAATGTGATTTCTGTTCCTATAAACCAGTCACACATTATAAACCAGTCACACATTTTACGGTATGCTCTTCATTAACCCCATCAGCTCGAGCACACGGCGACACGACCCATCAGCAAGAGCCATAGACCCTCATCATCCCGCACTGTTGCTGGGGCTCATGAGGCTCTATGTCTCTTGCGGGTCACATGTACACCCACACTCCTGAAGCCAATGAGTTGTCTGGCGGTCAACAAGTTCAATTTTGGATGGTTTCCACAGATTTGATTCATGGCAACAGGCGGTGAAGGGGTTAGACTCATCCACGATTCCGGCAAAAGAGAGACGTGTGACTTTGAATGAACTGTAAAATTCCGACATTTATCTTGTTTTTGTTGTCGGTTGTACTCAGAGTTTTTACCATTTTTTAAAACATAACTCCCCAAAAACATGTTGCTTCTGTTTTGATGTGTTCGTGCTTGACATGGAATGCACGTGAGTCTGCGTACGTGTGTGCGTGCGTGCGTGCGTACGTGTGTGCGTGTGTGCGTGCGTACGTGTGTGCGTGTGTGTGTGCGTGCGTGCGTGTGTGCGCATCTTGCGTGCACACCTACGTGTTAGTTATAATGTCAGATATTGTATGACTAAACAAATAAAATCAATAAAACATCCGCGCAAGTGAGATGTCCTCAGACCGACATCAGGTGACCTCGGCCCGAGAACCATTTGCCCAGCGAACACTGACCTAGGTCACACAACAGCCTCTTCTTTATTCAGGCATGTACACGCATGTATACACAAGATACGTCTCAATAGTGGGAATATATTACAGTAGTACACATGAGTTTTGCATGGCAGTCATAACACACCGTGGCACGTGTGATTCATGCAAACAAAACCGAACCGTGTGCTGGTCTGTAGTTTTGGACCTTACGGCTGAAAGCCGTAGGTCCAAAGTCACAGACCAGCACACCTCTATGCATTACGTACTTCTTCAGACGATTTAATAAATGCCAGGCGTATCAAGGAAACTGAGGAAGAGGGAGGAGAAAGGAGTGAAAGGAAATGTCAAATGTTTACGGTAAGGTACGCTATCAGGAGAAGACAAATTGCTTGTACGTAACATACGGTATGAAAAATGATGTGCCGTTTGACGAATATCTCTTAAGACCCCTTTTCCACCTTTTGCGGGTGGCCACGTTGCATAGTTCGCGCTTGAAGACTCAGAGCGGGTAAGATCAGGAACATCGTCCAGTATAACTGACCCAGTCAAATAGATTCAAAAGCCCCCCGAAAAAATCCTACATGTCGGCCAATAATCATGTAGTTACTTATACCTTGTACTCAGTCCCTTTCAAGGCCAAGAAAAAGTGAATACTACCCTATCCAGCTACAAGAGACATAGATCCTCATGAGCCCCCGCATTCGTGGGGGCTCATGAGCATCTATGTCTCTTGCTGAGACTAATTCGTATCGATGTTGCTTGGGCTGTTGCGCCTTTTGGTCGTTGAATGAAGAAAGATTTCAGAAACAACGTGTGAGTTGAGTGGCAGGGAAGGGACTAGCGTCTGAAGGCGCCATACTAATCAAGTACTACCCTGGAACTATCAATCTTGCTCTCTCCTGCTGCTGTGTGTCAGCTGGCCCCGAGAAAAACGTCTTCGGGCCCACATTATCTGTTTCGCGACAAAAAGCGGACGTCGTGAGCAGGAGGGGCCTCTTTTGCCGACACGTCTTTGAAAATCAAAGAGCAAACGTTACCACGAATGCAACAAGAGAGGCTAGCAGGGAAGGAGAAAGATCCGGCGCAGAGTTACAGTCCTTGGTTGGGTACCCCGCTGGAATATCGGGCCCTGAGCTGGGGGAATTGTCCGGGATGTAAGGGGGCATGTTCACGAGCAGCTCGGCTCTCAGCTGTCGGAACTCAGACACGAAGCTCGACGTACTTCGAAAGAAAACTGGAGGCTGGCCCAAAAGAGCCCTGACCTTCATGGTCTGATTACCGGAACTTCTCACAGACTCGTTCCAGAGGAAGACCCATTCTGCTTCCGGGTCAGGGGGCAGGTAGACGTCCCAGAAGTCCACGTCCGGTAGATAGACGGGCGCCACCACCAGGTCCGGGCCGAACATGTACTGGTATGTGACGTCGTAGGAGGCGGGGTCGGAAGGGTAGTGCAGGAAGAGGGGCCGCTGTGCCGGAAGTCCCGTGATGCTCGTGTCGTTGATCACGTGACGCCGGTAGTTCTGCAGTGACGTAAACATCCGGGCCAGTCGGGCGAATTTCATCAGAGTGCCTGGACTGGAGTAGTACTGAACGCTGGCGGTAGGCTGGTTTCCTGAAACAGTATTGGTTTTCAAAGCGTAGGGTCAGTCTTTGCTGATGTAGGAACAGCGGGTTCAGTGAACAAAAAGTCCTGGGAACTTTTTTGCTGACTGGATTGTGGCCTTTCTGACAAGACCAACGTGTGGCTACTAATACCCGCCGGTACACATGAAAATACCAAACCTCGTGCTGCCCGGGGACAGTCATCTCGACAGACACGCAGCAAACTTTATTCCAGGCGAACATAACAATATCAATAGTGTGCTGGTGTGTGATTTTTTACCTTACAGTTGAAAGCCATAAGGTCTAAAATCACAGACCAGCACACACCCTCACCAACCGGAGAAAAGTCAGCCATCTGGAAGGAGCGGAGCAGACAATCGTTAGACGTGAACTGACAACACAAGACAAACAACGACAACTTTAATTTCTAAGTAATATTAAGCATGTTCTTAATTAAACGAACTTTAGTTCGCGAACTCTGACGATCTATAGTTCACGATCTCGCGCGAACCAGGTTGGTTCTTAATTGGACGATCTAAAGATACGGCGAACCTAGTTCGAAGTAGTTCACGAACCTCGGCAAACCATAGTTCGCTGTCGGGAAACGTTCGCTCAACGTGTTGAGCAAACCAAGCGAACCTTTTCTCTGATTGGTCAAAACTTTTACCCTCTTCTGCGTTGGAGATAAGAAGATAGTCACCGATACAAACAAATATGGCGGACGGCGATATTTCACTCGTGCGAAGAACAAGACCTACTTTTATTGATTTGTGGGAGGCGCAACGCTATTTGTGGGGTCGCTACTGCAAGGAGTACAAAAACAAACATAGTTCAAATCGCGAAGCGGCATCGTTCAAATCGCGAAGCGGCATTTTGAACACCTTCGCAGACAGTAAGTACGCCGAATCAAGCACTTCAGTTAAGAAAGAGAACCATGGCAAACCGCTGGTTTGCTGAAGTTCGCCTACGTTCGTTCAACCTCAATTAAGAAACAAACCAAAAGATCGCCAATCTTCTCCGATCTAGGTTTGCCGATCAAAACTTCGTCCAATTAAGAACAGCTCTAAGGAAAGCGCCCACCTTCATGCGTCCTGAAGACGGGAGTAAAGACGGCCATCTCGGCGGACCTCAACAGAAGATGTTCCGTGCGCACGAGGGGCGGGGTGAACTGAGCGAAGGTGGTGAAGCCGCCGATGTCAAAGTGGGTCAGCCCCACCCCGGACACTCCCATGGACAAAGCGGCCGCCACTGTGGACGCCACCCCGTCACTCCGGCTGAAGTCCACGTTCTGATCGCCCGCCCACATCAACAGGCTGTAGTTCCCAGTACCTGTCGTATTATCATCATAATCACCATCATCATCATGATCATTTTTATGTGTCTTTGTTTTCTTCAATTTTATTTTTTTCATCGGAGCAAATCCATTGAATGGAAACTGAACTGTGCAGAGCTAAGCCCAGCCCCTTCACTACCCGCAGAAGCGAAACATATGTTTGAAACACAGCAAGTTGAACGCCAAAGAAACCCAGCACTTGAAAGAACATAGACGTAAAAAGAGCTAACAAGAGCAAACAAGAGACAAAGAACAGCATCAGCCCCCGCGTGAGCGTGGGCTGATGCTGTTCTTTGTCTCGTGCAGTTGGGTGATCTTATTCATCCCGAAATGGGGATGCGGCCTGAACTCGACAAACCTGAGAAGCCGGCCCTCATCCAGAAGACAATCTCGCCCAGCTTGCCACTTTCGACCACGGCCTCACGGTTGAGTTTCGCCCACAGCACTGGCCAGATGTTGTGCAGATCTTCAGGGTGTTGCCCACTGTGGAAGTACACCCCCTCTGTCGGAAGGTATTCGCCAAAATCCGCCATCCAGCCGCCGAAGCCGAACTGGATCATGTTTTTCTTGATCACCTCTGAAAAACATTTTGCTTTCTGGAGTGGAGCATAACAAATGGAGGTGGGGAGGGGGAAATGGATTTTTGAAGGCGGGCTATTGGGCAGGGCGTTGGGCTAGGCGTATACACTGAAATAAGCTCAAGTTGCGAGAGTTGGAACCAAAAGCGAATCTCTGTGAACGACTGCATCGCGCCAAACAAAATTATTGTTCTCAAAAAGCAAAGCAGTCGACAAAACAAACTGCGCGATATGGCACTTTATAATATCTAACTTTCCACAAATAACTGGTTATTCACAAATAATTATTTATCCGTAAATAACTATATATCATCAACGTACTGGTCATCCACAAATAACTGGTTATCCACAAATAATTATTTATCCGTAAATAACTATATATCGTCAAAGAACTAGTCATCCACAAATAACTAGTTATCCATTAATAATTATTTATCCGTAAATAACTATATATCATCAAAGAACTAGTCATCCATAACTATCCATAAATAATTATTTATCCGTAAATAACTTTTTGTCATCAAAGAACTAGTCATCCACAAATTATTGCTTGTCCACAAATAACAAATTCAACAAATAACTTAACTCATTGGAGACGTGCCGAATACGGATACACGGCGAATCGCCGCGTATCCGTATTCAGCAAGTCTCCAATGAGTTAATATTCTCGAGAAAAATGTACTCTCTACAAATAAATAACTCGACAAATAACGAAATATTCGCAAAAAAAAAAACCATATGCTTTTCACAAATGACTAACTCTCCTCAAATACGTTTTGTCTAACTCTCTGTAGATATTCACTCACCGTTTTTGTACCAGTTGTACGCGGCAGGGTTGGTGAGGTCGATGGTACCGCATTGGAACTCCCCAAAGTCGTTGATAAACGTCTGGTTTGTGCTGTTCTTGACGAAATAACCGTTAGCATCCGCCACTGTGAAAATACATCGAGGTAAGTTCAAATAATGTTAAAATTGTGCTCGTCTGTGTTTCTGGACCTTACAAAACCCGTAAGGTCCAAAATCACAGACCGAAACGCACGAAAGAAAACTGTTTGATAAAATGGTCATACTTTTGAAGCATCATGACTTTGATATGAATGTTGTTATATACAAATACAACGCCAATCCAGTTGCTTCTCGATTGTATAGCGATAACGACGAGGAGAATTACAGTGAGTTTCCCGAAACAAGGGACACTGAAGGTATTTTGTATCCTCGGCGACGACGGCGATGATGATGATTACAAAGATGATGATGATGATGGGCAGTGGGCAGATGTTCACATCTGCACGGGACATAGACGACCCCGCCCTCCACGAGTCGCCTGCTGCCTTGCAGGCCTGGCCGCTTGGCTGCGGAAAGGCTAAGGGAGGAAACCCCTGACATCAAAGCCCCCGTGTCTCCGGGGAAGGCTTCTGAGCCAGAGACTAGGACAAGGACAGTCTGATATAAAACCTACGACCCGAGGACCTCGATGCCATCGTCCCAGTTTGCTAGGCCATGGCAGATGAACCAAGGGTTTAAAGGGTGGGGCCAGTACTGCGCACACTGCACTCAACCAAAAAGCTCCACCGCGCAGGCTTTAGGAAACGTCCACGGACCATGACACTGACCATTCCAAGTCCTGTAGCGACGGGCGAGGGGCGAAACGGCAGGTGAAAGATGTCACTGGAAGCCGCAGTCTCAAACCTGCATGCAGGCGGTTCAGGATATTGGTCGCCTGATGTTGACCTGGGGATGACAACATCACTCGGCACACCCTGAACGACCAAGCAGCCTTCTCTAGGGACAGCACTGCTTGCTCCACACGGAGAGGGGCCTAGAAAAGGTGGCCTAACCAAAGCTCGTCCCCTCGCAACCCCAGTTGGCTAGCCGCGGTCAACGGGCATCTTCTCCTGCGGTCAAAAAACAAGAAAGAATAACGGATCCACTCTCATGACGACCACGACCGGACTCAACGTAGCATGCTGGAACGTCCGAACCATGCTCGACAAAGCAGACAGCGGACGCCCTGAACGTCGCTCCGCCCTCATTGCCCATGAATTGCGGAGGTTAAACATCGACATCGCCGCGCTCAGCGAAGTACGCCTTCCGGACGAAGGCAGCCTCCAAGAACTTGGTGCTGGGTACACCCTCTACTGGTCAGGCAGGCCTGCATCAGAAAGACGGCTTTCAGGCGTGGGTTTCATGGTCAAGACATCCATTGCGACTAAGCTGGAAAACCTACCAACGGGCCACTCAGACCGCATCATGTCCATGCGCCTCCCACTGAGACACCAGCAGCACGTCACCCTTCTCAGTGTGTACTCCCCAACCCTCCTGGCAGAGCCTGCTGAAAAGGACAAGTTTTACACTGACCTGCGCAGCCTCCTACAGAGTACCCCTGCAGACGACAAAGTCATCATCCTTGGCGACTTCAACGCCAGAGTGGGCCAGGACTCTGAAGCCTGGAAAGGAGTCCTCGGCAAGCATGGCGTGGGGAACTGCAATGACAATGGCCGCCTACTATTGGAGTTCTGTGCGGAGCAGCAACTGGTCATCACCAACACTACTTTTCAGCAAAAGGACAGTCGAAAGACCACCTGGATGCATCCTCGCTCCAAGCACTGGCACCTTATCGACTATGTCCTAGTGCGTCAGAGGGACCGCAGTGACGTCCTCCTCACCAGAGTGATGCCCAGCGCAGAGTGCCACACTGACCACCGCCTTGTCCGCTGCAAACTCAGGCTCCAAGTCAAGCCAAAACCCAAGAAATGGGGGCCCCCCAAGAAAAAGCTTGATGTTGCCAGCCTTCAGCGTGACGATGTGAAAGCTGCCTTTCAGACAGATTTACAGCGCAGGCTCAAAGACACAGCGGACCCAGTAGACTCCTCCCCTGAAACACTTTGGGAACAACTGAAAACTGCTATTGCAAAATCCTCTGCAGAAGTCTTGGGTTTCGCCAGAAAGAAGAACAAAGACTGGTTTGACGAAAACGATGTAGAGATCCAGGAACACCTAGCAAAAAAAAGAGCCGCCCATCAGGCCCACCTAGCCCAGCCTTCCTGCCCTGTGAAGAAGTCTGCCTTCCGCCTCGTCTGCAGCAGTCTCCAGCGCAAGCTCAGAGATCTCCAGAATGAGTGGTGGACCAGACTTGCACAGAGGACCCAGCTTTGTGCTGACAATGGTGACTACAGGGGCTTCTACGAAGCACTGAAAGCAGTGTATGGCCCCAGGCACCTGGTACAATGTCCCCTGCGAAGCGCGAATGGCCAGGCACTCCTCACAGATAATACCTCCATCTTGAACCGCTGGTCGGAATACTTTCAGAGCCTCTTCAGCGCTGAGCGCACTGTTCAAGAAGCAGTCGTCCTACAAATCCCACACCTCCCAGTAAAGGTTGAATTGGACGAACCGCCCACCGCTGAAGAGACCCTCACAGCCATCCACCAGCTCAAGAGTGGCAAAGCAGCAGGCATTGATGGAATACCGCCAGAGATCTGGAAACATGGAGGCACAGCACTGCACAACAAGCTCCATGACCTCTTTCTCTGCTGCTGGGAGGAAGGAACACTACCAAAAGATCTCCGTGACGCAGTCGTTATCACCCTGTACAAGAACAAAGGCGAGAAGTCTGACTGTTCCAACTATCGGGGAATTACCCTGCTGTCCATTGCTGGGAAAATCCTTGCAAGGCTGCTCCTGAATCGGCTGGTACCTGCCATCGCTGAAGACCAACTCCCAGAGGGCCAGTGTGGCTTCAGAGCAAACAGGAGCACCACCGATATGGTCTTTGTGCTGAGACAGCTACAGGAGAAGTGCCGCGAGCAGAACAAAGGGCTGTACGTAACATTTGTCGACCTAACAAAAGCGTTCGACACTGTGAGCAGGCAAGGCATGTGGCAGATCCTGGAGCGACTTGGCTGTCCCCCAAAGTTCCTCAACATGATTGTCCAGCTACACGAGGACCAGCAAGGCCAGGTCAGACTCAACAATGACCTCTCAGAACCATTTCCTATTCTCAACGGCGTAAAGCAGGGCTGCGTGCTGGCACCGACCCTCTTCACCATCTTTTTTAGCATGATGTTGAAGCAGGCCACAGTGGACCTCGATGATGACGATGCAGTGTACATCAGGTATCGTCTCGATGGCAGCCTGTTCAACCTCAGACGACTGCAGGCCCACACGAAAACCCTAGACCAACTGATTCGTGAGCTGCTTTTTGCTGATGATGCTGCCCTCGTTGCACACACAGAGAAAGCCCTGCAGCGCATCACGTCTTGCTTCGCAGATGCTGCCCAGCTCTTTGGACTCGAGGTCAGTCTGAAAAAGACAGAGGTCCTCCATCAGCCGGCACCCAAGACAGTGTATCGCCCTCCTCACATCACCATTGGCGAGTCTGAACTAAAGTCAGTGCACCAGTTTACTTACCTTGGCTGCATTATCACGTCGGACGCCAAGCTGGACAAGGAGCTTGACAGCAGGCTGGCAAAAGCGAACAGTGCTTTCGGGCGACTTTTCAAGCGGGTGTGGCACAATCAACAGCTGAAAACAGGCACCAAGATCAGCGTGTACAGAGCTGTGGTCCTCACCACCCTGCTGTATGGTTCCGAGTCCTGGGCCCTCTACCGCAGCCAACTACGACTCCTCGAACGCTTCCACCAGCGCTGCCTGCGTACCATCCTGGGCATTCACTGGAGTGACTATGTCACCAACGTCGAGGTCCTTGAACAGGCTGAAACTGTGAGCATCGAGGCTTTGCTGCTGCGGACACAGCTCCGCTGGGCGGGGCATGTCTCCAGGATGGAGGATCATCGCCTACCAAAGATCACCCTGTTCGGCGAGCTTGCTACTGGACACCGTGACAGAGGGGCACCAAAGAAGAGATACAAAGACTGTCTCAAGAAGTCACTTAGTGCCTGCCAAATCGACCACCACCAGTGGTCTTCGCTTGCTGCGGACCGTGACACCTGGCGCTCCACCATTTACAAGGCAGCTGTCTCCTTTGAGGACTCTCGCAGAGCTAGCCTTAAGGACAAGCGGCTCAGGAGAAAAAACAGAGATGCCGCAGCTCAGAACCCTGGCCAGACCTTCCCCTGCAGCCACTGCGGTCGAACCTGCCTGTCTCGGATTGGCCTCCGCAGCCACGAACAAGCCTGCAGACGTCGTGGGCAACTCCTATAAAATCTTCGTTCGCGAAGTCAAGCCAAGAGAAGAGATGATGATGATGATGATGATGATGATGATGATGATGATGATGATGATGATGATTGTGATACTGGTAACAATGACGACTGTATAAAAGACAACGATGAAAATTACGATTTCCGACAGACCTCTGAAAAGCTGCCCCTGCCGATTGAGGTAGGGGTTGATGTAACCCAGTACCCGGATGCCCTTTGCTCGCAGTCTTGTGATCTCACTCGGCAGGTCTGTAACCAGCAGTAACAAAATGATACTGAGAGTCATGTCAGCTGGTATCATGATCCAACGGGTTAAAAAATCTAATTAGTGCACTTAACTCACTCTGTCCGCGACACACCGCAGCAAGATATGGCTCGACCATGATAGTTCAAGGGTGGTGGCAGAATAGTCAGTACTCAAACCAAGGGGAATCACAGCGCTGGACAGACAACAGTTAGATCCCCTGCCCCCGCCTATCAGGCACCCAATCGCCAGCCCACAGAGAAATACGCAGAAATTCTATACCTGCGTATTTCTCTGTGGGCTGGCGATTGGGTGCCTGATAGGCGGGGGCAGGGGATCTAACTGTTGTCTGTCCAGCGCTGTGATTCCCCTTGGTTTGAGTACTGACAATTCTGCCAGCGCTAGCCTCACCTATCTGGTTTGTGGGTGGCAGAATAGCTTGGCGCCTATCGGCGCCAATCTGTTCTGCCACCACCCTTGAACTATCGTGGTCGATATTTCTCCTGAAGTGTCATGCAGTCCTCAGAAGATAACTCCAACATGTGAGTATTTCGTACCTCGGGCACAAACCTTTTATTTCGTCCTATGAACTCTCCATGCCAGCTCGCCCGAACAGTTTGGCGCCAAAAGGCGCAAAACTATTCTGGTTCCACGGTTAAATTGTCACGGTAGATCCACGCTTTGTTGTAGTGTGACAGGGCTAAATCATTCATTATTTAGGCATAGGGCGGACAGCAAGCGAAATAAAAACCACTCCATATTAGCAGTAAATCACCATATAATTGAATATTCGGCCGAAAACAACTAAACCACTTCTGTTAATTCTAGGACTTACCGTATGTGATATTTAATGTTATGTTTAACTCATTCAGCCCGACGGCCGCATTTCCCAAAGTTTGGAGGCGTCAAATAATGACTATCCACCAGTTGCAGGAGATGGATCGACCATGATAATTCAAGGGCAGTGCCAGATTAGCTTGGCGCCGACAGGCGCCAAGCTAATCTGGCACTGCCCTTGAATTATCATGGTCGACCCATCTCCTGCTGTAGTGCGTCAGGGCTGAATGGGATAATTTTTTTAGCTTACATATTTATGTGATATATCGTTAGAATGTGATGACATTGTGTAATAGTGGTTGTAGTCTTTGTCGGTCTCATTTTAGATTATGTTTCTTACTAATCCTTTACCTCTTTTCTTTTTTCTTTCTTTTTTTTTTTTTTTTTCTTTTTTTTTTTTTTTTTTTTTTTTTTTTTTTTTTTTTTGGGGGGGGGGGGCGGGTGTGTGTGTGTGTGTGGGGGGGGGGGGGGGGCTGTGAGCTGTAACAAGAATATCCCTTTTGGGACAATAAATATCTCGAATCTTGTCTTTGAAAGATGTTTGTCTAATTAACCCCTTGGAACATGCAGCCACCGCTACTGTTTACAACACAGGTAGCTGCATGCACAAGTGCGGCAAAACAGGTTATCTTTACCACCAATTACAACAGCAACAGCCACACCATCAACAACAATCTCACCAGGGTATTGTTGCTGATTCCACTGCCAGTCCCAAAACAGTCGACTGCCGAAGGAAGTCGTGATTCGCCCCACCCAGTCCTGTATCCATACGCCGGCCACAGGAATACCGTAAGCTTCCGCTTGTTCAATATAGCCCCGCATCTAGAAACGCACACTTTCTCAATTGGTTAAAATTACCTTCTTAAGCTCTGCATAATAACATTTTCTTCTTTTTTTTAAGTGGCAAAAAAAATTGAACCTGGAAACAATTTTTTTTTTCATTATCCTTGTAAATGTAATTTTTTTTTTCCGAATTGCAAACTATTAAACTATTCCAAAATTGCTATATGCATACTACTGCAAGAAAAAAACCTCCTTACATCATTTGATTTGTTGGCTGTGTGCTCTGGACAGCACATTACATGTAAGTGCTGCTCTTGGCTAGAATATAAAATGACCTAAGCTAGAAAAGTCAAATTCCTACACGGCCAATATTGTTGGGATTATTCCGTTGAATCTGCACTGCTTTTAAAGACACACCGACATCCACAATCTTGCTTCCACACCGACATCCACAATCTTGCTTCCACACCGACATCCACAATCTTGCTTCCACACCGACATCCACAATCTTGCTTCCATACCGACATCCACAATCTTGCTTCCACAGCGACATCCACAATCTTGCTTCCACACCGATATCCACAATCTTGCTTCCACACCGACATCCACAATCTTGCTTCCACACCGACATCCACAATCTTGCTTCCACACCGACATCCACAATCTTGCTTCCACACCGACATCCACAATCTTGCTTCCACACCGACATCCACAAATACCCACGGCTACCCTTTACCTTCTGTGTTCCCCCTTGAACACCCAAGATGGCTCCGGTCAGCACCCAGTCGGGTAATGCCGGTTGTCTGCCCAGAAGCTCAGTCAGCTTAGAGACGAGGAGGTCAGGTCGTGACGCCCCGGTCACGTGCACCCTTCCCGGCACGCCCAGCAAGTAAATCTCGTGAAAGTTCTCGTGAGAGAAATCGAGGACGGCGTAATCGGGTCCGTCGTGATGAAACATGTAGTTTCTGGAGCTGAGGAAGGTGGGCTGGGAATAGAAAACGACGGATTATATCAGAGTTCATGAAGGATCAAACAAAAAAACAAATAAAAATATTAAAAATTGTGTTTTCTGCCAGCTTTGTGGACTGCAATGTCACAAGCATAATAATAATAATAATAATAATAATAATAATATAATAATAATAATAATAATAATAATAATAATAATAATAATAATAATAATAATAATTGTCATTATTATCATTAGTAGAATAAGAATAAGAGTACTTTATTATCTAAAAAAGTGAAATTCGTTTCGCCACCTCAGGTGCAACTCGCAATCATACACTCACACAACAGTTTTCAAACAAATGGACAATGGCTCCCGATGGACAAATGGACAATGGTGAAGCCCGTCGCCAAAGCGTCCAATGGCAGCGCCAACGGCCCCAACCCGACCTGAACCTCCCTAACACAAGCAAACTAAAGACGGCCCTATCTTAGTATCTCTGTAACACGTGATATAATGTTTTTAAACTTCTCCTTGGCTGAGACTAGTTACACAAATTTAAAAATTACGCATTAAAAAAAAAGAAAAGACGAATACTTTCACAGTTGCTACCTGGGGGCAGCTGTCGCCATAAGAACAGCGCCGGCTATTAGACAGTCGCTCCAGCATAAACAGTCACCACCTTAATTATAACTTAATTAGTATATAATTAGTAGTAGTAGTAGTAGTAGGAGGAGCAGCAGCAGCAGCAGCAGCAGTAGTAGTAGTAGTGTAACTGCGCCCACGAATCACGAGAACCTACCGCAGGCCATTAACGCATCACGATGTTAGAACAAACACCCTCATAAGCGGAAGCCAAATCATGCGCGTGTGTTAACCCTTTGGCCGTCGGTAACAGTTTTTCTCGCGATGATTCCTGCAGGACGTCATGGTGTTGTTATTCCTGCAGGAATCATCGCGACAAAACCCGCTACCGACAGCCAAAGGGTTAATGTATTTACCCAGGTCCCAAGTCTATCGACTAATGAACACTTCTGGTACTTTCCAAAATCCTTTTCACAAACTTGTGCGCAGGAGAGGAAGCGGCAAAAATTACACTCAAGCGGCAAAAATTACACTCAAGCGGCAAAAATTACACTCAAGCGGCAAAAACTGCACTCAAGCGGCAAAACTTACACACAAGCGGCAAAAATTACACTCACGAGCAAACGTAATGCGACAAAATCGGAATCATCGGAAATATCCAATGTGCCCGATGGTTCTGATTACGTCGCGTTTCTTTCACTCGTCAGTGTAGATCAACGTCTTAGATCTAGGTCTCTTTGGCGTCAGTGTAGATCAACGTCTTAGATCTAGGTCTCTTTGGCGTCAGTGTAGATCAACGTCTTAGATCTAGGTCTCTTTGGCGTCAGTGTAGATCAACGTCTTAGATATAGGTCTCTTTGGCGTCAGTGTAGATCAGCGTCTTAGATCTAGATCTCTTTGGCGTCAGTGTAGATCAACGTCTTAGATCTAGGTCTCTTTGGCGTCAGTGTAGATCAACGTCTTAGATCTAGGTCTCTTTGGCGTCAGTGTAGATCAAAGTCTTAAATCTAGGTCTCTTTGGCGTCAGTGTAGATCAACGTCTTAGATCTAGATCTCTTTGGCGTCAGTGTAGATCAAAGTCTTAGATCTAGATCTCTTTGGCGTCAGTGTAGATCAAAGTCTTAGATCTAGGTCTCTTTGGCGTCAGTGTAGATCAAAGTCTTAGGTCTAGGTCTCTTTGGCGCCGAAAAAAATTAGTCAAACTGATGCAAACCAAGAACAACAACAGATTAGATTTGAATGCTTTGTGGTGTTGACAGCTAATAGAGTGGTTTTCCTTTAACGCAGTCACTGCCAATGGACGGCGATCGCGTGACGTCTGTTAATTTGAGCGGCAAAGAGCCACAACCAGCTCGAGAAACATACATACAAAGTCAAATTGAAAGTGGTATCATCAAAAGGCATAGATCCTCATGAGCCCCCGCGATAGCGGGGGCTCATGAGGATCTATGCCTCTTGTCGTAGGGTCGTTTACGTTTTTATTTTTTTGGAAGAGAAGGGGTTTGACAGGAAAAACAGCCATCCCACCAACAGCACAAGCGGGCAACCACGACTTGTGTGTCAAAGACTGTTATGTTGTGTTGAGAGATTACCTGTGAGAAATAGGTAGTGTGATAGTCACCCCCCGCCCCTCCAGTCAGATCTGCCTGGAATGTGGACATTTCACTCTTGTTTCGGCCGACACCTGTAAATAGACGTAACACAGGTGTACACGTTTTTAAATTTAAATGCTCTAATTTGACGTAAACAGTGACACACATACGCTATAAAACACAGAAGCACGCATGCACGCGAGCACGAACGTAAATAAATATGCACACACACACACACACACACACACACACACACACACACACACACACACACACACACACACACACACACACACACACACTCACACGCTCTCTCTCTCTCTCTCTCTCTCTCTCTCTCTCTCTCTCTCTCTCTCTCTCTCTCTTACTAGATTATATATATATATTTTTTTTTTCTGAGGGGAGGGGGGGGGGGGGGAGGGGTCTTTTTTACTTATATATGTTTCATCTTTTGCTGTATCGTCTGATGTATTTTTATATCTGTATCAAGGAGTACTAAAGACAGGAGATGGCTTTGCTACTTCCAGGAGTAACTAGCAAAGGCCAGTGCCTCTCACAGAGCGAAGACTGCACGCTGGCTCAGTGAGCTATTTTTAGCTCTGCGTCAGCAATGCCCCGGCAAAGCTCCTGCGCATTAATACGTCCCTAATACTAAGTGAAAATAAATAAATGATTAAATAATTTAGCTAAGAATAGTATTATTTAAGCATTTTCCTACTTGTAAATACTGAAATTTAACATACCTAATGAGATAGAAATCATTTAAATCCTTTATTAATCAGTGTATACAATGTGACACTATTTTTCACCTCGCAAGGGCCAAACAGGAAAGGAGTGCAGTTTCTACTCACATGGCGGGCGTTTGTTATTTGCATTTTCTCTTCCCTTGTGTTTTGTGAAATTGCTCATGTTCTAGGCTTCATCATGCCTAACAAATGTGGTGTTGCAAAGTGTACTGGAAATTACAATGAATCAAACAAGTGTAGGGTGTTTAAATTGCCCAAAGACGAAGTAGACAGACAGAAATGGATAGCTGTTCTTCCCTCACGAGAAAACTTTGTTGTTGATGCAGCCAAGTTTTACATATGTGAAAGACATTGGCCTTCTGACACACCAATGGTGAAAATACCAGGTGGATCTACAAGACCAACACAACCTCCGAGTATTTTTGATGTGCCTATTTCATGTTTGCCAACCCCAAAACCTCCTCCTCGTCCATCAAAACAAGAAGATAAGCAATTGCAGCACTTCCTCAAAAAGGACAAAATAACATCATTTTCTGACTTTGTGCCTGAAAAAGAACTGAAGAAGTATGACAACATTGTTATTTCAAGAACTGATGACAGGTTTGTTTGCCTCTTCATGTCAAAGGATTTCACAGAATGTGAGTCGACGATCATAGTTGAGAATAAGGCAACACTTTGCTCTCCTCTCATTCTCACTGCATACAAGAAAGAAATCAGAGTACCTCTTGGAAAAATTTTGCATCCAAACAATGGATTATCTTCTTACGCCCAGTTCCACGAAGCAGTTCACACGGTCAGGAATTACGTCATTCCTACTGTTGACAGGATTCTTGAAATGGCAGCAGTTCTCGAACAACTGGAATTCCAAGACAGCAAGCAGCAAAAAAAAAATGTTCATCACGCATCAGCTGAAACTTCTGTGTGAAAAACGTTATTCCACCCAAGATTACTGCTTTGCTGTAGAATCTTTTCCTAATTGCTCGTTTGAATTTCTGAGAGAATACCTGATGATGCCCAACAAAAGGAAGGTGCAAGCAGTGATTTCTTCTGTGAACCTAGATGGAGTGCTACTGAAGACATTCCAGAAGATCAACAAACCGCAGCAAAAGAATGCACTCTTGCTTGTTGATGAAGTCAAGATTCGCCCTACACTTGCCTTCTCCGGCGGTGTTCTGAGTGGAATGGCTGCAAACGAACCTGATTCAAAGGCAACATCTGTGCTCTGCATAATGATGAAGTGCATCCACAGAGGGCCCAGTGTCATGGTCTCAGTCACACCAGTGCACAAACTGACTGCTGCTTTCCAGTTCCAAAAAGTGAGACAAGCGGATGCTATTGTTGAAGAAGCAGGTGGGAATGTGGTTGGGTCAATCACAGACAATCACAAGATCAATCAGCAATACGGCAGACTGTTTGATCGACCTACAGACTCAAAATGTCCGGCCACTGCAATCCATCCTCTCGATGAAACCCGCAAATGGTACCTACTGTTTAATACTGTGCATCTTCTGAAGTGCATCAGAAACAATTGGATATCAGGTAAGAATTTTTTTAATTATTTTTTTTTTAATTTTTATTTTTTTGCTTAAGAATCCTAATATATCTAATAATTTACTGGCATGTTTGATGAAACATTTCAATTTTAGAGATTGATTTTATAAATTTAATATTTCATTTAAATTGTGTTTTTGTATACATGTGTGACGTGGCTGTATAATTATTAATATTCATAGAACATTACAGAAACAAAAGATCTATTTAATATAAATGGAATCTAAATATTGGAGAAAAGACCAAATGAATAATTTCTAAGAACAAAATGAAGTCATCATTATATTAAATGTTGTGTGCATAAATTATTGTTTATTTCAGAAAAATGCCAGAGATTGACCTTCGGTGATGAACAACCCACTGGATCTTTTCAAGATGTGAAGAAGCTGTATGAATCAGAGAAAAACAGCATCTTGAAGACGACACCACTCACACAAGATTCAGTTCAACCTTCAAAGCTGCAGCTACTGAATGTCAAACACGTTCTAAAAGTATTCAATGAGAAAGTGGTTGCAGCACTGAGAATCCAAGGGTCCCAAGATACAGCAGATTTTATTCAAAGTGTGCTGAATTGGTGGAATCATGTAAACGTGTCATCCAAAGGCCAAGACGCCCGACTCAAGGATCCCCTCCGGGCAGTGCAAGTGTCATCATCTACAACCCTGGACACATATGCTGAACAGTTTGAAGCTGCAAATTCTGGCCATGGAGCTTCTCGTGTTGAATGCTTGACCCACGACACCAAGAAGGCGCTGGTCCAAACAATGCGAGGTCTAGCTGCTTTGTGTAGGCATCTCCTGGATACAGCTGCATTTTCGTATGTGTTGCTGCGGGAAATCCAAAGTGACCGGATTGAAGGGGAATTTGGCGTGTACAGACAGTCAACAGGAGGCAACGCGTTCATGACCGTTGGAGATGTGTCAGGTGCTGCAAAGAAACGCCTAGCTAGACATGCAGCCACCTTCCTCAAATCTGTCGAGATGGATGACCAGCCGAAAGTTCATGACTGCATCGGGCCACTAATTGTTGATGATGCAGCTTCAATTGAAAACAGCATCTCCGATGTCACGCTCACCAACAACGAGAAAAGCTGCTGTGCCTATGTTGCTGGATGGCTGGAGGGCAAGTGTTCAGAAGACCTCAGTTTCAGTGATGAGGAACCCTTGGTGAATAGTGATGTAAAGAACTTCATCCAGGAGGTGTCACGAGGCTCTCTCACAGTTCCTCATGAGTGTACATACCAGCTGGTTGAGGTTGGGCTGTGTTTTGTGAAAAACGCCCACCATCGTGCATGCTGTTGCCGGAGACTATGTATGATACTGTCAACCATGGGATCATACTACAACTTGGACAGTGTGTCACAGTGTCAGAAACTGCTCAGATCTCTGTCAAATGTTCTCTTGCATGGACTGCACAACCTGGAGAAGGACCAGCAAAGGAATAGAGTGCTCCTCCAGACATCAGTCAAGAAGGCGCGTATGTCGGAGTAGGTGGTGAGTCAATAATTTTTTCTATGGATTAATTACTATAATGTCAATTCAGAGGATTTATAAGAAAACAGAATATTCATTTTAACTTCAAATATTAGCATGGCAGGTTTACTTGCAACAAAGTCTCTTCTAATTAACAGTATCAAATATGCCTTATCATGGCCCATTACATAAGGTTTTGGTCCCCAAAAATCTTGTATGACATAGTTTAGTACTTTTAAATCTTAAATAAACCTTGCAACTAAACAGTTAGGGGCTTAATAGTCTGTAAATAACACTTAAGGCAGAGGCATGCAATGGCCTTCGCTAGCACAGGCTGGGCATCAGAAGCCCATCTCCTGTCTTTAGTACTCCTTGATCTGTATAGTAGCTGGACAATTTGGAAGATAGGCATTGCTATGCCTACAACTTTTTATCTACGCTCGTCCTTGGTGACTCTACGGTCAAGCACCTGAAGGGCAACAAGATGGCTACCTACGAGGGCGACACAGTGCATGTGTTATCAGCTTCAGACCTGACCACGACTCACCTGACACACTGGCTTAAGACGCTGCCAGTGTTCTCCCACATTAGCTGTGTCACCTTACATGTAGGTATTAACGACTGTAAATCCAGCCAGGTGACCAGCTAGATGTGGGAGAACCTTATTCATCACTGCAAACGAGTGTTCCCCGAGGCGCGATTCATGCAGGCTTCGTCCATTCTGCCTGCCAGGCGTGGTCCCAGACATGCCATGAACATCGCAATTGGCCAGTCCAATGCCAATCTATGCCATGTTTGTCGCAAGTTTGGGCCACGTTCCTAGACAACACGCAGTCCTTCACTACTACAAAAGGGCTACCTAGGAAGGCACTTTATAGCGACACAATCCACCCCAGTGGCCAGGGAATTGTTCGACTGGCCCACAGTATAAATTGGCGTGGGCACACTGCCGACGACAACCACACCGAGACTGCTGTGAAAGAGGGCCACTCGCAGACTGAAATAAAACAAACATATTCTAGTGTGGTCAAACACCAGCGCAGCCGCACAGCCAGTCCCACAGCGAACCATCATACTCTGCAGCGAGTAATGACGTACTGTCACAGACACATATAGAGGTCGACCAACAAACCAGACCAACTAACTATCCGCAACAACAGCAGCATGAGCAGTCCTTTCTGCAACCACAGTGGTACCCGACACCTTGGCTTCACCAGATCCCGAACCCCTACGGTCTCTACAATTTGTCACGCCAGTATCCCTGGGCCCCGTCCCATGGCTTTCAGTACAGTGCTTTATCGATGTACCCTCCGTTCAACCAGACCTTGCAGCCTGTCTAAGCGTTCATAGCCAGTTCTGTTAACTTTTTGTGCTTCCCTTTGCCGTAGACTTTACGACTGTGAAACTGGACTTTTGACTTTCAGGTGTTAGACTGCGAAACTGCGTGTGACACTGATCCTGTTTCAATTCGATTTTCTTGTCATTGTTTTTAAATTACACGACAGTGCTTTACTGTGACAAACATTTGGCGTTACTGCCAGTCCTTATGATCCTTGTTAGGTTTATTGTCTGTGCAGTTCAGTGTGTATTACCTGTTTCTGAACTGTTTCGTTCACAGTATTCGTCTTTTTAACATGTCAGACTCCTCTAATATTCACATAGGTCATCTCAATATCTATCATCTATGCAACAAGACTCCCGATGTGTGTGTTCTTTTGAGTCAACCCAACCCTTTCCACTTGTTTGGTTTCACGGAAACCCGTCTTAACTCCAATATCAGCGATGACGTCATTTCTATACCTGATTTTTCCATTATACGCCGCGACCCACAAAGCCCCACACATACCGGCATTGCGGTGTATATTCATGATTCTATAAAAGACATCACCCGTAGAAGACCGGACCTTGAATCAGACACAGTGGAAAGTGTTTGGGTTGAAATAAAGAACAAGACAAGCCCTCAATTGGTTGGTTTTATTTACAGGAACCCCTCTGCACCAAATGTATGGCTTGATGATTTCACCGGCATGCTAGATCAAGTTAAAAACTGTACATCAGATGTGCTTTTGTTAAGGGATTTTAACATTAACATGTTTTCCGCTAACCCTACATGGGAGTCCACTATTACTCTTTTTGGGCTCAAACAGCTGATAACATCTCCAACTCGTGTTACGTCTATGTCCTCTACACTCATTGATCATATATATACAACGAACAAGAGCCGAGTGCTGGAGACGGAAGTACTACAAGTTGGAATCAGCGACCATTACCCTGTGTGCTGTAACTGGACCGTGAAAGCAGATAAACCTATCCGTAAACACCAGCACACTACCATCAAGTATAAAACATTTTAACAAAGAGGCTTTTTTTGTTTGACCTTAGTTCCGTTTCTTTTGATACTGTTTATCATCATTTGCGAGCCTGATGGTGCGTTGTCTGAGTGGTACAGATTGTTCCTCAGTGTTCTTGATAGGCACGCCCCGATTAGGGAAAAACGAGTAAAAAAAACCCGCAACTGCCGCCTTGGCTAAACAAAGGTTTGGTCGATGCCATGCAACTAAGAGATGAATTAAAACAGAAAAAAAGATTTCCCTGCTTACCGTAAGCAACGCAACCGCGTTAAAAAATTAGTTCTTGATGCCAAAAAGTCACTCTTTAAACGAATAACGAATGACAAAAAGGATACAGTCTCTGTTTGGAGAGCGCTTAATGCCCTTACAAAATCTAACTATAGCCCTAAACATACCTCTATTTCTGCAGAAACTTTTAATAATCATTTTCTTTCTGCCGCCCAGTCGTTGCTGCAAAACACTACGTCCAAGACACCCTTTGTATCCCCAATCCTTGTCAAATTTTGTGATGGCAAACTTTCTACTCGTTCATCATTCCACATTCCTTGCATGACAGTGCACGATGTCGGTAAAGCGATTGAATGTCTCAAAAGTAAGCGCATTTCAGGACATGATAAAATTAGTAATGCTGTATTAAAACTATCACTACCTTTCATAGTAGAGTCTTTAACTTACATCTACAACCGTCGTATCGAGCGTGACGAATTCCCCTCTGATCTGAAAAAAGCCAAAGTTATTCCGCTTCCTAAGAACAAAGATCTTACAGATCCCAATAAATTCAGGCCAATTTCTATCTTGTCTTCACTTTCAAAACCCATAGAAAAGCACATACACAAACACTTACAGCACTTTCTTGACACACACGACCTTATTCATCCGGATTTCGCCCGCGGCACTCTTGTCAAACAGCTCTCTAACATTTAACGGATCGTTGGGTCACATTAATAAACAAAGCACTGTTGACTGGAGTGATCTTTTTAGACTTTTCCAGAGCCTTCGACTTAATTAACCATACTCTCCTTACCGAAAAACTCTCAGTCTACCGCGTAAGTGACCGAGCTGTATCCTTTTTTAAATCCTACCTTGAAGGCCGACGACAGTATGTCAGCGTAAATGGCAAATCGTCCTCTGAGGGGCTGATTATGCATGGCGTGCCCCAGGGATCTATTCTCGGGCCTTTATTGTTTACACTTTATATAAATGACTTACCTTTACATATCTCACAACCTAGCGTTGCCTGTAGTTTATTTGCTGATGATGCAACTTTGGATGTGTCTGCGCCAGAAGTGCCCACAATCACTAGTTCACTACAGCAAACAATAAATGAAGTCTTTGATTGGTGCCAGACTAATTCCATGATTCCAAATCCATCAAAGACGGAATGTATGCTTGTGACAACAAGGCAAAAGCATCAGCTGAGCCCGCCGCCACTCAAACTTTCCCTTGAACAGCAACCAATAGCGCAAGTTAGAGAACATCGTTTGTTTGGTGTCACTGTAGACGACCAGCTCCGTTGGCACTCGCATACTAATACTATTTGTAAGGTTTTGTCCTAAAATATATATCTGTTATCTAGACTAGTTCAATTCACCAACGTTTCAACCAGGCAGTTGTTTTATAATGCACACATAAAATCCCATCAAGATTACGCATCGACTGTATAGGATGGATGCAGCGATATTTCTTTAAAAAGAATAAATTCACTTCATAGACGTGCGGCAAAGCTTATCCTAAAAGATTCCCACACCCCTTTGACTATCGACGATAAACTAAAAAAATTAAACATGTTGCCCTTCGTAAGCACATTTTATTCAATAAATGTGTATTTATGCGTAAGATCACTCTTTCAAAATCACCTGGATATCTCGCTGCTCTCTTTAAGGCTCCCCACACTCCGTACCCGACACTGAGGAACGACCTGGTAGTGCCTAGGCCCCTCCTTGACATTTTTAAATCGTCTTTGTCATATTCAACAGCCAAAGAACGGAATTCACTTCCAAAAGAAATAAATTCTATCACTACCATAAATGCTTTCAAGACACGGCTTCATCGGCATTTGCTACAAATGCAAGCGTAAACTGCCTTTGTCTTAGAATGACGTGGTATTTTGAAGTTTGTCTATCTGATTGTTTTTTTTTTTCCTTTGTTTGTTTGTTTCTTCTTGTTTTTTTTTTTTTTATCTTATGGTACATTTGTTAGATGGTAGCGCATGTATATCTCATTACGCGTATTAAGTGTGTTCATGATGTTTTTGTATATTATCGCCTACACACTGGTTGTATCCCTGCTGTCGCTTTCGAGCGGCAGCTGATCGAGGAGGGCAGCCAGTGACTCGCCTTGTTGGGCGCTTATGGTGTGTCAGTGCGTGCGGCCCCGTGAGTGTTTGTATAAGTAGTTTAGCAAGGACAAGATGGAAGAAAGGTCTTCAGACGTAAATATTTTTATCCTTGGAAAATAAAGATTCATTGTCATTGTCATTGTCATTGTTTCTCTCTCTCTCTCTCTCTCTCTCTCTCTCTCTCTCTCTCTCTCTCTCTCTCTCTCTCTCTCTCTCTCTCTCTCTCTCTCTCTCTCTCTCTCTCTCTCTCTCTCTCTCTCTCACACACACACACACACACACACACAGCTTGATTATCTACCCTGTTCTCGTGTCCAGACGGGATAGTCTCGCCCCCGGAGGTTAAAGAACGAGAACTGCTCCCCTCCACCATACACTCGCTCCTCTTTCTCTGCCACTAGGCGGAGCCACAGGCGGTCGAACGTCCCGCTGACCTCAAAGATCTCCACCTGCAGCCACTGGCGATCGTCTTCGGTCAAACGGAACTTCACCTGGTATTGCAATTAGAAATGAACAGTGACATTACTCTGGCAAATGACGGTTTTGACGTGCGGCGATGTGTCTTGGACGCCTGGGACCCTGTGACGTTGAACTGACAAAGATATCCGACAGGAAGGTTAGAGTCCGACAGAGGAAGGGTTAGAGTCCGACAGGAATCATCGCGACAAAAGCCGCTACCGAAAGCCAAAGGGTGAAGACCGTTTTTATATAAAAGAGCGACTTTTTGATAGTAATAAATGAACGTTTTGCTTTCCACAAAATGGACTTACAGTCCCCTAAGCATACTTAATAATGATTTTGGAAAGCGTTGATATACTGAAGCTCTCTTCCAAGCTTCCCTCTTGCAAACTAACATGGTAGTGACACTTGACCTGTCATGATCCATCCATCTCCCGCTATGGTGTCTTTTACCCTGTCCCAGCTAGTGGTCGCAGACTTTGATATCTTTGTCAGTTCAACGTCACAGGGCCACAGGCGCCGCTATTGATGCTGGGCGTCTTCAATGATTTTTTTTTTTAACTTATGAAGTTTTGGTACAGTGTGTCATTCAGTGTTTAATGCGGTGTGCTTGTCTATGGGTTTGGACTTTGCGAATTCAGCCGTAAAGTCCAAAATCACAGACTAGCACACACACACACAAATCATGTAACGGTTTGTTGTTTTTTTTACTACCAGAAAGTGAATGACATAATTTAGGAAGATTCCAAAGTAAAGTAGGTAACAGCACTGTCAAGGGGAGAGAATTATGCAATATCGACCAATGATCATAGATCGAGTTTGGTCATACTTACGTAATTGTCCCAGTCGAAGTACAGCTCCACTGTCGGTATGGAGTTGTTCTGCCCGGTGTATGTGACAGACGAGAAGAGAAGTGGCAGACGCGAAGTGACGTCATCGTCAACCCGGAAGTTGCCTTTGGACTCCTCAAAACGTGTCTCTCCCTTGCCAATGAACATCATAGGGTTGGCTTGGGTGTGGCGAAACACCTGTAGATTGTAATCATTAACCATTTTAGCCCCAAGGTGACATTTCTCAAATTTCTCAATGACTATGTACCAGTTGCAGGAGATGGATTGACCATGATAATTTAAGGATAGTGCCAGATTAGCTTGGCGCCTTCAGGCGCCAAGCTAATCTGACACTACCCTTGAATTATCAAGGTCAATCCATCTCCTTGAAGGCGCCAAGCTAATCTGGCACTACCCTTGAATTATCATGTTCAATCCATCTCTTTGAAGGCGCCAAGCTAATCTGGCACTACCCTTGAATTATCATGGTCAATCCATCTCCTGCTGTAGGGACTCAATGGGTTACAGGTATATTAAAGGCCAAAGTCATACTCATAATTATGGGTATATTCATCACGTCATCACAATCATTAATAATAATTAATGATTATTATACCTGTGAAAAGAATCACAATGATGAAACCGTGTGTTAACATAATGTATAACTTTTTACAAATTAATGTTCAATTAAAACTGATGTAATTTTAGTAAGTTAGTTCGGGGTTTAACGTCCAAGACACCGGAGTGATAATGGACGCCCTAGCGGAGAAGGGGGGGGGGGGGCGGGGAGGGGAGGGGGGGTTATGGGGGACAGGAACATGTATTGCCTGTGGAGTACGACCTGAACATTGATCAATTCGGGCTCATTGCAACTGTGCCACTTTGATTTACCAGGACCAAATAACGAATATGACATCTGACCAAGCCCTTCGTATTGCCTGGACTGTGCACGGCGTCAGTTTGTGACGTCTCAGTACTGATTAACTCATTCAAGGTGCCACGCATCAATAGCTGCGCAAGCGTCGTCTAGCGTTGCTGGAGGCAACGCTAGACGACACTTGCGCAGCTATTGACGCGAGGCGCCTGAAACAGCTAACACACTGCGTCACTCAAAATTATTTCCCACGCTAAAGTCACTAAAAATATCGCCAAAATAATTATGTACTATCTCAATGTTGATAAAGCTTCAGTAAACTGGGCAAAACATATCAAGTGGGTAGAAGAAAAAGAAAAAAAAACTTCATAATTGTGCAATACTGATCAATGATCATAGATCTGGTTTGTATTTCCTCTTTTTTTTTTTTTTTATTAGACCAAATAGATCAATGATCATTTGTCAATAAGGCACAATTCTCTCCCTTAACAGCGCCTTTTTCTTCCCACTATCACTAGCAATCACCCCCATTTAGTTTCATTACACGTGAATTTCATGTATTTTTCTTACCTCTTGGGTTAATTTTGCGATCATCCGATTTTTTCACATTCCCATGATCCGGACTAAAATATGTGCTGGTCTGTGATTTTGGACCTTAAGTTCTACAGCCGTAAGGTCATAAATCACGGACCGGCACACATATATTGAAATCCTTCAAACCCTCTCCACGAAGTTCAAGTCTGGCACGGAACTTTTCCGGATCCAAAACTAAAACGACTGAACGAGGCCCTACTTACCAATACTCCATTGACAGTGACTTCAAAGTCGTCAAACCCGTTATTGGTGAACTGGAATGCAGCAGACGACAATTTTGGTGTTGTCAAAACTCCCACCAGCAGCAGAAACAGACTTGTGAAACGACAGGGATTCCAATCTCCTTCACCCATTTTCACGACCTGGCTGAAAAGACAAATTTGACCTGATGTGTTCTGGATCAAAAACTCTCATTTAACTATTAGTCGTAGTAGTAGCAGTAGTAGCAGTAGTAGTAGTGTCTCCAGGATGGAGGATCATCGCCTACCAAAGATCACCCTGTTCGGCGAGCTTGCTACTGGACACCGTGACAGAGGGGCACCAAAGAAGAGATACAAAGACTGTCTCAAGAAGTCACTTAGTGCCTGCCAATTTCGCTTGCTGCGGACCGTGACACCTGGCGCTCCACCATTTACAAGGCAGCTGTCTCCTTTGAGGACTCTCACAGAGCTAGCCTTAAGGACAAGCGGCTCAGGAGAAAAAACAGAGATGCCGCAGCTCAGAACCCCGGCCATACCTTCCCCTGCAGCCACTGCGGTCGAACCTGCCTGTCTCGGATTGGCCTCCGCAGCCACGAACAAGCCTGCAGACGTCGTGGGCAACTCCTATAAAATCTTCGTTCGCGAAGTCAAGCCAAGAGAGAGAGCAGTAGTAGTAGTAGTAGCAGTATTAGTTGTACTAGTGGTAGTAGTAGTAGTTGTAGTAATAGTAGTAGTAGAAGTTGTGGTAGTAGCATCATTATTATGATGATCATCACATTTTGCTTCAATATTATTATATTATTTAAATATTTATTTAGTTGTTGCTGCTGTTGCTGCCGCTGTTGCTGTTGGTGGTGTTTATAACTCATTCAGTCCCGAACACACCAAAGCCGGATACGGCTCGACCATGATAGTTCAAGGGTTTTGCCAGAATAGCTTGGCGCCTATAGGCGGCAAGCAATTCTGGCACCACCCTTGAACTATCATGGTCGATCTGTCTCCTGAATTGTAATGCAGCCCTCAGAGGACAACTCCAAAACGTAGTTATTTCGTACCTGGGACACAATGATTAACATAAAGTCATTGCCATGTAAGTTACTCAGTATTAATAATAATATTTAAAAATAAAAAAAATAAAAAAAAAAAAAACACGTTATGGGATGACTTACCTGACTAGATCAAACCTGGACTTGCCCTGCGCAGTGTGTGCTTCTCTTCTAAGGCAGAAGTAGACTGGTAATCAACTCTCTCAATCTTTGCATGGTGACCGAATGGTGGAAGGTTTCGGCCAACATCGTTATCTTTGTGTCGCTGAATTCAGAGAGAGGCCTGACTGCATACAATGGGAATTATGCGGAAGGTTGCTGCCCGGAGGTGGGGGCTGACCTTTGACGTGACTATACATTCCTTTCATCTCCACGCTGTACGTGTGTGGGGCATTGGGGGTGAGGGGTTTGGGGGGCATTGGGGGTGAGGGGTGTGTGTGTGTGCATGTGTGTGTGTGTACACATGTGTGTGTGGTGTGGTGTGTGTGTGGTGTTTGTGTGTGTGTGTGTGCATGTGTGTGTGTATGTGTGTGTACACATGTGTGTGTGGTGTGTGTGTGGTGTGGTGTGGTGTGGTGTGGTGTGTGTGTGTGTGTGTGCGTACGTATGAGTAGTACATTTTTGGCTCACGTGCGAAGCAAAAGTGAGTCTATGTTTTGGGCCAGTGGTTGTTTGTCCGTCGTAAACTTTAACGTTGGCATTTTCTCGGAGACTGTTCAAGCCACATTCTTCAAACTTGGCCCAAGGATACTTTGTGGCAAGGCCTTTCTAAACGTACCAATTTAAGTGACCTCTGACAACGGTCAAGATCACAGGGGCTCAGGAAATAGGTCCAAAATAGCTATATTTTAACTTTTTTTCTGTCTGAAATACTATTCACAACTTCAAACCCAAACTTGGTACCCCCCACCCGGGTCTGCCCTGGGAGACTTGGGTGGGGTAACTACGTTTTAGTTCCCATGGTCACCCTGGTCAGCGCCACAGGGTGGGTTTTCTTCTGTATTCTGGGGCATGTGTTTCTAACTACTCTTGGTCCATTCACCTGTATTTGCCTATTTTAAACTCTCCCTACTGTCTGCGCTGCCTGTAGCTCTTGATATTGGATGTGTGTTGCTAAATGGTCTCTTAGCTTTATTTAGGCCCCATGTCGTAGCTTTATTTAACGTATTGGACCGGCTGGCGACATGCATTCAATATTCTGTTTATTTTTTTTTGTTTTTTTTTTCACAAGCAGTGCAGGCACGTCCTGAGAAAGTCTTGTTGCTGTCGGGACGTTAAGCAATGTAATTAATGTAACCAAACTTGGTACAAAGATACCTGAGGGTAAGACCTTTCCATGCATACTAATTTGGTTGATCCCTCGGTAAGGTCAAGGTCACAAGAGCAAGCTCAGGAAATAGGTTCAAAATAGCCACATTTTGACAACAGATGTTCTTTTCTCAAACACAACTTTAAACCCAAACTTGCTACAGAGATACCTGATGGGAAGACCTATCTATGCATACTGTTTTGGATAACACTTTGGAAAAGTCAGAATCACAGGCTGTCAAATGTGTGTAAAATGCCAGTTTGTGATAGAAATTTAGGTATTAGCAACATTTTTGCATTTTTTTTCAATCAAATTTAGCACAAAGGTAGCTGATGATAAGACCTACCTCTTCATACCAATTTACTCAACTCATTGCAAAGGTCAAGGGTGGGGGAGGGGGTGCAGGGTTGGATCCAAGGGGAGGGGGGCAGTGGGGAGTGGGGTCCTCCGGAGCCAAAATTTGTAAAAATGCTATAACAAAGTCCCTTTTCGGGGGTGTTTGGACCCCCCCCCCCCCCTTCCCTTGTTTGTTCATTCGGCCCCTGGAAGCAAGGTCTATCGCATTGCCCCCCCCCCCTCCCCTTGCATTCCCCACTGTTTGAATTTCCACCCCTGAAAGCAAGGTCTGTCGCTCCCCCCCCCACCACCCCCCATCCTTCCCCCCCCCCCCCCCCAATCGGTTGTTTGAATTTTGCGGCCCCTGGAAGCAAGGTCCGTCGACCACCCCCCTCTCCCCGTTGTTTGATTCTTCGGACCCTGAAAGCAAAGTATGACGCCCGCCCCGCCCCCCCCCCTCCCCCACCGTTTGATTACAATGTCTGACGACGACACCCCCCCCCCCCCCCCATTTGATTTTGCGGCCATTGGAAGCAAGGTCTGACGACCACTACCACCCCCCCCTCCCTCTCTGGTTTGATCTGTCAGGCCCTGGAAACAAGGGTCTGATGCCTACCCACCCCCCTTTCCCGATCCCTGGAAACAAAGTTTGTCAACTACTCCCCCCCCCCCCCCCCGCCCCCCTCCCCCCTCACTGTTTGATTTTTCGGTTTTTCGGCCACCGTCGAAGCAAAGTGTAGGGTCGTGGAGGCCTTTTGTATCAGGTTCAGGGTCCCAAAGAAGAAGTTTGGACCCCCTCCCCCCCCCTCTCCCCTGGAGTAAAGTGATCCGACCCTGTCATGTGTTCATAGAACATTTCGGCAGTATTTGTGAAAGTGTCTTACCCCATATCGCCCGGGACCCTGAATCAGCAGATGGACTGATCATGATAATTCAAGGGTAGTGTCAGATTAGCTTGTCTCCTGAAGACGCCAATCTAATCTGACACTACCCTTGAATTATCATGGTCAATCAATATGCAGCTCTGTTACACAGAGGTTATGCAACATCTCCAACATTTGAGAAATGGGACCTTAAGTCTTAAAGTATGTGTGTGTGTATGTGTGTTGTGAAGGGGAAGGGGGGTGTGCATGGGGGGAGGGGGTGGGGGTGGGGATACAAATACGTGAGGCTAGTATCTGATAAATCAAGGTATTGCACGGGTCACCGGGGTTCGCTACACTGACCTGAGGCCTGAGGGAGGTCAAAGGAACCATGCATTGTACCCCCTGTGACCAATAAGGTATTCAAGTTTTCTTTACAAAAAAAAAAAAAAAAAAAAAAAAAAAAAATTAGTTTCGCTCATCTTGCGGTTATATGGCATTTGATCACGTGACCCATGTGCGCGCAAGCTTGTGTTTTGAAAGTGGTGTAGGACCTTGTAATTCTAAAGTCTTGTGTGCGTTTTGGATGTATATCTGCAAAGGAATACAACTCCGCCCTTGCCGGTCCCAAGCCCGGATGAAAAAGGAGGAGGGGAAGCAGCTTTAGATGCTAAACCTACAATGAAAGACTGACGACACTATTAGTGCCGGTGGGACAGTAAACTTGAACAAGCGATGAGGGATTACCAAACCAGACTGGTGCTGAGATGCATTTTAAGGTAAGATTTAATTTTTACAGCGTTTACATGAGGTCACAGATAGTGAAAAGACCGCATTCACTTTTTTAGTGTTGGCTGACGTGCGAAGCGAAAGTTAGTCTATTACTTTGGTTCAGTGGTGCTCTGTGTGTCCGGTCTGCCGTCGTCGTTGCCGAAAACATTAACGTTGGTTCGGAGACTACTCAAGCCACAGTCTTCCAACTTGGCCCAAGGATACTTTGTGGCAAGACCTTTTCAAACATACCAATTTGAGTGACCTATCACAAAGTGGAAGGTCACAGGGGCTCAGGAAATAGGTCAAAAATAGCTATATTTTGACATAATTTATTTTTTCCTCATATATATTATTAACAACTTCGAACCCAAACTTGGTATTAAGATACCTGAGGGTAAGACATTTCAATTCATACTAATTTGGTTCTATGCCCTTTGGAGATGGGTGGCATTTGCCTATTGATGGCATTGCTTTTATCAGTCAGCAACACAATATCAAGATTGATCGTGGGATCATTTTTATGTGACTGTGTTATGTTTGTGTGTGTGTGTATGTGTTCATGTCTGTGTGTGTGTGTGTGTGTGTGCATGTGTGTGCGTGTGCGTGTGTGTGTGTGTGTGTGTGTGTGTGTGTGTGTGTGTGTGTGTGTGTGTGTGTTACTTTGTTCATGTTTGAGATATTGTTTCTTGTTTTTTGTTTGTTTGTTTGATTCTGTGTTTGTTTTTAGTTTGCTTTCTTTTTCCTTTTCTTTTGTTCAGATCTCTCTCTTTTATTATTTTCGAAAAATTCTCTGTATATAGAATAATAATCTCTCTCTCTCTCTCTCTCTCTCTCTCTCTCTCTCTCTCTCTCTCTCTCTCTCTCTCTCTCTCTCTCTCTCTCTCTCTCTCTCTCTCTCTCTCTCTCTCTCTCTCTCTCTCTCTCTCCTTGGCTCGACCAAGGTAGCTCAAGGGTGGTGCCAGAATAGCTTGGCGCCTATAGACGCCAAGCTATTCTGCCACCACCCTTTAAACTATCATGGTCGATCTGTCTCCTGAATTGTAACGCAGTCCTCAGATGATAACTCCAAAATGTGGTTATTTCGTACCTCGGGCACAATGAGTCAGATGCCAGTGGCCAAGACATTTGTAGTGCTGACTACGCAATCGTAATAATGCTGACTACACAATAGTCATGCAGACTACACAATAGTCAGACATTGCATTCTAATCCAGTCAACACCAGATTACACACAAAACGTGAATCTCGTCTGCACGGGGCGCGCTGGCGAAAGGGGCCGACAAGAGGCAAATATTCTCACGAGCCCCCGCAGTTGTGGGGGCGCATGAGGAGCCAAACAGAGCACTTTACACTTGTCTGACATAATAAATAAATTAATTAATTAATTAATCAGCGCATTAAATAGGTGCTTTATCTCAATTAAACATCGGCTCAAAGCGCCGCCGCGAACTGAACCCAACAAGCACGCTCACGTGAATCACGCGCATTCACTCACACACTGTACATAAACACAGAACATTCACGTGGTGCTAAGGGCAAGCTCAAGCGAGCTACTGAAGGTTTGGAAATTCAAATTGTTTATATTTGAAATTTGATTAAACGGGCTGAAATTGATACCAAAGTTTTTTTTTTCTTTTCTTTCCCTTTGCTTATTGTTCTGACTTGTCATCTGTGAGCTGAAAGCTCCAAATTCACAAAAGTTTGCTGTACGCGTGAAAATAAATGACTAAAAACGTGATCTAGACGTGATCTAGACGTGATCTTGACGTGATCTAGACGTGATCTAGACGTGATCTTGACGTGATCTAGACGTGATCTAGACGTGATGTGATCTAGACGTGATCTAGACGTGATCTAGACGTGATCTTGACGTGATCTAGACGTGATCTAGACGTGATCTTGACGTGATCTAGACGTGATCTAGACGTGATCTTGACGTGATCTAGACGTGATCTAGACGTGATCTTGACGTGATCTAGACGTGATCTAGACGTGATCTTGACGTGATCTAGACGTGATCTAGACGTGATCTAGACGTGATCTTGACGTGATCTAGACGTGATCTAGACGTGATCTTGACGTGATCTAGACGTGATCTTGACGTGATCTAGACGTGATCTAGACGTGATCTAGACGTGATCTTGACGTGATCTAGACGTGATCTAGACGTGATCTTGACGTGATCTAGACGTGATCTAGACGTGATCTAGACGTGATCTTGACGTGATCTAGACGTGATCTAGACGTGATCTAGACGTGATCTAGACGTGATCTAGACGTGATCTTGACGTGATCTAGACGTGATCTTGACGTGATCTAGACGTGATCTTGACGTGATCTTGACGTGATCTAGACGTGATCTTGACGTGATCTAGACGTGATCTAGACGTGATCTAGACGTGATCTTGACGTGATCTAGACGTGATCTTGACGTGATCTAGACGTGATCTTGACGTGATCTTGACGTGATCTAGACGTGATCTTGACGTGATCTAGACGTGATCTTGACGTGATCTAGACGTGATCTAGACGTGATCTTGACGTGATCTAGACGTGATCTAGACGTGATCTAGACGTGATCTAGACGTGATCTTGACGTGATCTAGACGTGATCTTGACGTGATCTAGACGTGATCTAGACGTGATCTTGACGTGATCTAGACGTGATCTAGACGTGATCTAGACGTGATCTTGACGTGATCTAGACGTGATCTAGACGTGATCTAGACGTGATCTTGACGTGATCTAGACGTGATCTTGACGTGATCTAGACGTGATCTAGACGTGATCTAGACGTGATCTTGACGTGATCTAGACGTGATCTAGACGTGATCTTGACGTGATCTAGACGTGATCTTGACGTGATCTAGACGTGATCTTGACGTGATCTAGACGTGATCTAGACGTGATCTAGACGTGATCTAGACGTGATCTAGTCTTGACGTGATCTAGACGTGATCTAGACGTGATCTAGACGTGATCTAGACGTGATCTTGACGTGATCTAGACGTGATCTAGACGTGATCTAGACGTGATCTAGTCTTGACGTGATCTAGACGTGATCTAGACGTGATCTAGTCTTGACGTGATCTAGACGTGATCTAGACGTGATCTAGACGTGATCTAGACGTGATCTTGACGTGATCTTGACGTGATCTAGTCTTGACGTGATCTAGACGTGATCTTGACGTGATCTAGACGTGATCTAGTCTTGACGTGATCTAGACGTGATCTAGACGTGATCTAGACGTGATCTAGTCTTGACGTGATCTAGACGTGATCTAGACGTGATCTAGACGTGATCTAGTCTTGACGTGATCTAGACGTGATCTAGACGTGATCTAGACGTGATCTAGTCTTGACGTGATCTAGACGTGATCTTGACGTGATCTAGACGTGATCTAGACGTGATCTAGACGTGATCTAGACGTCTGAAAATAGTTTGTTATATCCGACGTTTGTTACGTAAGCGAAGTCGTCTATAATTATAAACACTACCCTTGCGCTAAGTCCGTTAGTCCACCAACCGCTGTTAGCGCTGCATGGCTGTGCAAAGTAAGCTGCAATAGTGATACTGCGTCTGAACAGACTGGAAAGCGACCGCCTCCAGACAGTAAACGGTTAACAGATCGCGATGTCTTGGCCACTGGCATTTAACTCATTGTGCCGGAGGTACCAAAATACCCACATGTTGGAGTTATCCTCTGATGGACTGCATTACAATTCGACCATGATAGTTTGAGGGTGGTGGCAGAATAGCTTGGCGCCTAACGGCGCCAAGCTATTCTGCCAGCACTTTAGGCGCCAAGCTATTCTAGAGGTAGAAGATGTGGGGTCCCCAACGCACCCCTCCCATAATCAAAAGATTTATTTCATCCTCTCGGTAATTAGACAAACCCACTCGACCAAATACCTCCAACAGCTTTATCTGTCTAGCCGTATTAGTTCCATTCCAGAAATAATTCAAGCTACGTTTTTTGATCATCTGTTAACCCGTGATTATTAAGGCAGATCCCCCACCCAACCTAAATAATTAATGCTGTCATTGACATCTTTAAACAAAGGTATTTCGAGGTGTATAGAGATCTTTCACATGCGCATCACGTGACGTACACACAAAGAGTCACGCCCCCCTCTGAAGGACACGGCGGACATTTGCACATAGTGAGAATATCAGTAGATTTTAGAGTCATTTTATTCCCAAATTATGACAAAAGTTTCACTCGCACTTAAGGAGAAGTATGTAGATACTTTAGACAAGGCTTCCTATGCACGTTATTTGGAGAAAATTGCAACCATTGGAGGTGAGCACCCGTACGAGTTGCCAGACTTGGCCTGGACTCCGGACCACGATGCACTGCCGCCTCTTCGAAACGAAGATGCCATTTAATATTTAATATTTGGGAAAAGTGCATACACAATGAATGGCTGAATTCAAAGCAATGAAGAGTCTGGAGGCACACAACCAACTGACATCAGGCTAGTGCGTGATCTGCATTCCTACCGGTCGGCACCAAATTCACCGAACGTTCTTGTTGCTTCGAAGGTAAGTGAAGTTCAGTCGATGGTTTTTCTGTGTGTTGTCTGCACGATGTTATTTCACCGATCTAAATGTGTCTACTTTATCTCATCTAGATGCACGAGGATGGGGCGGATGATGGGTGTCTAGTTACCTTGTTTCCTCTGTTGGTTTCATTTGTATTCAGCTGTAGGATTCTGTGCTTGGATACTTTGAGTCTGATGTACCCAACTCTAGGATTCTGTGGTGTGTATCAAGTTGTAGGATTCTGTGGTGTATCATGTGTCCAGCAGTGGGATCCAGTGGTTTGATATTTATCCAGCTTTGGTTTGATTCAGAAAATATTTGGAGCATCACCCAAGTTATTAACGTGAAACATGTCTAAAATTTGTATGAATAATGAGGCCATCTGAATAGTAATAATTGCACTACATTCCACTGGCTACAGTTTGTCAGCTGTCAGTTTTTCCTTATTACCTTGTGGGGCAAGTTAATGATTACGTCTTCTTTATTTCCAGGTGTACCATTCCCAGCGTATGAATGAAAAACCCACTCAGCCCTGGCTCATCACGTCTGGCGAAGGGGAGGTTTTGTCTGCTCACTGCACGTGTGTTGCAGGCATTGGAGAGACATATTCCCATGTAGCAGCTGTAATGTTTATGGTCGACACAGCCAAACGCATTATTGACAACAAGACAGTGACTGACGTTGCGTGCTACTGGAACCAGCCTTCTTTCAAGTCCGTGGCTTACTTGCAAAATGCGTCCATTGACTTTACATCAGCACCAAGTAGAAAGAGAATGCTGGATGCCTCCGTGGAGAGTAAGACAGCATCGCCATTGACTTTACATCAGCACCAAGTAGAAAGAGAATGCTGGATGCCTCCGTGGAGAGTAAGATAGCATCGCCAAAGGCCCCAAAGCGGACAAGAGAAATCAAAGACGTCACTGAAAATGAGTTAAAGTCATTGTATGAACAGATTAAATTTGCAGCCTCATGAAATTAAGTTGACAAGAATGCCTCCTATCTTGACAGGTCTAAGAGAGGATCGCTTCATGACACTTAATTTCATGGAACTCCACCAGGAATGTGCTTGAAAGTAATTGCCTCAGGCTCCTTGTCATTCACACATGAGAAATGCAATCTGGTGGAGCAGCATACACGCTTACAAGTAAAGTCACCCCTTTGGTTCAGACTGCGTGCTGGTCGAGTAACGGCATCCAGGCTGCACTCTGTGTGTCACACTATCCTTTCACAACCTGCCCACTCCTTGATCAGCAGCATATGCTATACAAACTCATGCAGCACAAAGACAACTGAGGCCATGCAATGGGGAATTGATCATGAAGATCAAGGAAGAGCCGAATATGAAGAAAAACAGACGAACAGCCATACAGGATTTAAGATGACCAGCTGTGGCCTGATCATGAATCATGAGATACCTTTCATGGCTGCTTCACCGGATGCATATTGTTCGTGCAAATGTTGCGGCGAAGGCTGCGTTGAAGTGAAGTGCCCATTTACTGCTCGCCAAATCACAATTGAGGAGGCCCTGTCTCTTCCAAATTTCCCTCTACACCATGTTGGTACACACATCTGCCTAAAACTTGAACATGCGTACTACAGCCAAGTTCAATGCCAGTTGTTTCTGTCCAAAAGAGCTTACTGTGACTTTGTCATTTGGACACAAAAGGAACTGTTTGTTGAACGTGTCCTACCCGATGTCGGCTTCTGGGAAGAAGCTGTACCCAAGGCACAGCAGTATTTCGAAACCGCTGTGCTCCCCGAGATGCTTGGAGGATTGTACACATCCGGCAGCTGCACTAACAATCCGAGAGCCCATTCACAGCCTGTGAATCCTCCAGCCAGCACGGCAGATGCCAAGAGTCCTCTCGAGCCTGTGCAGCAAAATACAGATGCCACGGATCCTGTAGCGCCTGTCAACCCTACACAACCTTCTAACAGAACTGACGCCTGGTGCTACTGCGGGAGAGGGGAAGAAGGAAATATGGTTGCGTGTGACAGTGTAAACTGTACAAGGATTTGGTTTCACTTTGAGTGCATTGGCATGAAGTCCGAGCCAAAAGGGAAATGGTTTTGCCCAGACTGCAGGAAGAATCGGCCTAAGAGAGGCAAGGCAGAACCAAAAAGGAAACAATTGACATGAAAATACAGTTGTGACACTTAGGTGTCTATCTGGACATACATACACATGGACTGTTATTTGTGATACGTTTATTTCATACTCGTTTACCTGTTACTGTTTGTGAAGGGGGGCAGTTTAGCTATATATCTAAGCACAGATGTATCCAAAGTGTAACCAGTCATGTTTTTGCAGTATGCAGCCACATTGCTGTCAGTAGCCTTATTGTGAAGGCGATTTCCCAAAGTAGATCAAAGTTGTCCCTTTCAGCATTGGAGTGGGGTTTTTTATGGCTGGATGTTTGAAGATCATATTGAAAAATGACATTTGTCTGAAAGACCCCCAGGGCGTGCAATTTAAATGGTCATTAACATTTAAGATCTGCCATCAAAGTTGCGATAAACAAGTGAGAACAAATTTGTATTTGTTTGTGTGTCTTTCATTTTCAAAATTGTATCTTTGTTAATGTACAGTATATATTTTTGTATGTACAAGGCAACACTGATGTCATGTTGGGAGCTCCCAAGCCAAAACAAAAGCCATGTGCTGTTTTCAGAGAACAGTTGCGTACGAGCCAACAATAAAAATGCAATCTTTTCTTGGGTGCATATAAATTGCGTTCAAGAATAGTGAATAAATAGTACAGCAGTGTTGCATTGTATTCAGTATGACATTTCATACTGGTTCAGGTCGGTCTGCTTACATTTCACTTTTCCACTTGCAGGCTTTTCTAAGTGCAAATAAGCACACACGCATGATCCCCCCACACATACAAGCATGCATACTGTACATGCATGTGTGCAAAACATGTTCATAATGTGTTATCATACAGAAACACACAAACATTTTGATATGACTCTGTATACGCGTCAAACAGGTTATCAATCTTATTTGTTTTATTTCAGCATCACACTGCAGGCACCGCATCAGTTTAACCCTTATCATACTGAGGCTATAAGCTTACATTTTGTATATGCAAGCTACATTATAGTACTTACAGATAAGGATATAGACCAATGGCTTCAGTTAAAGGGTGGTGCCAGAATAGCTTGGCGCCTAGAGGCGCCAAGCTATTCTGGCGCTACCCTTGAACTATATTTTAGTCAAAATTATTTAAAACACTGCTGTATTCCGAATGATAAGGGTTAACAATCTTTTTGATAACATCCATTGTAGGTTTAACCCACTTGCTCATGCAGCCACCGGTAACGTTTACAGTACCATTGGCTCCACATGCATGGGGTGAATCAGAATCCTATAGCGATACAGCATCACTGTCCAATTCAACAACATTCTTTGTTTCAGGTTTAACCCCCTTAAACACCCAGCCTCCAATGCACAAAACCGTTCGCTCCACACACAGTGAGGTTGATGAGAAATTGTTACTGCATCGCCCCTTTCTAGATTTTCCCAAAACATAACACCCACCGCATTGACCTACTCAAATCACACCAACACACGCTAAATAGCCTTTCATATTAGGAAACTTTAACTCCTTGACCATGCAGCCACCGGTATTGTTTTCAGTACCACTGGCTCCACATTCAACAGTGTTGAAACAGTATCTGAAACATCACCCTGGGCAGTTTCTGGCAACACTCGCCTACTCGGGCAGGCACTCGGGTTCATCAGTAAGTACAACAGAAGGACAACAGTTCACAAGTGCACTGCAGACATGAGCAATTTTGTCTAACACAGTCATATTTTAATCAGAACAACTGCTCATGTAAGCAAGGGGCAACACACAATCTAAAATTGTGTATTTCTGGCGCAGTGACCATATCACTCTTTCAACATGGATACTAACATTTGCATGCTTCCTGGTTGACTCCACTTTAAAGGCAGATAGTTGCTTTTTGCCTCTGGCGTACGCAGGAACCTTCACTTCAGCACACCTTAGTCCTGCAGAGTTATAAATGTTGAAGCCTCTGTCAGCAAGAATCAAATCTCCAGGCAACATTTTGTCTAGAAAGCCACTCTGTTCAGTGATATGCCTTCACTTGTCCTTCCTCCCCATGATTTGGAAATGTATGAGATAACACCCTGTGGAGTGATTCCCACTAGAAACTTTGTGGTGTTTCCATGCTTGTAGTTTGAGTAGGTCTGGTTTCGAGCCTGGAGATTTGATGCCTTTTCAAGCTTAACTTTAAAACAGTCAATGATTACAGTCACCTTCCGTCCAAATGCATATATGAATGTTGCAGGCATAGTTCTCTTTATGTTCTTTTTCTCTGGCCAGATAACAAGGGGATGCAGTCTCACATACAAAACATCTAACACATTGTAAAAGATCCGCCTGGCTGTGCTGTATGACACACTGAACATGTCAGCAAGCACCTGAATTGGAAGGTTCAGCCTCAATTTCATCAAAACAAGAAGAAACTGCTGGAACTTGGAGAGCCGAGCCTTAGCATCTGTGCTCATGCCTGGTGAAATCAAATTAAATGTTGCAAGCAAAATGATGAAATTCGGCAATGCAGTGTAATACTTCACCCTGTCATCTTTATCACGAAAGGCCTCCTCAGTGAAGTCTTTTCCATTTAACTTTCCCATAAGATTTTGTATCTCCACATTCTGATCATTCACAACATTTTCAAGCTGTGAAATGTATTCATATGTCAAATCTGTCTGTGTACCCTGGTCAATGCCTGCGTCTACTTCATTTGAAACATGGTCGCAGCATTCTACTGTGGTGATGCTGTCTGCTGACTCTTGCATGCTGCTCTCGGCTGACTTACTGCATTGCAACATTGCAACGTCTGCTCCTGCTCCCTCACTGCTTTTGTCATGTTTCGTTTTGCAGTTCTCTCATACAGTTCTGGCTTCGAGGTCATCCCTTCAGAGTGACCTAATCTGAGGGTCGGACTCCAGTCTGGGTGCGTAACATCATGCATGTCTGCTGGCTGACCTGAAATAAGATTGTACATTACTTAATGTAAACATACAATACTGTTTTTAATACTAGCAGATATTAAACAAAAGTTAACAGTAATGTGAATTACACTGTTAAATGGTAATGAGTGCATGCACACTTTGCACTAAATAAATGCAGTGATTAACTAAATGATACAAACACAAAACAAACAAAAACATGCACACATCTGCAAGTACAGAAATTCACACTGAGAAAGAAACAAGCACACACACACACACACACACACACACACACACACACACACACACACACACACAGAGGCAAATTTACCATTGTTTCATATTTAACAGCAGCACACCTCTCCTCCAGGGCCCGCCCCGTCCACTCCCTGTCTGCACTACAACACTTCTCTGCTCGCTTTCACCCGTGTTGTCAGTCGTAACGTAGTGAAATAAAATTTAAAACTGTATTATTTCAACTTACCAGTGACAAAGTGGTCCGAGCAGACTACTCGATGCCAGCATTTCGCCGAATCAAACGTGATGTTTTTGCGGTTAACCTGACGCACCCATTCTCTTCTTCTCCGCTCCGACAGCCCTCTCTGTTCCTCGTCTTTTTTCAACACATTCGGGTTTCTGTGAAATGTCCTATCGGTCTCCCTATCACTGCGGTTGTGGCAGTTGAAAATACAACAGAAATTTACCATTTTGATGCAAACTGTTTCAACTAGAACGCCGAAAACAGCACGAGTACGTGCGCTCGTTCACGTTGCCGCTACTACTCCCGCCGTTCGCTTGTCCTCCAGCCTCCGGTACGCGCAAATTGATGACGTCATGTGAAAGATCTCTATACCCAGTATCTACTTACTACTAATAGCCTTGTACACACTCCACCGGTTCACCCTTATAAAACCATCTCACTAGAGCAAGCGGTATACACGGCACATTTAAAACCAAACTGTCTCCTACTTGACTACACATATCGTCCACACAAACCACCCCTTGCCGAGCGGATGCCCTAAAGCAATTTTATTTAATTAATAACACACATAGCAACATGATTTCTCGGAAATCTGGTAAGCCAGGAAGAGTTGCGCCCCTTGCTAGAGCCCCGGGCTGGTATGCATGTCGGAAGTAATAAAGTTAATCCGGTATAGGGCTATGCCGGTTATAGCTAACCTCGGCATAGACCCGCTCAGAATTTCGCATGCACAACACAGTTTTAGTGGCGCAATAGCTATGCTGATGTTGATTATACATAGTCCGGGGCCACACCTCGATTGCGCATGTGTAAACGTACAGAATATGCACTTCCTTCTGATTTGTTGTCATTCTGTGTATCTCTTCGCTTCGCTTAATACAATCGTAGCAATCATGGATCAAGAAAAGTCAAACTTAAAGAGAAATAGAAAACCAAATTGGGACGCAGGAGAAATCCAGGCACTGCTGACCGAGTTACAAATAGAGGGGAGAGGGTTGTTTGCGGCGATTACGCCGCAGAACACGGTGGCGATGAAGAATGCAAGATGGAAAAGGATAGCTGGCATAATAACAGCACGTGGCGTGGCTGTTAGAACAATAGACGAAGTCAGAGCAAAGTGGAAAGCACTTAAAAAGGAGGTGATAGACAAAGATGCAGGGGCACGAATGACAGGAGGAGGCAAACCTCCAAATAAGTTCATTCAAACCGCCTATCAAATACCATACACGTGTATACACACACAAGAAATGAGATCTGCATCACATATTACCTGAGGAATAAAAATTTGTTTTTTTAAAGTTAAAAAAAAACCTTAAGCAAAACTGTAAAAGTATTATTATTTATTATAAACATGTCCTACCCTAGACTTAACTCTAGGCAGTTACATGAATACACAACAATAAACTATTTAATATAAAAAAAAGCAGGAAAGCTAATTTCTAGATAAAAACACTATTAACACACACACTCCCACAGGATAGCTCATTAAATATCAAGTAATGTACAGAGAAAAAAAAACATAACTCTCTAACCTACAAAATCTCTCTCTCATGAGTATGTAAACAAAAACAAAACATATACATTTTGTATCAATTACCTTTTTTAAAAGTGACAAAACAATTACACAGGGTAATTTATTAAATACATGTATTTAAAATCCATAACCTTTATTCTATGACGCACAACAGGAATAATAAAGGTGCAAGTTTTTGTAACATTCATCTAACACACACACACACATACACACACGATGTAGTTTGCACGTAATACGATTTTACATACATAACTAAACATTATACACTACACTTTATGTTTAGATATGTGAAATAGGAAGGGCTGAATCCAGTAGGGGGTGGGGGGTGGGCTTGGTTCTACAGTACCCCTCCCCCCCCCCTCCCCCCCCCCCCCCCCCCCCCATCCTCGGCTTTAAAAATATCGACAAGAAAAAACACTGCCAGATTACGACAATGAATGTTCTGAAAAGGAGGGGTGCTTTGTTGTAATATTAGCACCCCCCACCCCCGCCCGCCACTACTAGTATATAGTAGTATGCTAGAACCTGGCAATAGATATTAAAAATTAAGTTGAGCACCCCCCCCCCCCCCCTTTTCCCTTGAAAACTGATTGCTCCGACCCTGATAGGGTTTGCTTTAAAATATTTCTGTGCCAAACTCACCTGCACATTGATTGAGTGATAGTTCTTTCTGTTGACGAACTCGTGTTCATTTTCCACCGGTGCTTGGATCCTTATTTGAGTTCCATCAACAGCGCCAATACTGTTTGGAAAGCCATTGCGTTGAAAAAAGATGCGTTTTGTTACATCGGCTTCTTCTTGTGTTGGCATTGTAATCCATTGTGGAACTCGTCTGCAGAGAGCTTCAGTCACCCTTGTAACAATTCGGCTAATTGTTGACTGATGCACACCAAGAAGCTCCCCACAATCATCTTGAAACACACCCTTTGCGTAAAATCTTAGTGTTGCCATCACTTGAAGCAAGGGAGGTACAGTGCCGAGTCGATTCGAAACTTCTATCTCGTCCTTCACCTCATCTGTTATCTTTATAATGTCCTCACGTCGAAAACGGAATTTTGTATACAGTTCCACATCATCCATTGAGTCAAATGGATTTGTCCTGTCCCGAAAAATCCTGTCACGCCTAAAATTTCGCCGACGTCCGTGAATGTACAACCACAACAACGCCATTTTGGAATAGTGTTAAACCGACCTCAATGAGCAACATAACTTATGCCCGGCAAAGGCCGGCATAGGGCACCGGAAATAGACTAAGCTTTGCTTATGCATACCAAATACTAACCTCGCTATTTCGGCATTGCGCTAAACCGGCATAACAACGCTATTTCTTCCGACATGCATACCAGCCCAGGCCTTATCACTAGTCAAGAGGAAATTCCCGATTTGAGTCAGAGGTATTTTGTTGTTCCACCTCCTTAATCTATCTGTGCAAGTAATTACGGTAGGTACAAAAAGACAAAAATACAAGTCCATTTCAATGATGAAGTTTACACCTAAAAACAAAAGCATTATAAAAACATTACCATTTCGTCTCAAAACGCCACCTCACTGTCAGTCTGAGAGTCCAAGGCCTACAACAAAAAGCCGATTTTTCGGAAATCAACCTGGCGGCGGGCTAGCTAACACTGAGCGGTTATCTGTTGTCACCACACTCTAGGCAGACAGTCGGCTAGTTATCGGCAGCGGGGTTGATTTCCGATGAACCTGCGTAGCGGCAGGCAAATCGAGCACCACCAACACATACTACAGCTAACCAGCATAGTGCGAATGTGCAGAGCTCGGCGGGCCGAGATTTCACAACTTCCGGTTACGTCACAATCTCTACAGTTAAATACTTTAAAAAAAAAAAAAAAAAAAAAAAAAAAAAAAAAAAACCAAACACCATTTCTCGATCACGCCAGTGGCACAAGGTTTTACTATTTTATGTGTGACGCGGTTCGAATCATGGTGTCACGACCCCGCTACCGGGACGCGAGCTATGAGCGCTACCGCTCGAGACACACCCAACCCACACTAACACAAACCTAACACAAACACCAGAGGAACAATGACGACGACATTTATTAAAATAAAAGCCTAACAATAACCAACTATAAAAAGAAAAGGGGAGACTGCCAGTGCTAATATTTTAGGAAGGTTACAAAGTAAAGTATGTTATAGCACTGTCAGGGGAGAGAAATGTGCATGATCGACCAGTGATCATAGATCTACTGTGGCGGCAAAGCACACACAAAAAAAAGAGATAGGAAAGAGAGGGGGCGCTAAGAAAGTGATTGAAAGCAATGCATATGGAAGCCCCCCACCCCCACCCCCCACTCCCAAAGGGGGGCGTATCACATATCCACTGTTCCAGCCACTCAGTGCATGGAAATTTAAATCCAGGTCCCCCAAGGGGGGGGGGGGGGGGTCCAGATATTTAGCCGGTGTGGACAGCTGTTTCGGTCTTGGCGACCTCTTCAGCACACCATCGGCAATACTGGAGGAGGCAGGAAATTCCGCCTACCTGCAAGGACAACCACATTTTACTGTGGTGTCTGCAGGGGCATACATTCCATGCCACCACCTAGAGTTAAATTTCCATGCACCCTAAAAGAGTACCTACCAAAAGGGGGGAAGGGGTTGCAGTCGATATTGTAGTAGTAAATGAAAAGAAAAGGGGAGACTGCCAGTGCTAATATTTTAGGAAGGTTACAAAGTAAAGTAGGTTATAGCACTGTCAGGGGAGAGAAATGTGCGTGATCGACCAGTGATCATAGATCTACTGTGGCGGCAAAGCACACCAAAAAAAAAGAGATAGGAAAGAGAGGGGGCGCTAAGAAAGTGACTGGTCAATGCACTGGCTTATGCTTTGGACGGCATTCACAGCTCGCTCGACAGTATCGCTTTTGTACATCTGCGTGTCATCTGCAAATGCATGATGGGAAATGGGGCGACTACTAATCAGGTCGGACAGGGGCTGAACATACAGTGTTGCACATGAGGGCACCAACACAACCAACAAAACTCATCAGCATGTGCATTCCGAAATCCTTTAGTGGCAAAACAGTACGCTGTGACTGTGCTGAAGACATTGGAGGCTTGTTTGGCCCTTTGTAGCACTGGATAGGCATTTCCTTGCTGAAGTCTTTTCGCACTTCGTCTTTGCGGAGACGTTTAATAATTGTTTCCTCCGAATTAAGGTTGCTGATGCTAGGTTTCACCTGCGTAAAGATTGGTTCGTTGTTATCACCCGACCGTGATAAAGGGGTGTAGGGGGCTCTGGATAGAGGTAGCACCTTTGCTGTTCGGCAGCTGCGTCCTACATAGGACGGACGGGCATCACTGGTCCTCATCCATCTCCTTAATCTCTCACGTGCTGGCTCCAAGCGCCACACCCTGGCAAACCACCTCAGCTGGTGGGCTAAACCACGTGAGGGGGTGGTGTTCACATTGCACCACTAGGCGGATGAGATGTTTCTGACAGCCAACGGCTAGAGGACGGAGAAGATCAGGTTGGATCCAACGGCCAAATGTGGGGGAGTAAACCCTTCAAATCAGGAGTGGAGCCCCGAAGGCAGACAGCTGCCTGTATTCACGCACTGTTCTGGCAGCTCCTGCAGCCAAACTGGTGCCAAACGTACTGCTTTGCATTCCTTTGGATACATCAGCGAGGCCGAGAGGGGGATCTTGACGACTGGGCACCCCAGGATCACCATACACTTCGCCCAGGCTTGCGCCCTGGAGAGGTCACTCCAGTGACTGACCCAGCAAGCGCATAACTCCATTGTCTTCCGAGACAGGATGCCAAACTTTGCCAAACATCACCCGACCGTTTCTTGGGGATCGTTTTATCCTAACTATCTATGCATGTGACTCACGAACAGATCTAGCCAGATATAAGGGGAGTTTGACTCGCTTGGCTGCAAAGAGGTACACCGGTCGAGGACACAAACAATCACAATAACCACTGAGCAAGTACACACAAGAGACATGACATCAATCATACCACTCTCGCATGCAAGCGGCATAACAGACATATCAAAGTCTCTTTTGTATTTACTACGTATATATAATGTTACATTGATCAATAGTAAAGGGTTTGCTCACCTCTGACGTGTATACAGGATACGACGACCCCTGGTGGTCACACGGCCCATCCCAGCACCAAAGCTGGTGCCAGGAGGGAGAACAGTCCTAACATCACAAATCTTGTGCTCCTCTATTTCTCTCTTTTTCCTCTCTTCTCTTCCTTTCTCTTCCTCCCTAGAGCATAAACCTCATTGGTTAAATACTATCTAATAGCTACGGCCATGGCTATCCTAGCCAATCACCGTATGGATTCCTTACGTAGTTTACTATTTTTAGAGAGTTACCACCATGGCGACCAACATACAAGTGTTCTACGTCATTCCCACAACGTGTCCATCTATACACGTGTTTGGACACCTGAACATATATCGATGTCCACTTAACCCATCTCTCACACAAGACAAATAGACATTCACTTCAGTGTGCTCTTCATCACACGCGTTTGGACACCGGGACATATACTAATGTCCCTGTAACCTATTTCTCACACAAGACAAATAGACATTCCCTTCAGTGTGCTCTTCATCACACGCGTTTGGACACCGGGACATATACTAATGTCCCTGTAACCTATTTCTCACACAAGACAAATAGACATTCCCTTCAGTGTGCTCTTCATCACACGCGTTTGGACACCGGGACATATAATAATGTCCCTGTAACCTATTTCTCACACAAGACAAATAGACATTCCCTTCAGTGTGCTCTTCATCACACGCGTTTGGACACCGGGACATATACTAATGTCCCTGTAACCTATTTCTCACACAAGACAAATAGACATTCCCTTCAGTGTGCTCTTCATCACACGCGTTTGAACACCGGGACATATACTAATGTCCCTGTAACCTATTTCTCACACAAGACAAATAGACATTCCCTTCAGTGTGCTCTTCATCATACGCGTTTGGACACCGGGACATATACTAATGTCCCTGTAACCTATTTCTCACACAAGACAAATAGACATTCCCTTCAGTGTGCTCTTCATCACACGCGTTTGGACACCGGGACATATACTAATGTCCCTGTAACCTATTTCTCACACAAGACAAATAGACATTCCCTTCAGTGTGCTCTTCATCACACGCGTTTGGACACCGGGACATATACTAATGTCCCTGTAACCTATTTCTCACACAAGACAAATAGACATTCCCTTCAGTGTGCTCTTCATCACACGCGTTTGGACACCGGGACATATACTAATGTCCATGTAACCTATTTCTCACACAAGACAAATAGACATTCCATTCAGTGTGCTCTTCATCACACGCGTTTGGACACCGGGACATATACTAATGTCCCTGTAACCTATCTTTCACACAAGACAAATAGACATTCCCTTCAGTGTGCTCTTCATCACACGCGTTTGGACACCGGGACATATACTAATGTCCCTGTAACCTATTTCTCACACAAGACAAATAGACATTCCCTTCAGTGTGCTCTTCATCACACGCGTTTGGACACCGGGACATATACTAATGTCCCTGTAACCTATTTCTCACACAAGACAAATAGACATTACCTTCAGTGTGCTCTTCATCACACGCGTTTGGACACCGGGACATATACTAATGTCCCTGTAACCTATTTCTCACACAAGACAAATAGACATTCCCTTCAGTGTGCTCTTCATCATACGCGTTTGAACACCGGGACATATACTAATGTCCCTGTAACCTATTTCTCACACAAGACAAATAGACATTCCCTTCAGTGTACTCTTCATCACACGCGTTTGGACACCGGGACATATACTAATGTCCCTGTAACCTATTTCTCACACAAGACAAATAGACATTCCCTTCAGTGTGCTCTTCATCACACGCGTTTGGACACCGGGACATATACTAATGTCCCTGTAACCTATCTCTCACACAAGACAAATAGACATTCCCTTCAGTGTGCTCTTCATCACATGCGTTTGGACACCGGGACATATACTAATGTCCCTGTAACCTATTTCTCACACAAGACAAATAGACATTCCCTTCAGTGTGCTCTTCATCACACGCGTTTGGACACCGGGACATATACTAATGTCCCTGTAACCTATTTCTCACACAAGACAAATAGACATTACCTTCAGTGTGCTCTTCATCACACGCGTTTGGACACCGGGACATATACTAATGTGCCTGTAACCTATTTCTCACACAATAACGGTATTATTATTATTATTACAAGACAAATAGACATTCCCTTCAGTGTGCTCTTCATCACACGCGTTTGGACACCGGGACATATACTAATGTCCCTGTAACCTATTTTTCACACAAGACAAATAGACATTCCCTTCAGTGTGCTCTTCATCACACGCGTTTGGACACCGGGACATATACTAATGTGCCTGTAACCTATTTCTCACACAAGACAAATAGACATTCCCTTCAGTGTGCTCTTCATCACACGCGTTTGGACACCGGGACATATACTAATGTCCCTGTAACCTATTTCTCACACAAGACAAATAGACATTCCCTTCAGTGTGCTCTTCATCACACGCGTTTGGACACCGGGACATATACTAATGTCCCTGTAACCTATTTCTCACACAAGATTCTACTGACGTACTTCCGTCTTTCCTTTTAGTGTGCCCTTTATCACGCGTGTTTGGACACCCTGGTCACGAACACAACTCAGTCTTGGCCCACATCTCGTACCTGGACTTTGACTTAACATTTAACCCTAATCAGTAACTTAACACTGACCATTTTGCAAAGATATACACAATAGGCACTCTGTGACATTGTACATTGCTTTACATCCCGACAGTAACAAGACTTTCTCAGGACGTGCCTGCACTGCTTGTGAAAAATACCTAAACAGAATATTGAAATGTATGTCGTCAGCCGGTCTAATACGCTAAATAAATCTAAGACTATTTAGGAACACACATCCAATATCAAGAGCTACAGGACAAATCGTCATACAAAGCTAGATTTGATCGAAATACGATCGCGCAGCAAATCAGTCCGACTCACTTATCTTTGCTGGCAAATATTTTCGACAAGCTCCAGTCAGGGACGCTACCGTCATTCGTTAATTGGTAACATGATCACCGGAATTGTCACAAAGAGGGTTACTCTACGACAAGTTGCACTAGGCGTGTTCGTACGGGAAAAGCATCTCCTCCAAAGTCTATATGACTTTGGAGTCACATGTTCCTACGACGAAGTTGTTCGCTTCAAGGCATCAGCGGCGGCACTTGCTGAGTCGGAAAAGGCCGCAAGTGGAATCATGGATGCAAAGTACCGTCTTATTCAGGCTGTAGCTGACAACTTCGATGCCACTATCTCTTCTCAAAATGATTTGAAATCTACACATACACTGGCTTTGCTCTTCACGCAGTTCCCCCCACCCGGGTCTGCCCTGGGGGACTTGGGTGGGATTAAGTACATTTTAGTTCCCAGCGACACCCTGGTCAGCCCCACAGGGTGGGTTTTCCCTTCTATTCTGGGGCATGTGTTTCTTTCTACCCTTGGTCCATTCACCTGTATTTTTCTTTTTTAAACTCTCCACACTGCCTGCGCTTTCTGTAGCTCTTGATATTGGATGTGTGTTGCTAAATGGTCTTAAGTTTATTTAGCGTATTAGACCGGCTGGCGACATATATTCAAGATTCTGTTTATTTATTTTTTTCACAAGCAGTGCAGGCACGTCCTGAGAAGTCTTGTTGCTGTCGGGATGTTAAGCAATGTACAACCGAACCAATGTTCACGCAGATGAAACCAGCATCAGCAACCTTGATTCGGGGGAAACAATTATTAAACGGCTCAGCAAAGACGAAGTGCAAAAAGACTTCAGCAAGGAAATGCCTATCCAGTGCTACAAAGGGCCAAAACAGCCTCCAATGCTTACAGCAGTCACAGCGTGCTGTTTTGCCAATAAAGGTTTTGGCGGCGCAAAACATCTCTGCTCGAAGAAGAAATTCACTTGACTTTGACTTTCTGAAGACAGTAGCAGAAAAACATTCTGCCCCCGAGTTTGCAGGATACAACACAATGCAATCACGTCAGCAAGGACAGGCAGTGAAACCAGCGAATAAGACCATGTACAGGCCTTTGACTGATTGACATGACTCCCTCTGATCCCTCCCGGCACCATGATGACAGCGATGGTCGAGGCTCAGACATTTACACGACAGTCTGGTCAGAGTTTTACAGTATTCACAGCAGACCAGCAGCTGGACCGAGTGATGACAAACGTTATCTGGGTGTACCCAGAGATGTTTCATAACTTCATACCACGTCTAGGCGGAATGCACATGCTGATGAGTTTTGTTGGTTGTGTTGGTGCCCTCACGTGCAACACTGGGTTGGAGGAAGTCATGAAAGCTGCTTTCGGAGGCGTCCCACAAATGCTCACCGGGAAAAATTCCCTCAAAACTGTAGAGCTCTTAGAATGGTCACAGAAGAGCTTCTTTGTCAAAACATCCTAGCATCTGAAGACCATGAGGATCTCATGGCCAACTTAGAGAGTGTCGCCACCAGAAGCAGAACAGCACAACTCTGGTTAGACAGCCTGATCACAGGCAGCACAGGATGAAAATCCACCCAATCTTCTGCCAACTGACTTTGGCTGGCTAAAAGAAGAACTCACTCGTTCATTACAACCAGTCACGTTGCCCCCGGTGTTGAAGCCGCGCCCACTGAGGTACTGAGCATGTTGAAGTGTGGCTGTGGGTCGTTATCAGCTGTGTAGTACAGCTCGATGTGGTTGTGCCCACTGAGCTGACGTGCACGGTGTTTTGCAAGTGTTTCATCTCTGCTGACAGCCAGAAAATATGGACGAAACGTGTAGCTTCCATACTAAACGAAGAGGGAAACGCCAGTGATGATGATTGTGAAAACTGACTGCGCAGTGACTTTACAGCGATGTGGACGCTTTTGTGAATCAGGTATGAGGACGTGTATTATGTGTTTAATATGTCTTGGCTGTTTTATTTCATTGCTATTTTATCGGGGTTTCAGTTTTCTTTGGTTCTTCCCATTTTACAAGCAGATTTTGTACCGCAAACTGCATTAGTTTTGCAGACGACATTCGGTCCCACATCAAGGTGTTTACACTTACGGTAGCCATTTTGTCCGCCATATTGATAATATACACAAAGTAAATAACTAAAGTACCCATTTAAACTTTCATTCTAGTGTAATAAATTGCTTTTACCCACAAACATCACAGCTGTGTGCTGTTTATAACACAAAATACAGTGCCTTTCATGTTCCGGCGGCCATTTTGGGCGCCATCTTGAATATTTAAAATTCCTCAATGATGCCAGAGTGACATCAGTCGGATTCGTAATCTGTAGGTATCAGAGAGGCAAAATCAAGTGATACCCGCTCTGGGGGTGTTTTCATGGGGGTATCCATGGTCGGATACCAGACTATTTCTATGCCGCTCTCCGAATCTCCTTGTCAGTCTTGTCTAACCTAAACACAGGCCACGCCCGCACTGAAAGGAACAGATAAGATAAGATAGTTTATTGCCATATGTTTAGATGTACAAAACAATTTAAAAAATTGGAATTTGTCTTGATGTCAGATACTAAGACTAAAATCACACACACACACACACACACACACACACACACACACACACACACACACACACACAGAGTAACCTCTAAAATATGATTTTCATGCCAAATACTAAGCAAATACCGGTATTGAACACGGCGAACAGGCACGCGTCACTGATTCAGTTAAAACTGACTGTACACATTCGTTCTCGCTCGCCACTCGCGCTCTCTCCAATCAGTCCGGTTGATCAAAGAGAGCGCGAACAGCCAGAGGAAAAAAACTGTTGCGGAATCTACTGGTCCTGGTACTGATGAACCTGTACCTGCGCCCTGATGGTAAAATTTGGAAAGGCTCATTGCCGGGGTGGGTGGAATCACTGGAGATAAGACTTGCTCTACGTAAGAGACGCTGCTGGTACAGTGAGTCCAGGGTGGGAAGATCTCTGCCTATGATTTTTGAAGCGGTCTTGACCACCCTACTCAGTCTGATTTTTTTCTTTGGCCGTGATGGAACCTTACCAAACCGTGATCGAAAAGTTGAGCACGCTCTCAATCACAGCTCGGTAAAATTGCATCAACTAGTGGGCACCGAGACCGAAACTTTTCAGACGTCGCAAGAAGAACAAGCGCTGCTGTGCTTTTTGGACGATGAGGCGAGTGTTTTCCTCCCACTTCAGGTCACATGACAGGGTAGTGCCAAGAAACTTAAAGTTCTGGACTGTTTCAATGATTTCACTATTGATCACAAGAGGGGGAGGGGGAGGGGACTGTTTCTTTCTACAATTCACAATCATTTCTTTTGTTTTGCCAGAGTGCAGTTCAAGGTTGTTGTTATTACACCAGCTAATTAGAGTCTCAACCTGACTGCCGTAGGCGGATTCGTCTGAGTTTGTAATGCACCCTTCCACTGTGGTGTCATCTGCAAATTTTAGAACTTTAGTACTGGCATGGCATGAAGCACAGTCATAAGTAAACAGGGAGTAGAGCACAGGGGAGAGCATGCACCCCTGAGGCGTGCCCGTGGATAAAATGAGGGTGGACAACACATTTCCACCAATTTTAACGACCTGTGGTCTCATCAACAGGAAATCGAGGGACCAGAGGCACAATGCCTCTGGAACTCCGATTTGCTGGATCTTCTGGTACAATTTGGATGGAATAATGGTGTTAAAAGCAGAACTGTAATCAACAAATAAAATTCCAGCATAAGTCTTTGGGATTTCAAGGTGTTGTCAAAACATAAAACAAACCTAGTGACACCGCATCCTCCACGGAACGTTTTTCGCGATACGCAAATTGAAAACAATCCAGCAGAGGATCGGTAAGTGTTCTCAGAAACCGGAGGACCAGGCGCTCGAGCGTCTTCGTGACAACTGAGGTCAGAGCAACCGGTCTATAGTCGTTTAGGGAGGACACTTTGGATTTTTTCGGAACAGGAATGATGGTGGACCTTTTGAAACACTGAGGAACAGTGCAGTGAGAGAGAGAGAGAGAGAGAGAGAGAGAGAGAGAGAGAGAGAGAGAGAGAGAGAGAGAGAGAGAGAGAGAGAGAGATGTTGAAAATGTCAGTAAAGACGCCCAAGAGCTGGTCCGCACAGTTTCTGACTACGCGTGGAGAACTGTTATCTGGACCGGCAGCTTTCTTGCTGTCTAGACGCTGAAACATGCACCTGACATCGGCGTCTGAACAATGAAAGGTGGATTATCAGTATGACTCTTCTCCACAGAAGGAGGTTGGGTCATATTCTTTTTATCAAAACGACTATAAAAGTCATTCAGAGTGTCTGGGAGAGACGCATCTGTAACACCAGCAGTCTTGGAAGCTGGTTTATAGTTTGTACTGTCTTTGAGACCTTGCCAGAAGTCTCCAGCGTTACTAGCTGCGATTTTCTGTTCTAGTCTGGATATGATTTCAGCTGGGTAAGATTTCATTTGGCATGAAGCATAGATTCTCACGAGCCCATGTGACTGCAGAGGCTAATGTGAATCTATGCTTTTAGGCGATCCAACATTGTTCCCCGCTCCCTGCCCTCCCTGCAACATCGTTATCCCGGCCTTCATATCTAACCCGACACTGAAGCTTCAGGCAATCATTCCTATAGTAGACCGTTTGTGTCAAAAGTGAGTATTCAGATTATTTTTTTTTTAATTTTATTTTATTTTTTTATAATATTCCTCAATAGTGCCAGAGTGGCATCAGTCGGATTTGTAATCTATAGGCATCGGAGAATCAAAATCCGTCGAGACCAGCTCTGGGGGTTGTTTCATGGGGGTTCAGGTCTAAATCGGTGAGGGACCGACCATCTGCCCCGTGGATATCCGGTGACGTCGGAGAAGCTCGCCGCCGACGGAGACGCGCGGAGCGTCATTGGAGACGGACTGGCCTGACTGTCCACAGACAGATCTACGTGAAAGTGAGGACCGAACTAACAGCGGTCATACAGTTTGCCAGGAGACAGTTCTAACAGGACAGGATCGACTCCAGCTCGTCGTCCAAGCAACTCTTCTCAGTCTTCAGTGAGCTGCAGGGCAAGCCCCGTACCACGCCCCTTCCAACGGATGTGTCAAGCCTTGTCCTTCCTCAACGTTTCTGTGACTTTTTCTCAGATAAGATTAAGCATATCCGCTCTGAACTAGACTCGTGTTCATGTGATCCCCCTACTTTTGGTGTGTATAATGGCCCTTCACTGTCTCTTTTCGAGCCGGTGACTGAGCAGGAGATACACGAACATATTATGAAGTCACCAACAAAGAGCTGTGTGCTTGATCCCTTGCCCACGTCCCTCATAAAACAGTATCGATGATCTCCTCCCACTGATTACCACCATAGTTAATGCCTCTCTCTCTCTACAGGTGCTGTGCCTACTCAGTTTAAACATGTTGTTGTGACACCACTCTTGAAAAAGCCTGGACTGGACCCAAACGACTTGAAGAATTTTAGACCTGTCTCTAACATTCCGTTTATTTCAAAGATTTTGGAGAAGGTTGTTTTGAAACAGCTACAAAGCCATTTGTCTGGAAACGGTCTGTTAGAATGCATCAGTCGGCATACAGAAAGGATCACAGCACGGAGACTGCTGTGCTGAGCGTCCTGGATGGTCTGCTAGTGAAGGCAGACAAGAGACTTGTCTCTCTCATTGCTCTGCTGGACCTCAGTGCAGCATTCGACACGCTCGATCATTCTGTTTTGCTGAAGAGGTTAGAGGTGACCTTTGGCATCCGTGGTACTGCCCTGGCCTGGTTCACTTCATACGTTAAGGATCGTTCTCAGGCTGTTATTGTTAATGTCCAGCTATCTACTTCTAGTCTTTTGTTGTGTGGAGTCCCTCAGGGCTCTGTATTAGGGCCTGTTTTGTTCACTCTATATTCACAACCTCTGTAGCTGTCTGATGTAATTGCCGCCCATGAGTGTGATTTTCACAAGTATGCTGACGATACTGAATTGTCAAGAATTAGCGCGCCTAGCCATTTCAGCTCCGCTAAGATGAGCGTACAGTGTTGTATAGACGACGTCCTGTCCTGGATGACAAGCAACAAACTTAAGCTTAACACCGACAAAACCGAAGTCATGCCTGTTAGCTCTCAGTCTCGCCTTAGTCTGATTAACGGCGAGTTCGCAAACATTGGTGGCTGCAGCGTTCCCTTCCAGAACTGTGTCAAATATCTGGATGTGAAGATTGACTCGACGCTCTCCATGCATGATCATATCAGTAGCGTCTGCCGAGCTGGTTTCCTTGAGCTGCGCAGAATTTCTTCCCTTAGACCGTATCTCACAGAAAGTGCGGCGTCAAGACTTGTGAATGCATTCATTACGTCCAGGCTCGATAGTACTCTGAGGGTAGTTCATTTCAACTCTCAGTCATGCAGACCCAAAACGGACGAGATAAGAGACTTTGTAATTGATGAAAATATTGACATTGCCTTCATAACTGAATCCTGGCTTTGTGAGCATGGTGACGAAGCTATCATTGCTGACATTACTCCATCTACTCACAAGACTGCGTCCTTTCCTCGCATCGGAAGAAGGGGAGGTGGTATTTGCATAATCTTCTCAAAGCATCTTGAACACTGCCTCTCAGTGAAGAAGCTGGTGTTTGAGTCTTGCGAAGCTGTTGAAGTACAATACTGTAATTCGAACTGTTTTGAACGTCTAATATGCCTGTACCGCCCTCCACCCAGTAAGCAGCATAAGACCACCGACAAACAGTTCCTGAGTGAATTTTCTGATCTTCTCAGTAATGTGTGTGATCGCAGAGGTGATGTGACCATTATCGGCGACTTCAACTATCACTATGAAGTGTCCTCAAACAGTGCTGTCAATAAGCTGAAAACGCTCATGCATGACCACAACTTCATTCAACTGGTACAAGAACCAACACACAGACTTGGGCATGTCCTTGACTGGCTCATTATCAGGGAAGATGGTAGTTTTCTTCAGTCACATGCAGTTAAGGAGATACCCTTCTCTGATCACAAAGCCATTTTCTGTGATCTCCTCTTGTGCAAACCTAAGCGTGCAAAGAGAACTGTGTCCTCGAGAAATCTGAGGAAAATAAACATTGATGTTTTCAGGGCTGATGTCCAGGTTGCGGTCACCCGCCTGTCTGTAGATTCTTCTGACTTGTCCCTAGTTGACGACTACAACTCTGCTCTTCTCTCCATTCTCAATCATCATGCACCACTCAGGACCAAGAACGTCACCGACCGACCCTCTTCTCCCTGGCTCACCGAGGATGTTAAGGTGGCAAAGCGACAGCTGCGTCAAGCTGAGAGGCGTTGGCGTTCTAGCCATCTCACAGTCGATAGACAGATTTTTGCTTCCTGTCGCGCTTCATTGAAGGCAGTACAACATCTAGCCAAGCGTGATTTTTACTGTGCCCGTCTCACGGAATGTAAGTCTACAAAAACGCTGTTCCAGGTCTCTGATGAGCTATTCGGCAACAGTAAAGACTCCTCACTGCCATCATGCCTTCCCAGTTCTGAACTGCCTGATAGGTTTTGTGAATATTTTGACAAGAAAGTTTCAGATATTCGAGCTGAGCTTGACACCTTGACGGATAGTGTTGCTGATGGTGACTGTTCCAATCCTGTCTTTGCAGGTACACCTCTCTCTCAGTTCGAACCAGTGTCAGAGAGATACATTCAGGATATCTTGACTCGGTGCCCAAGCAAGAGTTGTGCACTTGATCCAATTCCTGCTTCGTTGCTGAGAGCATGTTCAGACGAATTACTGCCAATATTAACCAGAATTCTGAACTTTTCCCTCGTGTCAAGTTGTGTTCCTGATCTTTTCAAGCAAGCACTTGTCGTTCCTCTCCTTAAGAAGCCAAGTCTGGACAAGGAATGCTTGACGAATTATCGTCCAATTTCCAATCTGCCTTTCCTTGCTAAACTTTTGGAGAAAGTTGTTCTTCAGCAGCTTCAAAGGCACTTGAACGACAATGGCTTGCTTGACATGTATCAGTCAGCATACAGAAAAAATCATTCCACTGAAACCGCCCTGCTTCATGTTGTCAGCAATTTACTGACATCCGCTGATCAGAGAAAAGTCTCTATTCTTTGCCTACTGGATTTGTCGGCTGCCTTCGACACCATCGATCATGACATTCTTTTAAGACGTCTGCAGTGTACTTTTGGCATAACTGACACTGCCCTACGTTGGTTTGCCTCATATTTGTTAGGCCGCTCTCAGTGTGTGACTGTTGGAGGTGCAAAGTCCAAACCACTCCCCCTGCGTTGCGGCGTGCCCCAGGGTTCTGTCTTGGGGCCTGTACTGTTTTCAATGTATACTCAACCCTTGTCATCTGTTGTGAGTCGGCATAGTTGTGGTTTCCACAAATATGCCGACGACACACAGCTGCTCAGGGACTCCAAGCCATGTGATGTCCCAGTTGTAATTAAGGAAGTCGAACTCTGTATATCATCTGTTAAAAAATGGATGTTAATGAACAAGCTCATGCTGAATGGCGGCAAAACTGAGTCAATGTGTGTCGCGTCACATCACACTCATTCCCAGGTCACCTGCAGCAGCTTGACTGTTGGCGAAGCTACCATACATTTCAAACGCTGTGTTCGTGACCTTGGTGTTCTTTTGGACTCTACTTTGTCTATGCATGACCATATCACTTCCATCTGTAGAGCAGCCTATTTCCAGCTGAAGAAAATCAGCTCTGTAAGATCTTTCCTGACTCAGTCTGCCACCACTCAGCTTGTGTCTTCACTGATTTTGAGCCGCATTGACTATTGTAATTGTTTGTTTGCTGGTCTGCCATCTGAAGAACTGGCTCGACTTCAGAGAATATTAAACAGTGCAGCTCGCGTCATTTTTCAGAAATCAAAAAAAGATCATGTGTCATCCTTGTTGTACCAACTTCACTGGCTTCCCATCAAAGCTAGGATTGAGTACAAGGTAGCTACTTTCGCCTTCCGTCATTTCGATGGTACACTGCCTCCCTACCTTTCCAGTATGCTAATTACTTATCAAGCCTCCCGCACCTTACGTTCTAGCAGTGAAAAACTTTTGAAAGTACCGAAAATAAATACAAAGTCCTTTGGTCAAAGGTCCTTTTGTTTCCAGGCCCCAGTCATTTGGAATTCGCTTCCGAAGCACATTCGTGATGCCCCGTCAGTAATTTCTTTCAAAAGTCAGCTTAAAACACATCTTTTCCAGTCTCACTACTCTGTCTTACTAAATTCCAGTCTCTTTTCTGTTTCACAATAACATCATGATGATCCTGTGCCAGTCCTTGTTGCAATGGTTGTTTGTGCTTTGGGTGTGTTTATGTGCTGTTAATTTTTAGAATTTGTATTGTAATATTTGTATTTTGTGTTTTTTCTGTCTATTGATTTGTGTTTAGGTTTTAACTTTGATTTGCATTGTACAGCGCTTAGAGCCTGCACTGCAGGGAGTTTGCGCTTTATAAATATAATTATTATTATTATTATTATTATTATTATTGCAATTCTGTACTGGCAGGTTTACCGGCAGATCAGATTTCACGCCTGCGGATGATTCAAAACAATGCAGCGCGTCTCATCTTGAATAAACGAAAGAGAGACCACGTTACGCCTCTACTGAAGCAGCTGCACTGGTTGCCCGTAAAATTCCGCTGCCAGTACAAAATTGCAATTTTCGCCTACTGGCATTTTGACGGATCTCTACCGCCGTACCTTTCTGCCAAGCTGTCTGTTTACCAGCCATCACGCACCCTCCGTTCCTCTAGTGTAAAACTTAAAAAAATCCCAAAGCTTAACATGAAAACTGTCGGGGAGCGTTCTTTCACCTTTTTAGCCCCAAGTGTGTGGAACTCCCTGCCAAATGAAATGCGGAATCTGCCCACATTGTCACAGTTCAAAGCTCACTTAAAGACTTTTCTTTTCTGTCGGGCATTTAACACTTAGCTCATCTTTAGCTAACTGTTGACTGCCTTTTATTCTGATCCTAGAGGAAGTGAATGTAAGGTGTTGGGAAGAGATGGGGTGGTTTAAAGTAGTGTATAATCGTGCGTGTGTCTGAAAGAGATGGTGTGCTGTTGTGCATGCGCAGTGAGTCCAGTGTTTTCCTGGAGAACAGCGCTATACAAGAACTATGTATTATTATTATTATTATTATTATTATTATTATTATTATTATTATTATTATTTGGCAACCAGACTAGAAGGGGGGCGCTCTTCTATAGACTGTGATTACTGACGAACTGTCAGTATCACTCGCATCGCACATCAATGGCGAACTCTACTTCTCTGCTACATTAACATGTATAGATAACGCGGCCGTGAGTGCATGACCCTTCCTACGTTTGTTGTATGACCTTTGGCAAATGGGAGGGGGCTGTTCTCAGTTTGTCTACTCCGACAGTGTCAGGATATAATCATGGTTAGGTTTCACTTGCGCGCCTTACTCCCGTGATACATACCGGCTGCGCATTCAACTTGCGGCAAATTGCTGGCTGGGACTAGCTGAGGTTGGGTGGGAAAAAGCAGGGACGAAGTGCACACTTAAACTGGTTCATTGGGGACCATTGTGCCGCGCCAACAAGAATACTCCTCAGCACAAGAACAGCGAGCAAAGAGGTAAGGACTGTAGTTGACGATGTATCAACGCTTGTGGTGTTATGGCAACGGGTTTAACCTATTCTGTATTCATCGTCAAGACAACCACATCAAGAGGGTGTATGTATATATGTATATTCTTTTATGTATTTTGCAAAGTAATAAACTATTTAAACCAACCACATCAAGAAATGAATTTGTCATTCTGGTTTCCAGGTAGAAACTAGGTCAGACACTACTCTTGAATTCTGGTCGATCTGTCTTCCACAGCGCGTACAGTAAATCCTGTTTTGAGCGAGCACTCATATGAGAGACCACCTGACTTTAACGATACTTGTCAATACCGACCTTCAAGACTCCTCTTTTAACCCGTTCAGTGCCGGCTGCCGCAGACCGTGTTTCTGTAACCTTCGTTAATTCAACGCCAAGTTACACCAGATGTCCCTTAATTCAACACCAAGTTACACCAGATGTCCCTTAATTCAACACCAAGTTACACCAGATGTCCCTTAATTCAACACCAGGTTACACCAGATGTCCCTTAATTCAACACCAAGTTACACCAGATGTCCCTTAATTCAACGCCAAGTTACACCAGATGTCCCTTAATTCAACACCAAATTACACCAGATGTCCCTTAATTCAACACCAAATTACACCAGATGTCCCTTAATTCAACGCCAAGTTACACCAGATGGCCCTTAATTCAACACCAAGTTACACCAGATGTCCCTTAATTCAACGCCAAGTTACACCAGATGTCCCTTAATTCAACGCCAAGTTACACCAGATGTCCCTTAATTCAACGCCAAGTTACACCAGATGTCCCTTAATTCAACACCAAGTTACACCAGATGTCCCTTAATTCAACACCAAATTACACCAGATGTCCCTTAATTCAACACCAAGTTACACCAGATGTCCCTTAATTCAACGCCAAGTTACACCAGATGTCCCTTAATTCAACACCAAATTACACCAGATGTCCCTTAATTCAACACCAAATTACACCAGATGTCCCTTAATTCAACACCAAATTACACCAGATGTCCCTTAATTCAACACCAAATTACACCAGATGTCCTTTAATTCAACACCAAGTTACACCAGATGTCCCTTAATTCAACACCAAGTTACACCAGATGCACCAGGAACACGGATTCAAAGTGGTGTCAGCAAGAGACATAGATCCTCATGAGCCCCCGCAACTGGAGGGGCTCATTAGGATCTATACCTCTAGAAGCTGGGTGATGTTCAAATTTCGCCATCGGCACTGAACGGTCTCAAAAATAAAAAATAAAAAAATGCTCAAAGCCAGGTCCTGCCGTATTTGCTTGCGTTCGGCTCATCGGATGCAATGTTTGCATGGAAGGCCGGATCACTAAAGGTTTAGCGCTGTCAGTCTCATCGGATGCAATGTTTGCATGGAAGGCCGGATCACTAAAGGTTTAGCGCTGTCAGTCTCATCGGATGCAATGTTTGCATGGAAGGCCGGATCACTAAAGGTTTAGCGCTGTCAGTCTCATCGGATGCAATGTTTGCATGGAAGGCCGGATCGCTAAAGGTTTAGCGTTGTCAGTCTCATCGGATGCAATGTTTGCATGGAAGGCCGGATCGCTAAAGGTTTAGCGCTGTCAGTCTCATCGGATGCAATGTTTGCATGGAAGGCCGGATCACTAAAGGTTTAGCGCTGTCAGTCTCAGGAACGTTTCTAGACAAGTATTACTTAAATTGTTGTACAGTGTAAGACATGATGTCAATTGTAACAGGGAGTGTCATTTGACTGTTGTCGATTTTTGAGAAATATATGACATTGAGAATCTTGTTTTTCTCTATAATAGACTTAACCCTTTTAGCCCCGGATCCCTGCAGCAGGAGATGGCTTGACCATGATAATTCAATGGTAGTGCAGCTCGCGTCATTTTTCAGAAATAAAAAAAAAGATCATGTCATCCTTGTTGTACCAACTTCACTGGCTTCCCCTCAAAGCTAGGATTGAGTACAAGGTAGCTACTTTCGCCTTCCGTCATTTCGATGGTACACTGCCTCCCTACCTTTCCAGTTAACTACTTATCAAGCTTCCCGCACCTTACGTTCTAGCAGTGAAAAACTTTTGAAAGTTTCGAAAATAAATACAAAGTCCTTTGGTCAAAGGTCCTTTTGTTTTCAGGCCCCAGTCATTTTGGAATTCGCTGCCGAAGCACATTCGTGATGCCCCGACAGTAATTTCTTTCAAAAGTCAGCTTAAAACACATCTTTTCCAGTCTCACTACTCTGTCTTACCAAATTCCAGTCTCTTTTCTGTTTGACAATAACATCATGATGATCCTGTGCCAGTCCTTGTTGCGATAGTTGGTTGTGCTTTGGGTGTGTTTATGTGCTGTTAATTTTAGAATTTGTATTGTAATATTTGCATTGTGTGTTGTTGCTGTCTATTGATTTGTGTTTAGGTTTTAACTTTGATTTGCATTGTACAGCGCTTAGAGCCTGCACTGCAGGGAGTTTGCGCTTTGTACTGAATATAATTATTATTATTAGGGTCAGATTAGCTTGGCGCCTGAAGGCGCCAAGCTAATCTGACACTGCCATTGAATTATCATGGTCAAGCCATCACCTGCAACTGGTACATAGCCGTTAGGCAACACCTCCAAAATTTGAGATATGGGACCTTGGGGCTAAAAGGCGATAATGGCTTTGCCAAATAACGACAGACTACCCAACGATGCGCACTCTGCAGCAGACAGGATTCGGAAATGTAGCTTTACAACGGACAACGGCCCTTGATTTGGGACAGCTCAGATAACCAATTCCTAGAAAATGCCGTTTCCTCGATATTTTTCATGATCAGTTTTCTTCCTAGTTCGCCAACAGTACAGGTCTGTACTAATTTCCCTTCCGCCCACACTCGGTGTCAATGACTGTGTCGGTTGAGGTGTTGGCAATCTACAGCAAGGTAAGAACACAATACGCAATATGCCATCGGCGGCCGACGTCGGCCCGATGGCCTTTGCGCACAGGGAAGTGGTCTTCTCGTTTTGATTTTGTTTGTCAAAACAACACAGACGTAGGACCAACGCCACCGGAGTCCCTGAAATTTCAGGGAAACCTGATACCCCTTGACCCCGGGGTGAGGTCGGAAACCTCATCAAGCCGATGTGAGCGCTCGTGTTTATGTTCATGTCACTCGCAACAATGTTCCCCTGTCAGATTATTTCGGGGCAACTACACTTCACATAAATCACCATGCACCTTCACAGGCTGAGTCATCTCACGAGAATCTGTGCGGCGTTTTGCGGCCCTATTTACATCCACAGCTCCCCTAAATGAGTGAATTCTTGCGGTCGTATTCAGTATTAGGACCAACGCCAAGGGGAGGGAGAGGGTTGTGGTAAGTCAGGTGGGTGAGGGTCACGCTATCTGTCAAGCTATCTGTCATCAGCGCCAGGGCTGCCTCGTGTTTGTTTTGTTAAGCCGTTACTCCGGCGCTACTCTGTCCTCTCTTCATTTTAGCTGGTAATGGTGTCTAATAGCTAAGTCAGACCAGTACAACTGCAGTTGACATAGATCACTTTGAACCCCCAGATATTGAATCGGCTCATGGGAATCTGTGCATTTTGCAGACTCACTTTACATCCTTATTAGATCCCTCGGATGAGTAAGCCACTGCGGACTTATTTGCGTATCCAGGGCCTTCCATCCACAAGACTGAACTTGCGCATACATTTTTATGAGCCCATGCATGTCAGTTGTCAAGGCTGCTGTGAATCAACGTGCTCTTTTTGACCTTTTGCATAGATCGGCCTCGTTTGCATCCTAAAGTTGAGGGTGTTACTATTGGATAAAGTGCAGAGTGGACTAGAAGATGTAGAGTTGCAGTTGCACATACTATAATTATGAAACTCATATGAACAGTGTGGACATATAAAAGCGTATTTCTGATGACTATGAAGCGTACATAATTATTTAATCCACGATATTATCTACAATTAATTGTCTCGAAATATTGTTTCAAAATTAAGTTTTGAAATTTGGTGTCACATTGTGTTCCGTCATCGAATATATCGGTTCCGTTAGCCTGGTTTAAAATATATATATATATAATAATAATAATAATCAGTAATATATAACTTTTCTATTATAGCGCAATATCCCCACAAAAAAGGCTCAGAGCGCTTTACATCTAGATAATCTAACTGACTGAAATTAACTAACTAAAGTACAGACAACGTACAAAAACACAACCATTCATAGGTCCAAATGCACACTGACACTCATTTCATGGCTTGGCTTTGCGAACGAAGATTCTATAGGGCTTGCCCACGTCGTCTGGATGCATTTTCGTGACTGCGGAGGCCAGTCCGGGACAGGCATGTTCGACCGCAGTGGCTGCAGGGGAAGGTCTGGTCAGGGTTCTGAGTTACGACAACTCTGTTTTTTCTCCTGAGCCGCTTGTCCTTGAGGTTAGCTCTGCGAGAGTCCTCAAAGGAGACGGCTGCCTTGTGAATGGTGGCGCGCCAGGTGTCACGGTCCGCATCAAGCGAAGACCACTGGCGGTGGTCGATTTGGCAGGCACTAAGTGACTTCTTGAGACCGTCTTTGTATCTCTTCTTTGGTGCCCCTCTGTCTCGGTGTCCAGTGGCGAGCTCGCCGAACAGAGTGATCTTAGGTAGGCGATGATCCTCCATCCTGGAGACGTGCCCCGCCCAGCGAAGCTGTGTCCGTAGCAGCAAAGCCTCGATGCTCAAAGTTTCCGCCTGTTTAAGGACCTCGACGTTGGTGACATAGTCACTCCAGTGAATGATGAGGATGGTACGCAGGCAGCGCTGGTGAAAGCGTTCGAGGAGTCGTAGTTGGCTGCGGTAGAGGGCCCAGGACTCGGAACCATACAGCAGGGTGGTGAGGACGACAGCTCTGTACACGCTGATCTTGGTGCCTTTTTTCAGCTGTTGATTGTGCCACACCCGCTTGAATAGTCGCCCGAAAGCACTGTTCGCTTTTGCCAGCCTGTTGTCCAGCTCCTTGTCCAGCTTGGCGTCTGACGTGATGATGCAGCCGAGGTAGGTAAACTGGTGTACAGACTTCAGTTCGGACTCGCCAATGGTGATGTGGGGAGGGCGATGCTCTTCCTTGGGTGCTGGCTGATGAAGGACCTCTGTCTTTTTCAGACTGACCTCAAGTCCAAAGAGCTGGGCGGCATCTGCGAAGCAGGACGTAATGCGCTGCAAGGCTCTCTCTGTGTGTGCAACGAGGGCAGCGTCATCAGCGAAGAGCAGCTCACGAATCAGTTGGTCTAGGGTTTTCGTGTGGGCCTGCAGTCGTCTGAGGCTGAACAGGCTGCCATCGAGACGATATCTGATGTACACTGCGTCGTCATCGTCGAGGTCCACTGTGGCCTGCTTCAACATCATGCTGAAGAAGATGGTGAAGAGGGTCGGTGCCAGCACGCAGCCTTGCTTCACGCCGTTGCGAATGGGGAATGGTTCTGAGAGGTCACTGTTTAGTCTGACCTGGCCTTGCTGGTCCTCGTGGAGCTGGACGATCATGTTGAGGAACTTTGGGGGACAGCCTAGTCGCTCCAGGATCTGCCACATACCTTGCCTGCTCACAGCGTCAAACGCTTTTGTTAGGTCGACAAACGTTACGTACAGCCCTTTGTTCTGCTCGCGGCACTTCTCCTGAAGCTGTCTCAGCACAAAGACCATGTCGGTGGTACTCCTGTTGGCTCTGAAGCCACACTGGCCCTCTGAGAGGTGGTCTTCAGCGATGGCAGGTACCAGCCGATTCAGGAGCAACCTTGCGAGAATTTTCCCGGCAATGGACAGCAGGGTAATTCCACGATAATTAGAGCAGGCAGACTTCTCTCCTTTGTTCTTGTACAGGGTGATGATGACTGCATCACGGAGATCCTTTGGTAGTGTTCCTTTTTCCCAGCAGCAGAGAAAGAGGTCGTGGAGCTTGTTGTGCAGTGCTGGGCCTCCATGTTTCCATATCTCTGGCGGGATTCCGTCAATGCCTGCTGCTTTGCCACTCTTGAGCTGGTGGATGGCTGTAAGGGTCTCTTCGGCGGTGGGCGGTTCGTCCAATTCAACCTTCAGTGGAAGGTGTGGGATTTGGAGGATGACTGTTCATTGAACAGTGCGCTCAGCGCCGAAGAGGTCCCGAAAGTACTCCGACCAGCGGTTCAAGATGGAAGTATTATCTGTGAGGAGTGCCTGTCCATCAGCGCTTCGCAGGGGACTCTGTACCAGGTGCCTAGGGCCATACACTGCTTTCAGTGCTTCGTAGAAGCCCCTGTAGTCACCGTTGTCAGCGCAGAGCTGGGTCCTCTGTGCGAGTCTGGACCACCACTCGTTCTGGAGTTCTCTAAGCTTGAGCTGGAGACTGCTGCAGATGAGGCGGAAGGCAGACTTCTTCACAGGGCAGGAAGGCTGGGCTAGGCGGGCGTGGTGGGCGGCTCTTTTTTTTTTGCTAGAAGTCCCTGGATCTCTACGTCGTTTTCGTCAAACCAGTCTTTGTTCCTCTTTCTAGCAAAGCCCAAGACTTCCACAGAAGATTTTACAATAGCAGTTTTCAGTTGTTCCCAGAGTGTTTCAGGGGAGGAGTCTGCTGGATCAACTGTGTCTTTGAGCATGCGCTGTAAATCGGCCTGAAGGGCAGCTTTCTTGTCGTCACGCTGAAGGCTGGCAACATCAAGCTTTTTCTTGGGGGGGGGGGGGGGGGGGCCTTTCTTGGGTTTCAGCTTGAGGCGGAGCCTGAGTTTGCAGCGAACAAGGCGGTGGTCAGTGTGGCACTCTGCGCTGGGCATCACTCTGGTGAGGAGGACGTCACTGCGGTCCCTCTGACGCACTAGGACATAGTCGATAAGGTGCCAGTGCTTGGAGCGAGGATGCATCCAGGTGGTCTTTCGACTGTCCTTTTGCTGGAAAGTAGTGTTGGTGATGACAAGTTGCTGCTCTGCACAGAGCTCCAACAGTAGGCGACCATTGTCATTGCAGTTCCCAACGCCATGCTTGCCGAGGACTCCTTTCCAGGCTTCAGAGTCTTGGCCCACTCTGGCGTTGAAGTCGCCAAGGATGATGACTTTGTCGTCTGCAGGGGTGCTCTGCAGGAGGCTGCGCAGGTCAGAGTAGAACTTGTCTTTTTCTGCAGGCTCTGCCAGGAGGGTTGGGGAGTACACACTGAGAAGGGTGACGTATTGCTGGTGTCTCAGTGGGAGGCGCATGGACATGATGCGGTCGGAGTGACCCGTTGGTAGATTTTCCAACTTAGTCGCAATGGGGGTCTTCACCATGAAACCCACGCCTGAGAGCCGTCTTTCTGATGCAGGCCTGCCTGACCAGTAGAGGGTGTAGCCAGCGCCTTCTTGGAGGCTGCCTTCCTCCGGGAGGCGTACTTCGCTGAGCGCGGCGATGTCGATGTTTAACCTCCGCAATTCATGGGCAATGAGGGCGGAGCGACGCTCAGGGCGTCCGCTGTCTGCTGTGTCGAGCATGGTTCGGATGTTCCAGCATGCTACGTTGAGTCCGGTCGTGGTCGTCATGAGAGTGGATCCGTTGTTTTTTCTTGTTTTCTGACCGCATGAGAAGATGCCCGTTGACCGCGGCTAGCCCACTGGGGTTACGAGGGGATGAGCTTTGGTTAGGCCACCTTTTCTAGGCCCCTCTCCGTGTGGAGCAAGCAGTGCTGTCCCTAGAGAAGGCTGCTTGGTCGTTCAGGGTGTGCCGAGTGACGTTGTCATCCCCAGGTCAACATCAGGCGACCAATATCCTGAACCGCCTGCATGCAGGTTTGAGACTGCGGCTTCCAGTGACATCTTTCACCTGCCGTTTTGCCCCTTGCCCATCGCTACAGGACTTGGAAAGTTCAGTGTCATAGTCCGTGGGCGTTTCCTAAAGCCTGCGCGGTGGAGCTTTTTGGTGGAGTGCAGTGTGCGCAGTACTGGCCCCACCTTTTAAACCCTTGGTTCGTTTGCCATGGCCTAGCAAGCTGGGACGGTGGCATCGAGGTCCTCAGGTCGTAGGTTTTATATCAGACTGTCCTTGTCTTAGTCTCTGGCTCAAAAGCCTTCCCCGGAGACACGGGGGCTTTGATGTCAGGGGTTTCCTCCCTTAGCCTTTCCGCAGCCAAGCGGCCAGGCCTGCAAGGCAGCAGGGGACTCGTGGGGGCCGGGGTCGTCTATGTCCCGTGCAGATGTGAACATCTGCCCACTGCCCAGACGGTGACACTTACCAGAGGAGAAAAATCCAACGCCGGAACCCGGTATCGAACCTCGCACCTTTGGCATTGGAGACAGACGCCTTAACCACTGCGCCACTTCCCCGTCTTGACACAATACTAAAATAATAAACATAACATTTGAAGAGCCTGATCAGATATATACACTTTAATGGGCAAATGTAGGGTTTATCAATCCTTTTCAAAGGCCAAGTTGAAAAAAATATGTTTTTACTCTAGCCGTGAAAATGGCCAAAGATGGTGCATGGCGAATATCGTGGGGAAGACCATTCCACACTTTGGGAGCTTGGAAAGAAAAGGACCACTGTCCAAAGGTTTGTAAGGACACTCTGGGGGTAGTCAATATTCTGTCGTCAGTGCTGGAGCGAAATACTCTGCCTGGTGTATAGACAGGGAGACTGTAAGAGAAGTAAGCCGGGGGTGTTTTATCAAAGGCCTGAAAAACGCCTGGGCATTCACTGGAGTGACTATGTCACCAACGTCGAGGTCCTTGAACAGGCTGAAACTGTGAGCATCGAGGCTTTGCTGCTGCGGACACAGCTCCGCTGGGCGGGGCATGTCTCCAAGATGGAGGATCATCGCCTACCAAAGATCACCCTGTTCGGCGAGCTTGCTACTGGACACCGTGACAGAGGGGCACCAAAGAAGAGATACAAAGACTGTCTCACGAAGTCACTTAGTGCCTGCCAAATCGACCACCACCAGTGGTCTTCGCTTGCTGCGGACCGTGACACCTGGCGCTCCACCATTTACAAGGCAGCTGTCTCCTTTGAGGACTCTCACATAGCTAGCCTTAAGGACAAGCGGCTCAGGAGAAAAAAACAGAGATGCCGCAGCTCAGAACCCTGGCCATACCTTCCCCTGCAGCCACTGCGGTCGAACCTGCCTGTCTCGGATTGGCCTCCGCAGCCACGAACAAGCCTGCAGACGTCGTGGGCAACTCCTATAAAATCTTCGTTCGCGAAGTCAAGCCAAGAAAAAAGAAAAACGAGGGAAGCAATTTTGTATTCAATTCTGAACTTCACAGGAAGCCAGTGTAACTGCTTAAGCAAGGGAGTGATGTGGTCACACCGCCTTTGATTTTTGTCAGTACAAGTCTTGCTGCTTGGTTTTGAATCTTCTGGAGCCTGTAGAGCAGATCGTTCGAGATACCTGACATTACAGAGTTACAGTAGTCAAGCCTTGACAAAATCTATTTGCTTACAGGCATCGTCAATACGGTACTGTCTAACAGAGCTAAGCCTCCTGAGCTCAAGATAGCAGCAGCGGGACAGGTGCGACACATGGTCGTTCATGGACATCACATTATCAATATAAACACCTAGGTTTTTCACACCAATTTTTGAGAGGGATGTCCCTTCCACAAACGATCAAATACTCATCATGGGAGACACTCACCCTGGAGCGAGTGCCTACCACAATGGCGTCTGTTTTTCCTTCATTGAGCTTTAGCTTGTTGTCTGACATCCAGTCCTCAACAGCTTATATACATTGTCCCATGGCATGCAGAAGAGACGGGAATGTTTGAGAGGAGCATTTCTCAGTTCGCCTGTGTGTCATCGGCATATTTGTAATATTTGTAATGTTCACATCCTTTACTGGCGATCACCTCGGACACAGGCTGGGCGTACAAGGAAAACAAGACTGGTCCGAGAACTGAGCCCTGGGGCACGCCATATATCAGAAGGAGGGGAGCTGAAGTAGAATTTTGTATAATGACACGTTGGAACCTGTCAGACACTGAAATATGAGGAGAACCAGTCAAAGACCCGCTATATTATTAGTTCAGATGTCTCGACGATTATGCATCACTACCTCCTTTTCGTTATCTCACTCTCAGTTATAACGACAGAGGAAGACTTAGCTGGCTCTCAGAGGCGGACAATGCCGGCGATGGAAAACCCGCTGACCGCTGGCCGGACTAGTGCTAAAGAGGGAAAAGGAAGGGTCCTGAAATACGATGCCGTCATCAGGCGCTGGTCCAGAAATTAGTTTAGATAGCTTGACCCTCACCCACCCACCACCTTACCACAACCCTCTCCCTCCCTTGGCGTTGGAACTAAGAGTGTGTACAGTGAGTGAAATATCCGACACCAGTCACTTAACAACATGATATGTTACATGTTATTGCCAACGTAGTGACTCAGTCGTGAAGTTAAATCGAATCACCATATCAATATTATCATGTTTTAAAATACAAATTGTTGAGAACAATGGGCTGTTCTGAGAGGAAGTTTACAGAACATGACGTGAAAATACGCTGTTGTGAAGGGAACAAATTAGCAAACAAACAAACAAACAAACAAGCATAAAACAACAACAGAAAAACCATGAAATACGCTAGAAAATATAACTATATAACTGATTTCGTATACGTTTACGTTTCGTATACGCATACGTTTCAGAACTATACTGACGTCCACACATAGTTTTATGTATTAGGCAACTGTGCACCGTCTCGTCCGCATGTAATCGTACGTTTCGGAAATATCCCCCCTTAGCCGTAGGATGAACACAGGGTCGATCTCTGCAAGAAGCTGTATGATCTGCAACAACCTTTTGCACATGAGGATCTATGCCTCTTGTAGACGGGGGGTTCCTGGATATGTAAATACGACCGCAAGAATTCACTCATTTAAGGGAGCTAATGTGGATGTAAATAGGGCCGCAAAATGCCGCACAGATTCTCGTGAGATGACTCAGCCTGTGAACGTGCATGGGGATCTATGTCAAGTGTAGTTGAAACAATCTGACAGGGGAACATTGTTGCGAGTGACATGAACATAAACACGAGCGCTCACATCGGCTTGATGAGGTTTCCGACCTCACCCCGGGGTCAAGGGGTATCAGGTTTCCCTGAAATTTCAGGGACTCCGGTGGCGTTGGTCCTACGACTGTATTTACATATCCAGAAACCCCCCCCCCCCCCCCCACTCCGTCTACAAAAGGCATAGATTCTCATGTGCAAAGTTGAAGATCATACAGCATCTTGCAGTGATCGACCCTGTGTTCATCCTACGGCTAAGGGGGGATATTTCCGAAAGCGTACGATTACATGCGGACGAGACGGTGCACAGTTGCCTAATACATAAAACTATGTGTGGACGTTAGTATATAATTCTGAAACGTATGCGGTGCACATTTCATTTCTGCAGTTGCTGGAGATATAATTTCAAAAATCAGCTGCGAATTTTCTTTGTTTTTTGTCATATTGTGTGTCGTATTCGGATACTTGATATCGCTTCACAAGTCTGAGATGGCCTCCAAATTTGCGGCCATCGCCAACTCCGTAAGGCAGTCCTGGCTACCGTGCACCCCCCCCCCTCTCCTACCCCCCAGTACTCAATAAGATGGTTTCAAAGTGTACCTTAGTATGTCCAGAGATGTTTAAGCCATTTTCCCCTAAAATTCTTAGGAACACACCAGAGATATAGCCGATGGAGCAATTCACTTTCTTCACGGATGTTAAAATGAGGTTGAGAAACATTTTCCTCTAAATAAATCAAAATTCATTCCGGAAGCCCAAATCAGGCAATATTATGTTAAGGCACACCTTCTACGTTCTCTGCAACAACAAAAAAAACCAAAAAAAAACCAACATAATGAAAAAATATTGAATCTCTGGCTCACAGTGAAGGTATCTGTGCACCCAGTAAACGGCCATTTCCGTTAAATCTCAACCAAAAAAAAAAAAAAAAAGACAAAAATTATGTGCCTTCAGACATTTTCTATAGCACTGGCAGTCCATTTTTAGGCTTACATCATTAAAACAGCATGTCACAATTATTATAAATTTGAGTAGGTGATGTATACTGTGAGTGGCACAGTAGTTGACTTTGAATCCCTACCCCCAAGTTGTAAAAATACAGAATTTAATTAGAAAAAATTACTACAGTTATTCCATTTCAATTTGACCTCTCTTTACGTATTAAGTTTCAATAATGTGAGCATAAAGTGCAAGAAAATAAGGAAAGTCGGTGTCTTTCACGGTACATTTGTGGTGAATGATAGCTTTTTTCCATTCAAAATTGCCGAATTGGGAAAAATACGTTGTTTCCGCTGTCCTCAGAAATTTTGTATACAACTGATAGTTTTTTGGGTTTATATTTTAGGTTTTATTGGTTAGGCTAGAGTACCACAGTTACTCCCAACCTGATTTTATGATGCTGTGATGCATTTAGGGGCCACAGTGGCTGAATCTGCTGCCCTACCCCAATTTTACCAGTACGCAAAGGACCGCAAAATGATCATAAAAATTGTTTACGTCATACTCCTCTGTTTAAATATTTTTGCCTTTTTTTTTCGATTTCGAGGGAAATGGCCATTTACTGGGTGTACAAATACCTTCACTGTGAGCCAGAGATTCAATATTTTTTCATTCTGTTTTCTGCAGATAAGGTGTGCTGAAACATAATATGGACTGATTTGGGCTTCTGGAAAGAATTCTGATTAATTTAGCGGAAAATGTTTCTCAACCTCATTTTAGCATCCGCGAAGAGCGTGAATGGGGGTACTCTTGCGCCATCGGCTATATCTCTGGTGAGTGCCTAAGGATTTTAGGGGAACATGGCTTAAACATCTCAGGACATACTAAGGTATACTATGAAACTCATCTTATTGAGTACTGAGGGGGAGGGGGGGGGGTCGCACGGTAAACCGGGATAGCTTTTGGACTATTTATAGGGGACTTTTTAGGACGTGTCGCTTAATAGCATGTTTATGATGTCAAAGGCGGGCAGACTAAACCTCTAACAATTGAAGTAACAAGATAAAAATTACTTCATGTCAAGTTACGCTAACCTTGCTGCTGAACGTACATTTGGTGCGAAGCGCCATATGTGCGTATGTATGTATGCATGTATGTATGTATGTATGTATGTATGTATGTATGTATGTATGTATGTATGTATGTATGTATGTGCGTATGTGTGTGTGTGCGTATGTATGTAAACAAGATAATCTCCAACATTTCTGTACACACAAGCTTGAAACTTGGCGAACTACTTTCTAAAGTGGGTGGCTAAAAGACAGCCTCCGAGCATATTGTAATTGAATGTCTCATTGAAGACATGAAATACCGTTTATAGGAAGTCTTTTGACCCAGATTAGAGTCCATAATTTTTGAAATATTTACTTGACCTTTTGCATATAGCCAGTTTGCAGAAGGACATTGCATGAGTTTGTTAGCCAGCTTTGTATCCTTTCAACTTCTTTAGTAGGTTAAGAAAAAATTAAAACAGTAAAAAGCCTTGACTTCTAGAGAAAGTCAGACAGTGGCGGTGACGTAAAAGAGGCAACTCCGTCACCACGCAGACACTGACATAATACTCTAAATAATTATGATTTCATTCTCTCTTGGAAATGTTTGGAGCGCGCACGCGCACGCACTAACACGCACACACACATCGACGCGCTTTCAGGAGAGCATGCAGTTGACCCGCGTACTTAGTATATTATGTTAGTTGGTAAAGTCAAGCTGCTTTCACACAAATTATAGCAAGACGGAAATTGTACCGTGAAGTTCTAGTTTTGTCACCATTTTCTCAAGCCTATGAAGCGAAAGGGAAACTCATATCATGTAAAATATAAAATTACGTATAAAATAAAAGTTACGTCATGACAAATGACGTTTGACAAATCAATGACGCGTATGTCCTGCGCCCCTTACAGAACTCACTGACGCATTGGCAGATCTGAAGGACTTTTTCAATAGGAGATAATTCAAAATCAGAATCAGGTCAAAGACATAAGGTAGGGACAATTGACAGCAAGGACAGCTCTCATATAGAAGGGACTTTATGGGTCATGCTTCATCCCATATTGTTTAATTTGCCAGTCAAAACGTTTTCTCAGTGATGTCTTATTTCAACCAAGATCTTTTTAGAAAAAAATGTTTTGTTGTTTGACATTGATTCCATGTTACGAAATCAGTTATGTTGTTATATTTTATAGCTTATTTCATGGTTTTTCTGTTGTTGTTGTTTTTGCTTGTTTGTTTGTTTGTTTGTTTGTTTGTTTACTAATTTGTTCCCTTCACAACAGCGTATTTTCACGTCATCTCTGTTAGACAGTACCGTATTGACGATGCCTGTAAGCAAATAGATTTTGTCAAGGCTTGACTACTGTAACTCTGTAATGTCAGGTATCTCGAACGATCTGCTCTACAGGCTCCAGAAGATTCAAAATCAAGCAGCAAGACTTGTACTGACAAAAATCAAAGTGTGACCACATCACTCCCTTGCTTAAGCAGTTACGCTGGCTTCCTGTGAAGTTCAGAATTGAATACAAAATTGCATCCCTCCTTTTTCAGGCCTTTGATAAAACACTCCCGGCTTACTTCTCTTACAGTCTCCCTGTCTATACACCAGGCAGAGTATTTCGCTCCAGCGCTGACGAAAGAATATTTACTACCCCCAGAGTGTTCTTAAAAACCTTTGGACAGTAGTCCTTTCTTTCCAAGCTCCCAAAGTGTAGAATGATCTTCCCCATGATATCCGCCATGCATTATCTTCGGCCATTTTCACGGCTAGAGTAAAAACATATTTTTTCAACTTGGCCTTTGAAAACGATTTATAAACCCTACATTTTCCCATTAAAGTGTATATATCTGATCAGGCTCTTCAAATGTTATGTTTATTATTTTAGTATTGTGTCAGTGTGCATTTGGACCTATGAACGGTTGTGATTTTGTACGTTGTCTGTACTTTAGTTAGTTAATTTCAGTCAGTTAGATTATCTAGATGTACAGCGCTCTGAGTCTTTTTTGTGGGGATATTGCGCTATAATAGAAAAGTTATATATTACTGATTATTATTATTATTTTTTTTTAAACCAGGCTAATGGAACCGATATATTCGATGACGGAACACAATGTGACACCAAATTTCAAAACAATTTTGAAACAATATTTCGAGACAATTAATTGTAGATAATATCGTGGATTAAATAATTATGTACGCTTCATACGTATCAGAAACACGCTTTTATTTGTCCATACTGTTCATATGAGTTTCATAATTATAGTATGTGCAACTGCAACTCTACATCTTCTAGTCCACTCTGCACTTTATATGTCCACACTGTTCATATGAGTTTCATAATTATAGTATGTGCAACTGCAACTCTACATCTTCTAGTCCACTCTGCGCTTTATATGTCCACACTGTTCATATGAGTTTCATAATTATAGTATGTGCAACTGCAACTCTACATCTTCTAGTCCACTCTGCACTTTATATGTCCACACTGTTTATATGAGTTTCATAATTATAGTATGTGTAACTGCAACTCTACATCTTCTAGTCCACTCTGCACTTTATATGTCCACACTGTTCATATGAGTTTCATAATTATAGTATGTGCAACTGCAACTCTACATCTTCTAGTCCACTCTGCACTTTATATGTCCACACTCTTCATATGAGTTTCATAATTATAGTATGTGCAACTGCAACTCTACATCTTCTAGTCCACTCTGCACTTTAACCAATAGTAACACCCTCAACTTTAGGATGCAAACGAGGCCGATCTATGTAAAAGGTCAAAAAGAGCACGTTGATTCACAGCAGCCTTGACAACTGACATGCATGGGCTCATAAAAATGTATGCGCAAGTTCAGTCTTGTGGATGGAAGGCCCTGGATACGCAAATAAGTCCGCAGTGGCTTACTCATCCGAGGGATCTAATAAGGATGTAAAGTGAGTCTGCAAAATGCACAGATTCCCATGAGCCGATTCAATATCTGGGGGTTCAAAGTGATCTATTTCAACTGCAGTTGTACTGGTCTGACTTAGCTATTAGACACTGTTACCAGCTAAAATGAAGAGAGGACAGAGTAGCGCCGGAGTAACGGCTTAACAAAACAAACACGAGGCAGCCCTGGCGCTGATGACAGATAGCTTGACAGATAGCGTGACCCTCACCCACCTGACTTACCACAACCCTCTCCCTCCCCTTGGCGTTGGACCTAAGACTGAACAGTGGCGTAGAAACCAGGTTATGTTTTTGGGGCGAATATTCACGCATTGGTATTTTCTATTGTTGCACGCCTTTGTAAATTGTACTCTGCGTGGTGTTTTTAGTGGAGTGTATTTAACTTTATTTTGTTTCGTATGCGAATCATTCATTCTGTCCTGTCAACTTTCCTGTGGAGAGACTGAAACGATCATATATAAATGTTCTTCCTTTTTTCGTCGATCTGTCTTCCGCGACTGAAAATGGACAAAACTGAGCAGTTTTCAGTAATTGCCTGTGATCTCAGGTCCGTGTATCTTTAGCCTGGGACTGGCCCTGGTATGCGCGCCGTGTTACGATTGTGGTTGTGTTATCCTGTGAGAGCGTGCGTGTGTTGATCGTAGGTAACGATCCGTTGTTTATTTGAGCTATCACGGTTACGATTCACGTGCTTTTTTTTTAGTAAGTTTTTCTTTTGTTCGGGAGTAGAGCCGATTTCGTTTTGTTAAGTTTAGTCCGGAACGTTCTAGAAAGGTCGCACTGTCTTGTGACATCGTAAGTGTCACGTCGGGTAGTTGGCATCGCAACATTTTCGCTACTTTTTGTTTTCCTGTGCGCGTGTATTGAGCAGCCTTTATTTTGTTTTGGGAATGTTCTCGTACCTTTTTGAGCTATCTTGGAACGTGGTGATAGGGATACCATACTTTTATGTGACTTAATTAAACGCTAGAATTTAGAGCTGAAGTGAGCAGCCGAGTTTTTGTAGCCTGTTATAGTTTTTTTCGAAAGTTTATGTTAATGAGCTTCGGCTGCGTGTATCGTTCTGATTGGTTGCGTTGTATGATTTCCGTAGAAGATTCTGGAATTTGATAGTATATATAAGGAGGGCGCTGGGAAATCCCGTGAGTACATTGTCTTGCTTTGTCAGTTGTAGAGATACGTAGTTTATTGCGAGAGACGCTGTGTATGAGAAACTTTGAGTCGTAGTGTGGACATAGCAGAAGAGACTTTGTATCAGTAGCTTGTGCATTTGAAAGTGCATTACTGTGTGGATATCGCATCGCTGAATTAAATATTGTTGGAACTGTTACTCCAGTATTGTCTACATCCTTAAGCCACGTGTGACGGACTGCAGCGGAACGAGGTTTACTTTAAAGAACTCTACGTGTGTGTGTGTCTGGTGTGTTTATCATACTTCGACTACAACTCCACCACGTAACATTTTGGCGACCCCGACGAGACCTCTTCAGTTGGTTCAGTGGAAAGGGTAGCAGGAGAAAACAGCCAGCAGTGGCAGAGATGGCGACATCGGAGATGGAGACATTCCTGAAAATTGGAAAGGAATGTGGACTCGAAGGAGCTCAACTCCTCGAGTTTGTAAAAGAGAGAGAGAAGGAGAGACTGGAGAGAGAGGAGAAAGAAGAAAAGAGACGAGAGAGAGAAGAAAAGGAGAGACTGGAGAGAGAGGAAAAAGAAGAAAAGAGACGATAGAGAGAAGAAAAGGAGAGACTAGAGAGAGAGGAGAAAGAAGAAAAGAGACGAGAGAGAGAAGAAAAGGAGAGACTGGAGAGAGAGGAGAAAGAAGAAAAGAGACGAGAGAAAGAAGAAAAAGAGAGATTGGAGAGAGAAGAAAGAGCTAGAGAACGTGAAATCAGGAAACTTGAAATCCAAGCAGAAAAAGCAGAAAAACAACGAGGAGAGGCGGAGAGGCAGCGACAACACGAAATTCATCTGAAGCAGATGGAGATAGAGGCACAGAGCCAGAGAACTAATGAAGCAACAGCATTAGCGAGCAGAGAACAAACAGCCCGTGCGCCAAAACTTCCACCTTTCATTGAAAATTCAGATAAGATGGACGCTTATCTGGAGCGATTCGAGCGCTTCGCAAATAGCAATAATTGGAAACAAGAGACTTGGGCTATTAAACTGAGCGCACTTCTACAGTACGACTTCACTGAAGAAGGTTACAGGCGACGATTTCGGAACTGCAAGCCTGAAGAAGGAGAAACACCCGGCCTATTCATTGAGAGAATCAGAAGCTACCTGGAGAAATGGATAGAGCTGGCTGGCCTAAACAGAGAGTACCAAGACCTGTGCGACCTCATCATCAAAGAACAAGTTTTCAGCGCATGTTCTAAGGACCTGGCCGCCCACCTCAGAGAGCAAAAAGACCATCACTAAAGGCCCTGGCCGACTTCGCTCAAAGATACCTTGACGCTCACAACATGATGTTCGGGTCCAGTAAGCCACAGCGTGTGTCTGCACCAGCAGAGGAAATCCATAATGTCAGAGACATCCCGAGATACAAGCCGGTGGAGAACCTGACATGTTTTCTCTGTGGAAAGAAAGGTCACAAAGCGATACGGTGTCCTTCTAAAGATGTTCCCCGAGGCGACAACATCAGAAGATCCAAACAAGATCGTGGGATAGCAGGCAGAAGCAGTACCACGTCTCAACACAGAGCTGCCGCTGTATTAGCCAATGATGTCACGTCATCCAATGACTTTGAATCCAGAGAAAAGCGAGTGACACCAGAGCTGATTAAATCTTTCAAAAAGAATGAACGCATCCCAGTAGGAGACGGGGCTACATTTTTACCAGTCTCAAACATCGCGCTGCCTGAGAATGAAGTGTCGAACATGCAGGTGGTGTCAGGATTCGTCGGCGACACACCAGTGAGAGTGTTGAGAGACACTGGTTGTAGCTGCATCATCGTGAGAGAGGACCTAGTAGCTGACGACCAGAAGCTACAGGAGTGGACCACCCTCATTTTGGCTGACGGAACTGTAAGGATTATCCCCCTTGCCAAAGTCAGTGTCAACACCCCATACTTGACAGGAGAGGTGAAGGCGTTGTGCGTGAAGACGCCAGTCTACGACCTCATCATCGGAAACATTGATGGTGCCAGAAACGCAGACGATCCAGATCCAGAGTGGAGACCTGAAATATGTTCTGTTACCACGAGAAGTCAAGCAAAGAAGAATCACCAGACCATCCCTCTTAAAGTGGCGGACAACACGGAAGCAGCTGTCGTGAATAGGGACAGGCTGGTGGAGCTACAGAGAGGTCAAGACAAACCAAAATTGGTGGAATCGGTGCGTCTTACTGATGACGAAAGACTAGACGACGAGAACCTGTTTGACCTTAATGAACTCCGACACAAAGAGGATGTAGAAGATATCCAGTTCGGTCAGAATCTGACCCAGACTCAACGTGAAGAACTGCGCGTCCTGACTCAAGAGTTCGAGCATCGGTTTACACCTGACCCAGGGACAACAGACACCATCCTGCACGAGATAAACCTGACGTCAAACGAGCCAGTTCGCAGCAAACCTTATCGTCTTCCTTATAACACGAGAGAAGAATTGAAAAAGGATATCAAGGAAATGCTGAGTCTGAATGTCATCAGAGAGTCCAAGTCACCATATGCGTCCCCAGTTGTCATCGTGAAAAAACCAGATGGATCCAACCGAGTGTGTGTGGACTATCGCAGACTCAATAAACTAACAATCTTTGATCCAGAGCCTATGCCCACAGCGGAAGAACTGTTCCAGAAGGTCAGTGGAGACCGATTTTTCTCCAAAATTGACCTAAGCAAAGGGTATTGGCAAATCAAGGTTGCAGAAGAAGATATCCCCAAGACAGCGTTCGTCACACCCGACGGTCATTGGGAGTTCCTGAAAATGCCTTTTGGTATGGTGAACAGTGGTGCCACATTGAAGAGAGGACTGAAAAGGATCCTAAAAGATATGCAAAATATGGTCTTTTACTGGGATGACATTTTGATCCATACCAAAACTTGGGGGGACCACCTCAAAGCCCTCCGAGAACTGTTCCAAAGACTGTCAGATGCGAATTTCACCATCAGTCCAAGCAAGTGTATTCTTGGGGCTGACAACATAGACTTCATTGGACATAAATTGAGCGAAGGTTTAAAGGGGCTACACGACGCCAACGTGCAGAAGATCAGGGATGCACCGCGACCTACGACCAAGACGCAAGTCCGCTCATTTATGGGCTTGGCGAACTACTACCGGGAGTTCATACCAAACTTTGCGGCAGTCACAGCACCCCTGACTGATTTGCTGAGGAAAGGACAACCTAACATAGTGAAGTGGGAGGAGGCCCAAGAGCGAGCATTCCAGGCGGTTCGAGACATCCTAACCGAGAAGCCTGTTCTGCACCTTCCTGACCTATTGAAAACGTTCTTCCTGAGAACAGACGCCTCCAACGAAGGAGTAGGTGCAGTCTTGATGCAAGAAGATGACGGAAAACTCCACCGAGTGAGCTACGCCAGCAAAAAGTTGACCAGAGCTGAGAGAAACTACTCGACCATCGAGAAGGAGTGCCTAGCCATCATCTGGGGAGTAAGGCGATTCGAACTATACCTTCTGGGAGTGCCATTTGTTCTCCAAACAGATCATCAGCCCTTGAACTATCTAAACTCTGCAAAGTTTACAAATTCTCGTATTATGAGATGGGCGATGTTCTTGCAGAATTTTGACATTAAACTACAGTCTATCAAGGGTTCGCAGAATTTTGGAGCAGATTACCTGAGCAGAGCAGTTTAAATGAACATTTCTGTATCCAGAACATTTGTATGAAACATTTCGATGCTCAGGACTGTTTACAGAAACTGTGAGACGTTTATTTTAATTTGATTTTTGATGTGAAATTAATTTTGTTTAGGGTTTTGTGTAGGTTTACACAGCCACAACCGTATTTTTGAAATTTGAGAAGAAATTTTTGTGAAATTTCATTCTTAAGAGGGAGGTAATGTTACGATTGTGGTTGTGTTATCCTGTGAGAGCGTGCGTGTGTTGATCGTAGGTAACGATCCGTTGTTTATTTGAGCTATCACGGTTACGATTCACGTGCTTTTTTTAGTAAGATTTTCTTTTGTTCGGGAGTAGAGCTGATTTCGTTTTGTTACGTTTAGTCCGGAACGTTCTAGAAAGGTCGCATTGTCTTGTGACATCGTAAGTGTCACGTCGAGTAGTTGGCATCACAACATTTTCTCTGCTTTTTGTTTTCCTGTGCGCGTGTATTGAGCAGCCTTTATTTTGTTTTGGGAATGTTCTCGTACCTTTTTGAGCTATCTTGGAACGTGGTGATAGGGATACCATACTTTTATGTGACTTAATTATACGCTAGAATTTAGAGCTGAAGTGAGCAGCCGAGTTTTTGTAGCCTGTTATATTTTTTTTCGAAAGTTTATGTTAATGAGCTTCGGCTGCGTGTATCGTACTGATTGGTTGCGTTGTATGATTTCCGTAGAAGATTCTGGAATTTGATAGTATATATAAGGAGGGCGCTGGGAAAGCCCGTGAGTACATTGTCTTGCTTTGTCAGTTGTAGAGACAGGTAGTTTATTGCGAGAGACGCTGTGTATGAGAAACTTTGAGTCGTAGTGTGGACATAGCAGAAGAGACTTTGTATCAGTAGTTTGTGCATTTGAAAGTGCATTACTGTGTGGATATCGCATCGCTGAATTAAATATTGTTGGAACTGTTACTCCAGTATTGTCTACATCCTTAAGCCACGTGTGATGGACTGCAGCTGAACGAGGTTTACTTTAAAGAACTCTACGTGCGTGTGTGTCTGGTGTGTTTATCATACTTCGACTACAACTCCACCACGTCTCTCTCTCTTGGCTTGACTTCGCGAACGAAGATTTTATAGGAGTTGCCCACGACGTCTGCAGGCTTGTTCGTGGCTGCGGAGGCCAATCCGAGACAGGCAGGTTCGACCGCAGTGGCTGCAGGGGAAGGTATGGCCAGGGTTCTGAGCTGCGGCATCTCTGTTTTTTCTCCTGAGCCGCTTGTCCTTAAGGCTAGCTCTGTGAGAGTCCTCAAAGGAGACAGCTGCCTTGTAAATGGTGGAGCGCCAGGTGTCACGGTCCGCAGCAAGCGAAGACCACTGGTGGTGGTCGATTTGGCAGGCACTAAGTGACTTCTTGAGACAGTCTTTGTATCTCTTCTTTGGTGCCCCTCTGTCACGGTGTCCAGTAGCAAGCTCGCCGAACAGGGTGATCTTTGGTAGGCGATGATCCTCCATCCTGGAGACATGCCCCGCCCAGCGGAGCTGTGTCCGCAGCAGCAAAGCCTCGATGCTCACAGTTTCAGCCTGTTCAAGGACCTCGACGTTGGTGACATAGTCACTCCAGTGAATGCCCAGGATGGTACGCAGGCAGCGCTGGTGGAAGCGTTCGAGGAGTCGTAGTTGGCTGCGGTAGAGGGCCCAGGACTCGGAACCATACAGCAGGGTGGTGAGGACCACAGCTCTGTACACGCTGATCTTGGTGCCTGTTTTCAGCTGTTGATTGTGCCACACCCGCTTGAAAAGTCGCCCGAAAGCGCTGTTCGCTTTTGCCAGCCTGCTGTCAAGCTCCTTGTCCAGCTTGGCGTCCGACGTGATAATGCAGCCAAGGTAAGTAAACTGGTGCACTGACTTTAGTTCAGACTCGCCAATGGTGATGTGAGGAGGGCGATACACTGTCTTGGGTGCCGGCTGATGGAGGACCTCTGTCTTTTTCAGACTGACCTCGAGTCCAAAGAGCTGGGCAGCATCTGCGAAGCAAGACGTGATGCGCTGCAGGGCTCTCTCTGTGTGTGCAACGAGGGCAGCATCATCAGCAAAAAGCAGCTCACGAATCAGTTGGTCTAGGGTTTTCGTGTGGGCCTGCAGTCGTCTGAGGTTGAACAGGCTGCCATCGAGACGATACCTGATGTACACTGCATCGTCATCATCGAGGTCCACTGTGGCCTGCTTCAACATCATGCTAAAAAAGATGGTGAAGAGGGTTGGTGCCAGCACGCAGCCCTGCTTTACGCCGTTGAGAATAGGGAATGGTTCTGAGAGGTCATTGTTGAGTCTGACCTGGCCTTGCTGGTCCTCGTGTAGCTGGACAATCATGTTGAGGAACTTTGGGGGACAGCCAAGTCGCTCCAGGATCTGCCACATGCCTTGCCTGCTCACAGTGTCGAACGCTTTTGTTAGGTCGACAAATGTTACGTACAGCCCTTTGTTCTGCTCGCGGCACTTCTCCTGTAGCTGTCTCAGCACAAAGACCATATCGGTGGTGCTCCTGTTTGCTCTGAAGCCACACTGGCCCTCTGGGAGTTGGTCTTCAGCGATGGCAGGTACCAGCCGATTCAGGAGCAGCCTTGCAAGGATTTTCCCAGCAATGGACAGCAGGGTAATTCCCCGATAGTTGTAACAGTCAGACTTCTCGCCTTTGTTCTTGTACAGGGTGATAACGACTGCATCACGGAGATCTTTTGGTAGTGTTCCTTCCTCCCAGCAGCAGAGAAAGAGGTCAGAGGACCCAGCTTTGTGCTGACAATGGTGACTACAGGGGCTTCTACGAAGCACTGAAAGCAGTGTATGGCCCCAGGCACCTGGTACAAAGTCCCCTGCGAAGCGCGAATGGCCAGGCACTCCTCACAGATAATACCTCCATCTTGAACCGCTGGTCAGAATACTTTCAGAGCCTCTTCAGCGCTGAGCGCACTGTTCAAGAAGCAGTCGTCCTACAAATCCCACACCTCCCAGTAAAGGTTGAATTGGACGAACCGCCCACCGCTGAAGAGACCCTCACAGCCATCCACCAGCTCAAGAGTGGCAAAGCAGCAGGCATTGATGGAATACCGCCAGAGGTCTGGAAACATGGAGGCACAGCACTGCACAACAAGCTCCATGACTCCACCACGTAACACGCCGCCAAAGTTCTTCGGATTTTTAAAAAGAGTTTTGACTCGTAGCTGATAAAATGACGTGTACAGATTTGACCATGTCACGAGTGACTCATTGCACACCCAGCCACAAAATCCACCCTTTCCCTCCACCCCCTCAGCCGACCCCACCCGTAACCGTTTGCGCTGACCCTTGTATTGTAATGTATGTGGCTGACAGCTGAGTCATGCACCGATGAACGAAAACCGCTGTGACCCGCCATCGTGACCTTTCAGTTTCACTCTCAGTGGTAGATTCCTGAGGTGCGGTGAATGGGACGACCGCGAGATGAATGCAACTCGCAGCCTGTGAGTTAGACCTTACGGCCTGGAACCGCAGCGTCCAGAATCACAGATCAGCCTTTTTTTCCATTCTCAGTTTAGAATAAGAAACTAGCATGTTTCCTGCTATATTATTCGGAGCAAACCTTGGGTTTGGCGGAGTCTTGCAGTGGAAGTCCTGATCAAAGCGCAGCTCCGGCGTCATTTACCCGAGAGGCACGGATGCTCAAAAGCTCTGGCAGCGTAATGGGTCTCGTGAGAATGTATGTGTACCTCGTGCGTGACCGTATTTTTTTTTTTTTTTTTTGTCTTCAGTCAGAGGTGGTGTCGAGGGTTGAACGGCTTACTCAAGTTACTGTTGAAAACGTGTTTCTGGGATTGGCTGCCAGGCTCAATGCAGGTTCTTGCTTGCATTGTTTCGTCGGCAAAAGGCATAGATTCTCATGAGCCCCTGCATCTGCAAGGGCGCATGAGAATCTCTGCCTCTTGTTTAGCCAAGATTGGCCCCATGTCTTCCCCAGTTTGAGGGTGCTCGTCTTAGTTCGTGTTAGACTGGCTAGCATAATTAGGATTACCGAACACTTTCTGTTGCGTTCAGCAATGTACGGACTGACCTTTGGGGCAGGTTGGTGCCTGCATGGGCTCCTTTCAGACAAAATGTTTAGATGAAAAATGTGATTTGTTGGCGACAAAATTAGTCACACAGACTTTAACCGATAGAGATGCGTCACATCTCTACTCGTCTTTCCCGCCCACATTAGTAGAATTTTCAAACGTGCAGTCAAGATTGGGATTGTTGCAATGATGTTCACTTAAAAAGACTAAATTCTTTACATAGGAGAATGGTTAAATTAATTCTTCCCGACCCGCACTTGACGACCGAGGAAAAACTCAGTAAAGCTGGATTTCTACCCTTTGAAAATCACTTTAAACGTAATAAAGGGGTACTGATGTTTAAAGTGTGAAACCATAGCGCTCCAGAATATCTAACAGAGCTGTTTAACAAATCAGACTCCTGCTATGGGAATATGAGGTGTAACGCACGCAGACTTGCCCCCAGTCGCACGTACAGACTCTCGCACAACAGACGCATACACCGCCACTGACTCAGACGGGCGCATTCACGCGGTAAAACTCAACACGGGCTTTCTGTCTAACGAAGGCGTTTATAACAAAATAAACAATAAAAAAAACGCTCAAAAACTACCAAACTATATACACCACACCTTCCTCACTACCAGCGTCTCAGCACCACATGCATACACACAATATCAAGGCCAGGTTAGGTAGTAGTCTCTCACACTCCAACCTGTTTGGTGTTCTCGCCCGGTTACGTTCAGTCCCTTTCACGTCTAGGCGTGCAAGTCCTTTGCTGTACGCTCCCGAGTCGTCCCGTCTCTCGTACCGTGGACGTCCTCGTAGCTCGTACCGTAGAGCGCAGTCCTCGCTGTGACCCGGGTGTCTCGGCACCGGTCGCTCACTCCCTGAGTGAAGAGATGGAGAGATAACCTCGCAATAGGTCCCTGGTGACTGACGTCTCGGCGTCCGTCGTTCCACTATCCGACAAGCACTCTGAACAGTAATAAAGTCCTAAATCGTAACACTTGCTAAACACGCACACATATTGGATAATATGAGATACATTACGTAGCCTGGCTGATACAAATAACTCACACGTTCATTCACACACACACATACACACACGTGCTCCATCACCCGACTACTTTCGTAACACCCCATCTCTGTCACAACCTTTAAACAGACTATAACCTAACACTCTCGCTATACGTTATCCCATACGCTGGAAAAGACTATACTTAACAGCGTACCATCCTCATAACGACTTAGGCATACACCCCTCACATTCCTTAGTTATCCATGTCGGTAAATAACTGTATACGAAAAACACCGGTTACCTCTCCAAACCAACATAACTGAACCAAACCAATCAACACTACACAACCGAATTAACTCCTACTAATGCATACTATTCTTAACGCAAGTAACCATCAATAATACGTATAGAAACATACCTGAATTCTAGGTTCCAGAGTCTTGGAATACGGGCTAAAGTATCTCACACACGTCTGCCCACACTGACAGTAAAGCCCCGCACTAACTTATTTAGACCTCTGACAGACTGAGCTTTCGCCTACAACTCACTAAACCTCCGTGCTAAACGTTCCTTTAAGATTCCACGTGGATCTCGTGCCTCACGGACTAGTTGTCACAAGACAAACCGCTAACAAAACTGTACCGTACTAAATCTACTGTGTGAACCCTATGCGTGAGCATAGAGTTTCATCACATGAGGGGTCTTTATATTGTTCCAAAACCCCGAATAGATATATTTAAATCTACTTTGTCATTTGCGGGTTCCACACTGTGGAACTCACTCCCACATCACGTTAAAGCCACTCCGACATTATCTCGTTTCAAGACAAGTCTTTATAGATACCTGATATCAATGAAATAACAATATCTGGTTATACGTAGACCCACGAATGTACGTGTATATTTTACCAATCATGTGTATGTGCGTGTGTGTGTGTGTGTGTGTGTGTGTGTGTGTGTGTGTGTGTGTGTGTGTGTGTGTGTGTGTGTGTGTGTGTGTGTGTGTGTGTGTGTGGACGCGCGCGAGTGCGTTTGTGTGTGTATGCGTGTGTTTCTGTTTAGTGGACTATAATTATATCTTGTATCACTGTGCTTTCATGTCCCTGTTTTATGTATAATTATTTTGTACTTAGTTAGTCGTAGTTGTAGCAACGGCAGGTACGAAAAATGACATAGTCACTGACCGTGTTAATATCTTTACCGTTGTAAATAAAGATTCATTGATTCATTGATTCTCTCTCTTTCTCTCTCTCCCTCTCTCTCTCACTGAGCCTGAAATTGCAAATAATCTTTAAGAGAGTCTTCATGAAGTCTCTCGGTGGTGTAATGAATATCGCATGCTTGTAAATCTGACAAAAACAAAAGGCATGCTTATCACAACCCGCCAGAAACATCAGCTCCAACCGGCTTCATCACTCAACCTTTCTTTTGACTGCATCCCAGTTGAGCAGGTCAATCAACACGGCCTGCTTGGAGTTTGTACAAAAGTGTAGTCACACACTATCTGAAGCAATGGCGGCATGTTCTCACCTTACGCTAGTTTTTCTGCTTCCCATCTAGCCTCCAAATCGGTTTTTTCTTCTTCATTTTCTGTTTTCCAACTTGTTTTTGATAGTATACAAAATATCCTACCTACTTAAATGTTACATATTTATGCACGTACGTGTGCATGTGTATGCACAAAAGTGCACATGTGCACGAGTACACCTATATGTGTATTTGTGTGTATTTGTGTGTTTGTGTGCGCCGGTGTGTGTCTCTCTGTGTGTGTGTGTGTGTGTGTGTGTGTGTGTGTGTGTGTGTGTGTGTGTGTGTGACGTTTATACTAGTTAGTTTTTATTGTTTGGTTGATGTTCCTTTTATTTTTAAGTAGCTTAGCAAGGACAGATTGTAAGAAAGGCCTGCGCGCCTAATATCTCAATCCTTGGAAAAGTAAAGTTTCGTTCGTTCGTTCGTTCGTTCTCTCTCCCTCTCTCCCTCTCTCTCTCTCTCTCTCTCTCTCTCTCTCTCTCTCTCTCTCTCTCTCTCTCTCTCTCTCTCTCTCTCTCTCTCTCTCTCTCTCACACACACACACACACACACACTGACACACACACCCACATTCACACCCACACATACAGTGAACCGGTCACCTTAACTCATTCGAGACGATCGGCATCGAGATACGCGGCTTAAGCCGCGTATCTGGATGCCGTTCGCCTCGAGTGTGACAATGTTTACACAAGGCTGCTAGCGGGTATAATAATTCATTGTGACGGTGGGAAAGGGGCACAAAGACGAAGCTTGTGGTGTGCAAGTCGGGCGTGAAAAGATTACTCATCTGCACACGTGCACAGAACAGCCTAATTTTTGTGCGTGGGTTTTTTTTTTTTTTTTTTTTTTTTTTTTTTTTTTTTTTTTTGGGGGGGGGGGAGGGGGGGGGGGGTGTTCACTTATTCCGTCTTTACACAGCGAGCAAGATGTGGACCGGCTGTGATAGCGGCTCAAGGGTTGTGCCAGAATAGCTTGGCGCGTGTAAATTAGATGATAGTAATGCCTAGTAGGCGCAAATATAACATAGAAGTGGAGGCAGGGTTCGTATTCTATCATTTCTAGACAGACCGAGCGGCTGACACTTCTGCAAATGTTTGATCCATAGTCACCAGCGCGGCCTTCCGCTATGGATCAACTTAACAGTTGCCGAAGTGTCAGCCGCGGGTCTGTCTAGAAATGATAATACGAACACTCCACTTCTATGTTTTACAGAATCTTTCACAACCGCTGAATAGCGATGTAGTTCGAAGCCATCTTTTGAACTGAAGGCGGCGACGGAAATAGTACACAATAACTCCCTCAACAGTTGAATCAACACGGAATATTTGTAACAAATGTCCATTTTGCACAACAACAAAAATAGGTTGCGATTTAAGTTGCAGAGTATGAACAACAAATACGAGACTATTTTGAACTCAGTATCAAACTGAAATGTACATTATTAAGCAAATGTAAAGTCGTTTCCCTTCTAACATTCTTGCATTCTTGTGGTATTTCTCGCATTTTTGTGGTATTTCGGTATGTAAACATCTTATGTACGCCGCGCGATCTAAACTTCTTTTTTGGAAATAAATAATGGCAAAATAAGTATATTTTCTGATTGTGTATGGCCTTTCTACGTGTAAGAAGAGAGCTTTAGCCATTCAGATGTGGAAGATGTGTTTCGGCGAACAATCACACACACTGCGAACTGGCCACAGGTTCACTATGATGTCACAGAAAGCTTAGCCCGCCTTCCCCCCCCCCCCCCCCCTCGCCTCCCCCCTAGGCCCTCTCACGCGATATGTGGACATCTAATCAAAGTAGCGCAATATGTTTCGTCGGAACAAGCGTGTCAGTTTTTCCTTTCATTTACTTTGGAAGATATTGATTTGCATGGTGCATGGGTGTGTATCGCTAGCACTACGTATTAAGAGAACCACGTGTCGACAGCGCTACAATCGCTAGCACGTCGTGTCCATAGCTCTGTGATCAACAGTACTGCGTGTCGATAGAACTTACGTATTAAGAGTACTGCGTATTTAGAGAACTACGTGACGCTTGCACTACGTGTCGATATCACTACGACTTACAAAATCCACAAGCCTACGTGGCATTAGCACTACGTGTCGATAGACCTATTTTGACTGTAATGCTGTCGACACGAAGTGCTATCAATACGTAGGTCTAATGATCAGTACAACACATAACAAAGAACATTCCAATATGTATTAACGCTCGCTCAAACACACACACAGAGACACACACACACACACACACACACACACACACACACACACACACACACACAAACACACACACACACACAAACCCACTAAAATAAAAAATAAAAAAATAAAATAAACAAAACGGCCAATTTCTGCAAAATCGCTAAAAAGACAAAAAAATAATGCGTCAGATGCCTTCAGACATTTTCTAAGGACTGGCAGCCCATTTTTAGGCTTACATCATTAGAACAGGATGTCACAATTACTATGAACGTGACTTAGTGCTGATGTGATCCCTGTGAATGCCAGAGTGGTTGATTTTGTATCCGTACCCCCAAGTTGTAAACATACACGAAATTAAATAGAAATAATTACTAGAGTCATGCCATTTCATTTGTACCTCTCTTTACCTATCAAGTTTCAATAATGTGAGCATAAAGCACAAGAAAATGAGTAAAGTTGCCATCCTTTAGGATAAGTTTGTGGTGAATGATAGCTTTTTCCCCTTTAAACTTGCTGAATTGGGAAACATGGAGGCTATGAGGCAGGGAACATGGGTGGTGTCCTTCTTAGCAATCTATACTAAAGCACTCTGATAACGCCGTTATGAGCAGCCGTAGTTTGTATCGACACGCAAAGCACGTGATACGTAGTGCTAACAGGATTCACCCGGGAGCTTACATGCTTTTTAAGTCACCCCAGCTGGCGTATTATCGACGTTAGTTTGGGCGAAATGTGCACCAAGCATTCAGGTCTTGCGCCTGACTCCTGGGTCCAGTTGCATGAGCGAGCTTAGTTCTGCACCAGCCACTTATCAAGGTGCGCGGCCGCTATAGCAGGCCTAAGCTCGCTCATGCAACTGGCGGGGTGACCTTGGCACAGCCTTCCTCCACGTCAGATCGAAACTTGATGGGTCACGATAGCAGCTTCAGTTGGCGCCGCGAGTATGGTTGCGTCGACTCTCACTCCTCGAGCACAACACAGCATGGTGAGTGTCACCACGAAAATAGCTCTGACATCTTTCTGGGACTATATTTTCTCATGATTTTTGTTTGCACCCATAACTTGTGGTTGGTTTCCCTTGTTATTTGTAAGCGCTGGTGAACCCGATGGGTTAGCGTTGTTCAATCTTCATCGTGTAATCAGCGTGTATGATGTTTTCACGACCTTCTTGACAACAAACGTGCAGAAACAATAGAATGCCAATAATCCGTAAATATTCTATTGCCTCTTCTCCATGTCTGTAAAATATAATTAGGCTGAAAGTTGCTAGTTTTGACACAGTTTGCAAAACAGTGCGAGCACTAATAGATTTTTCGGTTCTTCGCCTCGGGATTGAGAGGCTGTACACCGCGATATATTGCTTCTGACCTGCGGGTGCGCGCCATGTTTGTTGCAAAATCTGCTTCAGAGCATTTTCAAGATTTTTAACCCTTTTAGCCCCGGATCCCTAGAGAAGGAGATGGCTTGACCATGATAATTCAAGGGTATTGCCAGATTAGCTTGGCGCCTTCAGGTGCCAAGCTAATCTGACACTACTCATGAATTATCATGGTCAAGCTATCTCCTGCAACTGGTACATAGTCGTTAGGCAACAACTGCACAATTTGAGAAATGGGACCTTGGAGCTAAAAGGATTAATGGCTTTGGAGCTAGTATGTTAGTGCAGATAGACCTTTCAGTTGAATACCTTGACAGCTACCTGGATGTCAGTGTAGAGGTACCGTTCTACGCATGTTTCGTTTTCATTGGGTTATCTGCATGTTAGACGCTCGGCAGTCACCGTTTTGGTATGGACTTCGTTCATTACCAAGCATCGACTCGCCAAGCCAGGCAGCAGGCTCGAGCACCCAAACCAACCGATGTAGTTCCACAAAGTCAAAATTCTCCTCATGCGTCATTATCACGCAGATTTGCAAGACCAGGTGAAACGCCTCCAACGCGACCAACAGACCACCATATTCCGTCTACAACTGGACACTGTCAACTGCGGGCACACCTGTGCTGCATTGGACAGTCACACACTGCAGATTGTGGGGAACTGGCCTACAGAGAAGAAAAAAATTGCCAGCGCATAACCGCCCAGGCATGACGTGCGCAGCCACCGGAAAAATCAGTGTTGTGGCAGTGCACAACCAGCCAACCAACTAACATCGAAATGTAAATTTTGTTCAAACGAATGATCTTTCAGCTTCGAAACTTATAATGAAACAAATAGTGGTTGATGGCACAATGACAATTGGAATACATTTTCTTGAAGATGTTTAGTTACAGTCACGTGTGTTAAGTTGTAAAAATATGAATCAAGCCTTAGTTAAAGAGACATCTTAAACTTCCACAGAAGAAAAAATTACGAGAAAATAATTATGGTCTCAGAAATATACGAGATTCATTTTCATGGTGACAGTCACCTTGCTCGTGTTGTGCTCGAGGAGTGAAAATCGACGCAACCATAATCGCGGCGCCAAGCTGCATGCAACTGGTCTCCGGAATTGACATAGTTCCGATCGTACCCCCGCAGTTGCGGGGGCCCATGAGGATCTATGTCTCTTGCTGACACCACTTTGAATGCATGACCCTGTAAGTGAGCTTATACAGGCCTTGCGAGGGTTCGTGGAGAACACCGTAGTATTGTATTATTTATTTCAGTGATAGGCCTCTCTAGTTGATCCGTTCACCCAGGAAAATGGACGTCACTTACCTCGCGGGATGTACCCTGCTACTTGGCGGCTTGGCAGCCTACCTTCTGTACAAAACTTTGATGACAAGACCCACAAAATTACCGCCCGGACCAAGAGGCTTTTTTGCCATGCTTAAAGTCCTCCACGCACTGAAAGACGGCACCTTGCACAAGCAGGCCAAAGTGTGGTGTGACCACTACGGCGGAGAGTTGCTTCTGTGTCGGACGGCCATTGGAGACATCTGCTTCCTCAACTCGACCAGGATCGTTCGAGAAGTTTTCGCCAGCACGGACCGAGAAGAGGCAAGTAGTTGGGGTGTCTTCGTTGTAGCCTACATGTTAACCCATTTAACCCCAAGGGCGCATTTCCAAACGGTGTCTCGTAAAAACTATGTGCTAGCTGAAGAAAATGGATTGACCAAAAGGTCATGATAATTCAAAGGTGGTGCCGGATGAGCTTGGCGCCTAGAGGCGCCAAGCTCATCCGGCACTACCCTTGAATTATCATGGTCAATCCATCTCCTGCTGTAGGGCGTTGGGGCTAAATGGGGTCAGCAGCAAGCTGGTGAAAACTAAAAATATTTCGTAGAGCCTGTATGCGGCCATAATATTTGATATTATAGCGCCTTTCTTAACGTGTGCAGCAAGTTCCGTTTAGCAGTAGCACACTCTAGAAAGACTTGGGTTTGTTCTGAGAGGTGAGACAGAGCGCTTATGGGCCTTTTCCCAAGGCAGAGATGCCCTCCAGACCAAAAAGGTGACTGCCAAACGTGTAAAAGGCAAAGAAGTACCCAACGGAGAAAGAAACGCGCTTAGAAAAGACGGGTACAACACAATTTATTAATATTTCGGGTAAATACCCTTTGTCAAAATAAACAAACAGAGAGATCAGCCGCTACTTATCTTCATTATCTTCATGAGTTGCCACATTCCTTCTGCGAATGAAGATAAGTAGCGGCTGATCTCTCTGTTTGTTTGTCTATTTTGACTAAGGGTATTTACCCGAAATATTACTAAATTGTGTTGTACCCGTCTTTTCCAAGCGTGTTTCTTTCTCCGTTGGGTACTTATTTAGAGATGCCCTCTACAAATGTCCGAAATCAGCAAATGCGTGGTCACTAGAACCTTCTCTATGACTGCCTATCACAGGCAAACTGATTCAGTCCTAAAAATAAAAAAATAAAAAAGAAAGACTGAACACGCCTCGAAAGGACGAGTACAAAACTTGACCTTTCAAAGCGTCACCAGCCGCCCTTTTGGTCTGAATTTCGGATGTGTCTTCAGCGCAGCGAAAATTAAAAATAAAACTGATATCAGCTCTACATCCACTCTCGTTCAGGTGACCAATGACCGACCGACCACTTTCAGCGAATGGTGCATTACCTTTGGCCGCGCAGATGTGGTGACGTCAGACTCCAATACGGATCCTGATTGGCCGAAGAGAAGGGGACTTATCCACAGCGCCATTAAGGTAACTTTTAGTTACGTCAGCGTACGGTCGCATCTGTAATGGGCGACCAGCCGACCACGAAAACAAACAAGAAAGAAAGAAACACACGCAAGGGTCCTCGGGCCGATGTCGGCTGTAGTGGGCCCGTTCACGGGCCCACTACAGCCGATATCGGCCCGATGACCATTTCTTACTGGCTTACGAGCTCCTGCACGAGTTTCTCTTATAAGTCTAGCGGCTTACGCAATTTCTGCAGAGAAAAAAAAGTTCGTCAAAAGAGTAACAATGGTTTGCAGGTACGAAACGAAAGTGCTAATGCCTTATGGTTTATGCATAGGACCAATATTTGTCCTGAGGATGGAGACATTTTTGTAGAAGTGTTTTTCGAAAGCTATTTGTTCGCTGTGAGGGAACCAGTCCTCGTACACGTCCCGGATAAGGCGCAAGACTTTTTTTTTGTGCATAACATTGAAAATTTCAAGCATACAAGTTTGCATTCCAGTGAGTAAATTAAAATCATGAGCAAGTAAACATGCATACCTATTTACGATAAAATAATTTTAAAAGTAATATTTTTAATGCCGTAAGCATACTCGCGTCGCTAGTTTCCAAATGGCGGTCAGCGAGATGCCTCCGAAAGAAGACAATCAGATGCGCACGGTTGATGCAGCTTTACTTTGCTCCTGAAGTGAAACAGAGATTATTTTGGATTTGAACTTTGATGAACATCTAATCAACGTAACGTCATAAACGTTATTTCTCCTGGTCTTGAAAACAGCCTTTTTCATAGAACTCGGTATTTTGTGGGAGGAAATCATATCGAAAGTAAACTCCCTACATGTTGTGCATTGTGTCTGCCGACCATCTTCAAAATTCTGAAGACATTTTTTCCGGATACAACATGCATGTTGTTCGTCTATTAGTGGAGCTGGGATTTGTAGCTGGTCAAGCACACTCTTATCCGACTGGTCTTAAGCACAAGCCAGGCAGAGTGAAATCCATCTCCGAGACGTTTCCACCTAAATCACCATGTTCAACTAAACACTTAAATGTAACAACTTTAGTTTTTGCAGCCCATTCAACCAATCCGCACTCAATTAGTTATTTGGGTTTAACGCCGAGCAGGCGACTAAGGCCATTTCACGGCGGAATCCGCACTCAAGACTCACAAGTCTCATGCAGCCCTGATAAAGCTTGATCATAGAGTTCTTGTGAGTCTTGAGTCCGCACTCAAGACTCACAAGAACTCTATGATCAAGCTTTATCAGGGCTGCATGAGACACAATACAGATAGTAGCCCACTCCATTATATTACAGGTTTTATTTTTGTAAATTTATTATTGATTCATGTAGTGTATTCACTTACATATTTATTTATTATTTATCCTTTTAATTATAGATGGAAGAAATTCCTTGATGCACATGATCACTAGTGGTATGCCACCATGGAGAGGACTTTTTTTCCAATATGCATACATTTGTGCATGTTCATATTCTATCCTTTATTTAGCATGCATATTCCTAGGTCGCAGGTATCTCTGACTTATTTCATTTATTAATTTATTTATTTATTAATTTATTTATTTATTTATTTATTTATTTATTTATTTATTTATTTATTTTTTATAATTTATTTATTTATTTGTTTGTTTGTTTGTGATGTATGTTTGCAGCATACAAGATGAGAAATACATGTACACATATAATGGTAATAGATGCATACCACCCGCTCCCCACCCCACATACACACACAAAACCACAGAACACCCATTAAAAGACATGCACGTCTGTAAAGAAGTACGGAGAAAGAAACACGCTTAGAAAAGACGGGTACAACACAATTTATTAATATTTCGGGTAAATACCCTTTGTCAAAATAGACAAACATACAAACAGAGAGATTAGCCGCTACTTATCTTCACTCGCAGAAGGAATGTGGCAACTGTGGCAAGCTATGAAGATAAGTAGCGGCTAATCTCTCTGTTTGTTTGTTTGTCTATTTTGACAAAGGGTATTTACCCGAAATATTAATAAATTGTGCTGCACCCGTCTTTTCTAAGCGTGTTTCTTTCTCCGTTGGTTGGTTAGTTCGGGTTTAACGTCCACAGCACCGAGGTGATCATGGACGGCCCTGACGGGCGGGTTATGGGGGACAGGGAAATCTATTGCCTATGGAGTACGACCTGAACACTGATCAACTCAGACGCACTCCAACTGTGCTACTTTGATTTACCAGGACCTTTCAACGGACATGCTAGTGAACAAATCTGTTTTTTCCCCTGGATTGTGAGTCCAGCTGCCGGGGCCGGGACGGGATTCGAACCCACGACCCGGCGATTCCCTTCGCTCTCCTGCTCCGACGTTTAACCGCCTGAGCTATTTCGGACTCTTCTTTTTCCGTTGGGTACTTCTTTGCATTTTACACGCTTGGCAGTCACCTTTTTGGTCTGGAATGCACGTCTGTGCATGTTCATATTATATCCTTTACTTGGTATTCATATGTCCCAGGTATCTTTGATATACCTTATTTATTTATTTAAATTTATTATTTATTTTTGTTTGTTTGTAAAGTAGGTTTTGTACATACACATCAGCATACAACAAGAAAATATACACATATATTTATGGTAATAGGTGCCATACCGCCCGCTCCCAACCCCTCTCCACATACACACACAAAACCGCAAAACACCTACCAAAAGATATGTACATCTGTGTATGTTCATAATCTATCCTTACCTTATTTATTTAAATTATTTATTTATTTATTTATTTTGTTTGTAACGTATGTTTTGTACATACACATCAGCATACAACTTAAGAACATACACGTACATGGTAATAGGTGCCGCACCGTTCGCTCCCAACCCCACTCCAGTTACACACACAAAACCGCAGAACACCCACCAAAAGAATGTACATCTGTGCATGTTCATAAACTATCCTTTACTTAGCATTCATATGTCCCAGGTATCTTTGACTTACTTTATCTTATTTATTTAACCGCCGTGAGATGGCCGTAGTCGCCCAAACCCAAATAACTATTTATTTAAATTATTTATTTATGTTTGTTTGTAATGTACAGTTAGTCAAATCTGTTTATGCCGGAGCGACTGTCTAATAGCCGGCGCTGTTCTTATAGCGACGGGCCCCCAGGTAGCAACTGTGAAAGTATAATTCGTCTTTTTGTTCTGTTGATGTGTATCTCTCATTTGTGTAATTAGTATCAGCCAAGCAGAAAGTTTAAAAACATTATATTACGTGTTTAAGAGATACTATGATAGGGATGTCCTTAGTTTGCTTTGTGTTAGGGAGGTTCTGGTCGGGTTCAAGTTGGGGCCGTTGGCGCCGGCCAAGAGACGCCTTGGCGACGGCCGGGCTTCACCCGTCCCGAGCCATTGTCCATTTCAGTGTTGTGTGTAACTGTTGTGTGTTGGGTGATTGCGAGTTGCACCTGAGGTGGCGAAACAAATTTTCCTGTACGTGGCAACATGTATTTGGAAGAATAAAGTTGAATCAGTCATTCATTCGTCTCCAAACTCGAGTTGCACTGCCGTGAACCTAGCCTGGTTTTCCTATCGCGCTGTTCTCTGCGCCACAGAGGAACAGTCGCCTGATGAGACTTGCAGACAGCCGTCGCGAGTGTGGCCGGTGGATGATAAAAATCCAATGCATACCGGCTACATAAACATAACGACATAGACGTATCACTAGGCAGCAGGATGCATGCAGATTCGTTTTAGCTCCCCGCCTGTCTGATGCTAATGAGCATATATATCTCTTGCAGCTGTTCCACTATTTGCCTTTGATTTTCAGTTTCCCGAGCGGTAAGCTACATAAACATAGCAACATAGATTGATTGATTGATTGATTGATTGTACATTGCTTAACGTCCCGACAGCAACAAGGCTTTCTCAGGACGTGCCTGCACTGCTTGTGAAAAAAAACAAACTAAACAGAACATTGAATGTATGTCGCCAGCCGGTCAAATACATTAAATAAACCTAACACATGGGGCCTAAATAAAGCTAAGACCATTTAGCAACACACATCCAAGATCAAGAGCTACAGGCAGTGCAGACAGTAGGGAGAGTTTTAAAAAGGCAAATACAGGTGAATGGACAAAGGGTAGACAGAAACACATGCCCCAGAATAGAGAGAAAAACCCACCCTGTGGGGCTGACCAGGGTGACCCTGGGAACTAAAAAATACCTAACCCCACCCAAGTCTCCCAGGGCAGACCGGGGTGGGGACCATAGCAACATAGAGGTATAAATTCAAACCAGAAAGAGACAGATTCTTATGAGCCTCCGCACTCTCCCGGGAACTCACAGGATCTCTGCATCTTGGAGATATTCGGAGCATTGTCACTGTCTGTACCTGTTCTCTCTCCAACCCCCGCCCCTCCCCTCTTCTCTCTCTCTCTCTCTCTCTCTCTCTCTCTCTCTCTCTCTCTCTCTCTCTCTCTCTCTCTCTCTCTCTCTCTCTCTCTCTCTCTCTCTCTCTCTCTCTCTCTCTCTCTCTCTCTCTCTCTCTCTCTCTCTCTCTCTCTCTCTCTCTCTCAGTCTCTGGAATTCGATTCCATGTAACCTTAGAAGTATGTCCCTGCCCTCCTTTAAAGACGACCTCTTCAAATATCTAAAATAATCCAGCTTTACATGCGGAAACTGCATGTTCTCAGAGTACATATATCGGCATGTACAAGTAATACTTGTTTTGATGTACTGGCATGCGTATGCGTACGTGTGTGTGTGTGTGTGTGTCGTGTGTGTGTGTATGTGGCTGTGTGCATTCGTGCGTATGGTTGTCTGATCGTGTGTGTGAGTGCGTGCGTGTGTGTGCGGTTGGGCGTGTGGTTATGTGATCGTCAGTGTGCGTGTGTGCGTGGTGTGTCATAATATGGCAGAATGCACACGCGTACGC